>OZ005662.1:220245213-220700213 GCA_963930645.1 Salticus scenicus
ACTCTCCCCACCTTTCCCGTAATCCTATTGGTTGAACTTAATCCGGCCCGTCTCCTATATATACGAGCACTTCTCCTGATTCAGTATCCTTTTTGCACTGAAGACGGTACGCTTTAGGCTACCGAAACAGCTGTATGCATTTCCAATATTTTTCTTTGGCGTTTCTGACGTAGTAGTTCATTCGGGTTTTAATATTCCAACGCCAAGTCTCCTGTTATTACTCGTTTCATTTTATTTTTTTATTTTTTATTTATTTATTTATTTATTTATCGAAAACTTTTTTCTATACTCTTCACACTAAAATAAGTTGGATTACTTCAAATGAACATTTTATAACTACAGTTTTGTCTTATATATATATATTTATTTATAAATGTGTAAATTAAAATATAATTATCGTATAATAACAGTCTTTGACAATTGCAGAATATTTAAATTAGCTTAAAATTTATTTGAGACTTTGCGAGCTACAGCTTAGAAAAAAAAAAGTACTTTTTAAATTGTATAATAAAATAAAAAGAAAATTGCAGTTTATATATGAAGAAATATCGATAGCTTATCGGAATTCTTTTCGTATGTTCATGGCAAACCAGTTAAGATCCATTGGTTTAGAAAAAAAATTGATTAAAACGATTTTTAACTCAACATTAAAGCCCTATATTTAGTATAGCATACACATTAATATTGAAAACATACAATTTTCTGGTCATTAAATTTTTATATCACTAGTTAGATAAAATTTACCAAAATAAAAAACTTTCAATTCTACGTGCTAAATTAGTTTTTAAAAATTTTCACTTAATAAACACATTTATAAAAACTATAATTCTATATCAATTTTAACATTTACGAGTGAATTTCTTTTCATTAAAAAAAAAAAAAAAAAAATTAAAATCAACTCGTAAGCTTTTTTGGCAACAATTTAAAATTAAAATAAATTATGTATTTTTGTCTAAAAAAAGGGCTTCTTCAACTTTTTCGAAACTGTCCGTTTCGATACTGATTATTATTAATTTTATCTTCTTTTCTTTTTCTTTCTAAGAAAAGAAAAAAAAAAAAAAAAGATTTTGATTAAATTCTGGCGAAAGCAGAATGTAGTTTAGTACGGAGGACTATTAGTTTTTTTTTTTTTTTTTTTTTCAAGTCATAACATTGCTTTCAAATTATTCAATTATATTTTATCGATAAATTTTCGATTTTGATAAATATCCAACCATCGCAAAACTGACGACAACGTTTATCGTAGATTCAAACTAATAGTCCTCCGTCCTAAAGATAGCAAGTGAGAAATTCAGAAAATATCATCTGATGTCTGTATGATTCTGTATCATAGCTGTAAATGTTTAAAATTGGAAAAAATTTTAACAGTTTTAATTTAATAACTGTGTCCTATATTAAGAACAAAGAATGTCGCAAAATATCAACGAATACTAATTTTTCGAAAATTGTTCACATTTTTAAGCAACTGTAACTTCAACATGCTAATACCATATAAGCTTTCTATTTTATATGCAAAGAAAATGTAAAATTTTAATGCTAAAGGATAATATCTTCTGTTTTTAATTAAATTTCTAGATACTCCCCATTTAAATTTCACTTCAAAAATTACTTAATCTGATTTCAAGTTGAGATGGAAAAATTAATTAACCGAAACGAAAGATTTTCAGCTTACACAATAGAAATAAATCATCAATAAATTTACTAAAGTGGAACTAATTTCGTGGAGTTGTAATCCTTATCTGTAAACAAAATACAAAGTGACATAATATATGTTATATTCACAATTCAATATTTCTCGAAAAAAAAAATAATAATTAATATTATTATTACTATTATATTTAATAAGTAAATATATACAATACTTAAAATTTATAAAATCTCAAAAAATCTTTTATATTAAATGTATGAATAAAACCATTAAATTTTAATTTGTTTAAAAAATACAACTATAAAGTAAAAGTTTCTTAGAATTTTTATATGAAAAAAGCGGAAGTTTTTTCTGGAAACGAAATTGCCATCAAAGGCTCTGTTATTAAAAAATGTAACCTAATCGCAATAGAAAGTTTACCGTGTATTGTAATATACAAATTTTCATCGTTTATTCTTGTAATGAGACATTTTTGGAGAAAATTTTTGAAAAAGACCTACGCGTCATCATAACTTTATAAGGTGTGTGGGCAGTTGAGAAGATAAGTTTGCGCAAGGGTAAAAAAGCACGAAGAATACCGGACAAAAACTAAATGGTAAAAATTAATTATGAAACGTTTTTACAAAGTGCGACAACATTAGCGCTTCGTACCGGTGCAGAACTGAATGTACCTCAAAAATGAACGGGGCGTTACACAAGCATCTGCAAGCTATTCAGATATTAGATCGTACAGACTATAAAAAGAATGCAACAAACTGAACATTTCATGTAGATTTACAAACAAATCCTCTCGGTTGATCAAAACCTCCTATAATAATAATACCGCCGAACTGATCTTTACGTCAAAAAAGATCGGCCGATTACATCCAATCAGCATTTCCTATAATATCTATAGGATGGTTGTGGATCGGATGTAATCAGCAGATCTTCCGTGACGTAAAGCTGAGTTCGGAGGCATTATTATAAAGGGTTTCGCCAACAGGTTGGTACTTATAAATGAAATAATGCTTCAAATATGTGGCAGAGTTACTTGCAATAATTTATGATTTTAAAACTCGAACAAACAACATCTTGCATTATCACATGAATTAAATTATCCAAAGGCCAGCCTTTTTCTGCACCACAACTGATAGTTAGTTGTGTGTTTGGTCATTTGTTTTTAGAAAACAAGATATACTATTACCGGATTTAATCAACCGAAACATTTTCACTAACAAGGAAACATTCAAAACGTGTCGTCTTCAAAAAATATTGAAAAAAATATATGTGATTCTACTCTTCATAAAACACCAGAAAAAAAAATTATCAGCTGAAATGAATTACAGCGACCATTAAAAATTATCAAAATTAAGCATTTTTGGCGATTTAGCGCTGTTAGGCGATAAGTTCGCAAGCACCAAGATTGCCGTGTACGAACAGAACCGTGTTTTGCTTCTCCGCCAAGTACTCAAAATCAATCGCCTAGCAGTGTGAAATCGCCAAATATGCTTAATTTTGAAAAAAAAATTATGGTCGCTGTTATTCATTTCAGCCGATATATTTTTCACTTTCTGTTGTTTTAGGAAGAGTAGAATCATATATATATATATATATATACAGGGTGACAAGAAATAACTTGGACACACATGATACATTATAACTTTAATGCTAATGAAAATATTACAACCAAACTTCAAAATAAATATGAATACATTATTTTGTCTAACATATTTACAAATTTTCAAAGTGGCTACCTTTAGCCTTAATACAGAGCTTTAAACGTGTCACAAAATTTTCGGCTATGGGCCGCAACTCACTTACTGATATTTTATCCCATTCTTTGCATAAGGATTTCTTTAGGGATGCCAAAGTTTTATGAGGTTTAGCACACACTCTTGTCTCCAAGATGGACCAAACAGAATAATCCATTGGGTTCAAATCTGGGGAATACGGTGGCAATTCTTGAGCTCCAATGAAGTCAGAAAAATTTGTCTTGCACCAATCTTGAGTGCCTTTAGCTCTGTGTGCAGGTGCGGAATCCTTTTGGAAGGTCCATCTTTTGTTTCCAAAGAACTTTTGCGACCAAGGTAAGACGACATCTTCCAAAATTAGTTTGCGATATGTTTGTTGATTAATCTTTATCCCTTGATCAACAAAAACAAGTGGTGTTTTCCCACTAGCACATATCCCACCCCAAACCATTACAGATTGGGGTCGTTGACGTCATTCAACAATGCAAGAAGGTCCAGGTGCTTCTGCTGACCAAACTCTATCATTATGGCTATAGTGAGCTTGTTCAATCGAGAACAGTTTCTCATCTGTGAAGACAAATGTTTGCCATCGATTACCTGCGGCCCGCTTTAGCAAATCCTTACACCTTTGAAGTCTTGTGCGTTTGTTCTCTGCTGTTAGCTTTTGAGCCTCTTTCATTTTGTAAGGGCGAAGACTAAGCTCTACTCTTGCCATCAAACGTGTGGTTTCTCTGTTGATCTTCATCTCTCTAGCAACCTTTCTCATTGAAATCCTAAGATTTCGTTGAACTCGGTTTTTGATAACTTTTCGGTTTCTTGATGTGTTAACTGTGCGTTTTCTTCCTCTTCCTGGCCTGGCACCATCATGTCCGAGTTCTTTAAACCTTTTGATTGTGTATGAAACCGTCTGCTTAGGCACTTTCAATAGTTGAACAATTTCACATTGTTTCTTTCTTGCTTATGTAATTCAAGTATGGCAGATCGTTTGTTAACCACAATGGTTATCTCACAACTAACTTACTTACACCTGTTTATTCGCTTTCTAGGATCAATACTAATAATAAATGACAATGAAATAAATTTATAACTTTAGTGGTAGTTACAGATATTTCGTTTGAAACTTCGTCCAAGTTATTTCTTGTCACCCTGTATTATTATTTTTCAATATCTTTTGAAGACGGCACTTTTTGAATGTTTCCTAGTAAGTAGTTATTGCCTCACTTTGACGAAGCTGTTCCTGAATTCATTCTTCAGCACGACAGGGGTCCACCCTATTGGCATAAAAATGTATTTGATTAATTCAACGAGAATCTACCTCATCGTTGGATTGGCTGTACTGGAAAGGTTGATGCCCCACTACTTATTTGCTCACCCAGAATACCCAATTTACCATTTTTTTTCTGATGTTTTTCGAATAACAGTGTTCCCAAACTTCTTCAGAATTTAAAGCAGTGGATCACTGTCATGTTGGACACAAAACTACAAATATTTTGTCAGGAGTGTGACAGTAACAACTAAACAGATATTTTACATAAAACAGTGGATAACAGACGAGTTGAACACAAAATTCTCGAGATTCTTATCAGGAGTGTGACTGTAATTAGATTACCAAACTGACATTTTATATGTAAGATGTTGTAAAACAATATTTTTCTTCATACGATACCGATATAAATTTTTTTTCAACCATGAATTTAATCAATGCTGAACTTTTAAAATTAAAATTTAATCTATACATTATTTTAATAAAATTAAACATAATTTATACGTCTCATTAATGTATTAAAACCAATGTAACATTTAAAATGAGATAATGAATACAAAATTTAAAACTTTAAAAATTCTGCCTTGAACGAGGCTAAAGCTATTCCTCCTGAATATTTAATCTTGCTATGATGTATTATGAATTTTTGTAAATGTTTTGCCTGTACGTTTGACACTGAGGAGGGCTAGTGTTCTAGCCGAAACATCTGTCTTGTGTTTTAATGTTTTTAATTAAAATGTATTTTTAAAGTTTTAAAATTTGTATTCATTATCTCATTTTAAATGTTATATTGGTTTCTATACAATATTATTTACAGCATGCTTGATAAAATTGTCCATCAGAAAATCAGAACATACATATTTTTTTTTTAATTTGATACTAAAAGTGCTAATATCAAGCAAGTTTTTTATTTCAAAAAATACGTATTGATTTCATTATTTTTAGTGTAGTCTAACTATGTTAAAAGGAATCAAGCGAAAGTTCGAATTCTTTTGTAATTCCCTGTATCCAAACTGTTTGTCTAATCTAAATACAAATTTCAAGTATTGACACTATATTAAAACCCGAATAAACTACTACGTCAGAAACGCCAAAAGAAAAAAAAATTTACGATGCATACAGCTGTTTCGGTAGCCTTAAGCGTGCCGTCTTCAGTGCAAAAGGAATTTTGCATCTGGAGAAGTGCTCGTATAATATTTGATACACGATAACATACGAGTACTTCTCCAGATTTAAAATTCCTTTTGCACTGAAGACGGTACGCTTAAGGTTACCGAAACAGCTGTATGCATCACAAATATTTTTCTTTTGGCGTTTCTGACGTAGTAGTTCATTCGGCTTTTAATATTCCAACGCCAAGTCTTCTGTTATTAGTGACACTATATTATTCAGATTTAAAATAAGGAATTTAAACTTCGTGGAAATATCTGATTTTGAGTTTTGTTGCTAAAGGGCTTAAACTCATTCATACAGACTAGAGGCAAAAAAAATAATTTGGAGATTCAGAGGAGTCAAAACTTTTACGATTATTAAAATATATATACAGGAGTTGGACAAAATAATGTGAACACTTTCGCTTTTTTTACGTTTTGTCGAATATCTTGAAAAATATTTAACGTGTTTTTCAATTTTGGGAATAAGGAAAACATGTCTTTCCTCATATTTTTCAGCGAAGATTTTGTCACGGAGACCCTTAGGGAACGAACAACAAGTCCAATAAAATAAAAAGTATTTGTGATAACCCTGTATATGGAAAAGCTTCGATTGATCTGAAAATTTTAGATATGCTTGTAAATGTCATATTTTATACGTGTGTAGAACTTTGTGATGACATCTTGAATATTTAAGGACTTTTCATCTGTTTTCTAAAAAGGTCTTTACAATAAGGGGTTATTCACAAATGAAAATTTTATCCGAAATTTTTTTTTATTATTATTATTATTATCATTATTATTTCAAATAATTAATTTTTCTTTTTTGTTAATAGGTATGTAGTACATACCTATTTAAAAAAATTATAAAAAAAAAATTAATTTTTCTTTTCAAACAACTCTTTTTTTTTTTTTTTTTTTTTTTTTTTTTTTTTAGGTATGTAGTACATACCTATAAAAATAAAAAAGAGAAAGAGAGAGAAATGAATTGCAAATATTATATTAAGTTTCGTTGTATAACATAATTTTTCCTGATACAAACTTTCATTTGTGAATGACCCCTTGTCGTAAAGACCTTTTTAGAAAACAGCTTATAAACAGCTTATTTAATCACCGATATCTCTGTGAATTTTTGCGATATACTACTGGATGTTTTTTATAAAGTGCTCTATACAGTTGGGTATCAAACTATGTCAAAGTTTTTTTTGCTATAGTCCGCGCTTGATCAGTAATAAATTAGTTACTACAGCTATCTGTTTCTCTTTGAATATTAAATATATTTATTTTAAACTATAGTATAACGATTTAGGCATATGTTGTCATATTTTCCGAAAGTTTCATGAAATTTAAAGAAAAACCTGTAGAATAGAAGTAAAATACCTGTAGAATAAAGTAAAAATTTACGAAAAATTTTTGCATTTTTTAATAAAATATTAATAACTCCTTAATCATTCAAGGTAGCCTCACAAAACTCTACACACCTATAAAATGTAATATTTTTAACCATATCTAAATTTTGCAGATCGCTCAAAGCTTTTCCATATACATCACAACTATCAATACTTTTTATTTTATTAGATTTGTTATTCGTCCCCTAACAGTCTTTGTGACAAAAACTTTGCTGAATAAAATAATATTATAGTTTTAAAAAATTAAAGAACACGCTTTTATAGAAATGTGAACTAAAAAGCACAAAATATCTATCTTAGTATTAAAATGCAGGGTAAGAGAAAATCGTGTGAGTGACACACCATAATATTTACATACATTTAAATATTTAATTAAAATAACTTAGAATTAGACAAAAACCATTTTTCAAAAATCTCCCCTGACTGGGCTCGAACACTAGACCTTTAGGTTCGTAGCGCGGAGTTATACCTCAACGCTACGGCGTTCCCGTAGGGAAAGTCTTTTTTTTACAATATAGATTTTTTGTTTGCTCCCAGAGCGGTTACAAACAAACATGCAAACATACATACAGGTGAAGCTAATAAAAGCGTGTTAAAATTATGAGGAAATACATGCTTTCCTTATTCCCAAAATTCAACAACAACACATTAAGTGTTTTTCAAGATATTCGGCAAAACGTAAAAAAGTGAGTGATTACATTATTTTGCCCATCACCTGTATATTATTCAGATTTAAAATATAGAATTTGGACTTTTTGTAAAGGTCTGATTTTGAATTATGATGCTAATCATACACACAGACTTGCATTAAAAAACCTGATTTGAAGATTCGAGGAACCACAAATCATTTACGATTATTGAAAAATAAATAAATAAATAAATAAAAATAAAAATAAAAATTCGTAAATTCGACTCCAAATTATAACTTTTTCTACCATATAAAAGTAAGACAAAATAAGAATATGTAGATATTTACTTTCCAAACACTATAGTGAGGAAAGTATTGTAATCATGTCAAAAATCCGAATTTGAGATTTCGATGTTTCTATACGTTTCTAGGTCCACTGAGTCCGTTTTCACTATTTTTGCGATGATATGTGTATGTATATGTGCGTGTATGTCTGTGAGTGAACACGCTAGCGTCTAAACACTTTGTTCGAATAAGCTGAAAGTTGGTACGTATATTATAAGTCACCATAGTACGAACCCTATTGATTTTGGTCAATTTAGCACTTATAGTTTTTTTTACAGGGACACTAGGAAATATTCTTTATCATTATGGCCTCTGGGGCCAAATTTTTAAAAATGCGATAGCGTCTAAACGCTTTATTAAACTGAGCAAACAATTTGTACATACGTTATAGGTCACAGTTGCACGAACTGTATAGATTTTGATGAATTTAGCACTTACAGTTTTTTTACAGGGTCACAAAGAAAAATTCTTTATCATTATGGCCTATGGGACCCAATTTTTAAAAGTGTGATAGCGTCTAAACGCCTTATTCAATTGAGCTAAAAATTTATATGAATGTTATAAATCACAGTTGCACTAACTATAAGCATTTTGGTGAATATATTTATAGGTTTTTACAGGGACACAACGAAAAATTCTTTATCATTATGATCTATGGGCTCAAAGTTCAGTAGCGTTAAATAAATCATCGTGTAATATATGGAGAAAAATATTCAAACACTTTATTATGGTTTTATCTCTTTTGTTTGTTTAACAACTGCTCTTTCTTTACCTTATCCACAAAACTGTTAATTACTCAATGTTCGAAAAGTCGAGGGGATTCACTCCATATTTTTTATTTTTTTCTTCTTTTTGTAAAAGCGTTAAGAATATCAATACTAAAGAATACCATATTCTCATTTAAGTTGTTTTAACTTGAGTGAGTACATTAAATGATAACTTCAACATTAAATTCAGATAAACGGTAAAAATGGAATTTAAGAGTCATGACGTCATTTCTTGGTAATTAAGTTATTCCGCATGTACGGCTTCTGAGTTTTAATACATAAACAGCTTAATCTCTCCCTTTGATTAGACAAGGGAGAAATTAATGTACTGAAACAAGAGATTTTCTAATTAACACAATAGAATTAAGGATTAAAATAGCCTGATAAAGATAAAGTAATTTTTGATAGAACGGACGTATTATTTAAAATCGTAGCTTAACTACTATAATAGAGTTGATATTTTTGTTAATGTATAAGCGAAAAGATAACTTTCCCGCATTTTTTACCATGCAATAGATTATTGTTTAGTTTGTTCTTCAATGAAAATTATATTAAATAAAATTGATTTAAATAGAGAGATATTATTATTATTATTAGTGGATCTAGATAGCAAGCGCCTCAACGCTTTCTTTATATTACTCACTAGCAGGCTACGCCCGCTTCACTGGTCACTAAAATGAATTTTCAAAAGAATTGAATCACCATTTATTTTTTATATCAGATCATAAATTAAAAAAAAAAAAGTACCTACATTGAAGTCGCATTAAACTTCGCTTTGGGTACCCGTTGCCTACGTGAGCTTTTTTTCCGTCCCCACATTATCGGGTCCAGGTACCCACTGTCTGCAGTAATGCATTTCCCAGGTACTTTAATTTGGGTATTCATCGACGACGTGGATCTATTATTATTTATTAACTGTAATTTTAAAGATGACTGTATCTCAGCATCTATTAAGTATTTTAGTTTTTGAAACATGTATTTTATAGCCCCCGCTCTTTACACTATATTACGCTTTGATTCCGACCAATATAATAAACAAAAAAGTAGATTTTCTTTTAAAAAGAATTAAATACTTTAAAAACAAATAAATTTTAATTAAACTTAAATTTTAATCAGTTCAATCCTTCCTCCAATATATCACCATTTTTTCCCGATAAAAACTATGAATAAAAAAAAAAAAGTTCAAAGTAATTAATTAAAAAAAATGAAAAATAATTTTTTTTTATACTATAAACATTATACATAAACATAATTATAAATGAGTTTTCAAATTAAAAATTTAATATACTTAATTTTTTATACTGCATTACCATTTGATTTTCAATAAATATAATAAAGAAAAAAGAAAAAAAGAAAAAGAAAAGATTTCGCCTTCAAATGAAGGAATTAAATAAATAAAAAATAAATGCAGACGATTAAAATGAAAGAATAAATTTCAGAAAAAGGAAAGGTAGAAGCCAATATTTACCAGGTTATTATTTTCATATTTTAATTAATTTTTTAAAAAATGCTTATCAAAAATTCGAAAATCAGGCTTCGAGGTGGATCAGGAGAAGTCATTATGAACCTTCATACAAATTTGTGTAGCTCTGCGATCAGCCGTTTTTTTTTTTTTTTTTTTTTTAAAGCTTCGGATATACATATACACACACATCTTACTTTATTAAACATACATAGATATAGATTACTAGACAGATAATTTTGGGAGTTAATTTTTAAGTTGTTTAATACACAGCTCTGTGATACCTTCCCCCCCCCCCCCCTTCAAGGTGATGCGTTTCTCTGATGTATTTTTGGATGCCGATTACGGAAAAACTATTCTAAAATTTTTATCACGTACAGTTTTGACAAAAAATAGGACTTTTTTAAAACTTAAAGATCCACTTTTTCAACTCTCATCTAAGTTATTTCCCGTAAAATCTGGGTAATGTAAGTGAAGAAGAAGAAGAGCTTCCACATCAAGATATCAAAGAAATGTAGAGGAGGTATCAGGGACGATGGAGTGTTAGCATATTAGCAAATTATTGTTGAATGCTGCATCCCTTAATGCCCTCAAGCTGTGCACAAGAGAAAAAGCTCTAAAGGGAGCTTGTATGTAAAGAAGCATATTTTAGAGCTAATAATAGCCGATTTTAATGTATTTTACCATGTTTCTATTAACTTCTATTCTTGTTTGATTGTTTGTATGTATGTTTGTTTGCCCGGTACAAATCTTGCAATCTACTTTTAACTAACTCCCCTACTAGCTAGACATTTGAAACTTTCACAGTAGCTCAGAACCCGGTGACAACACAATACTTCGAAGTCAGATTTTCGAATAGTTTTCTTTTAATTAATTAAAATATGAAAATAATAAGCTCCTATTAGCAATAATAATAGCCATTAAAATATTATCTATAATTTAATTGTTGCCAAAAAAAAAAAATTTACGAGTTCATTTTCTTTCGACATAAAAATAAATACATTTAATTAAACGTGAGCGTTAAAAAATTGTAAAAAGTTAAATTATGCATGTGGCAAAAATTGACGCCATTATCACTTTAAAGGTTTCAGCGCTGAAGCTCCTTTTATACATCTCTGCCGAACCCAGAGTGCTCGGGAAATTTCCCGTAACTCCTTAACCAATCACATTAGAACGTCCATCTTTGGTATATCGATAATAAGGATTTTCTCGCCAAAAGTCACCAAAAAAGTCGCCAAGGGCAAAAAGTCGCTAAATTTGGCTCTAAATCCATTACCTGCTTATTGAAGCTTTTTAAAGCGTTTTAAAGGGAAAATTAAACTATTTTAACGCGAAAACGAGCTGGAAATGCAGAAATTTGACATTTTATCAATTTACTAATCTCTTTGAAATAATTTATACAAAAATAAATATAATTAGTTAAAATTTCGTAACAATACGCATTGATAAAGTTCTAATGTAGTTCGTTCTATAGCTATGATTCAACAGAAAATTTAAAAACATGGTTTATAAAAAGTTTTTTATTTTATAATTATTATATATAAATAGTTTTGCAATTGCTATAGCCTCTGTGCGAATTCTTTCGATCTTCATACTTACATTTGGAAAACCCTTAAGCGCGTATCAGACACGACGAATTTATAGGCGATTTTAGAGCCAACCACTGCTCAGCGCCGATTTTTCGGAAAAAATTGACTCTACTCCCAGTGTGATAGCGCGCACCGAACTTGCCCAATTTTTCAGAGCTGTCTTTACACACAATTTTTCCACTGACTCATCCAATTAGGATGCGCTATTTTGATACGTCATATTTACAAGATGGCAAAACACGGGAATCGCTTAAAATGGAGATTTGAAGAAGAAATATTATTGTTAAGCACGTTTATTTTACCGTTAAATGATAAGAATTTTAATTGTTTTTATTTTCGAAATGAAAGGGAATTTTAACATTAATCATTGCTTATTTTATTCGCGCCAAGAAGAGTGATAAGCGTCAGAAGTTAGTCTTCTGTCATTCAACTTTTCACCCGTCTACTGTAACCTCTACGGTGTTTTCGTTGAGGAAAAATCGGCGCTAAAGTCGACTCAATTGGTTGTTTCTAAAGTTGCTGGGTCTGATACGCGCTTTACGTGACAGGAAGAAAACACAAAAATTTCTGAATTCCGCGTATCGAAATACATTAGAGACACCCAATGCAATAATAATAATAATAATAATAATAATAATAATAATAATAATAAATTGAAAAGTACGATTTCTAAAGCCTGTTTAATGAAGTATACAACCGTATGGTAGAGGCAATTTTCGACAACTTAACCCTATTTCATATATATATTTATCCAACATGCACATGCACGACCAATAACAAAAGTTTGCGAAATCGTGCACCTTGAAATAAATTAATGCTTATCAACTTTCGGTGAAAATCGTCTGACTGGTGGCGTTGAAATCTCACTTTTTCTAAATTTTTAACTTGGCGAAACTTCGTATAAATATGCATAAAGAGACTTATTTTGCATGATCGTTATAAAATTAAAAAGAATTACTTATAGTAGTTATAGTCAACTAGGAAAAAAATTTGTACATGTAGGGAACAATAGTAAAAAGTAAGAATTTTACTTTTTTTTTTTTTTTTTTTTAACGCCTCATTATCTTCAAAAATTCCATTAACTTCTAAACTAAAAGTACACGTGTCATAAAAACACTCATATACAATTTTGAAGAGAAAAATATTTTAAATTGTCTTTTCATCAGACATTATGTCATCTATACGTTATTGATGAAAAATTTGTCGAAATCCCCAATCATTCTTTAGAGTTCTTAAACTTTTCCAAATATTAGCCCCTTAAGATATTTGATGCCTACAAACACTTAAGATATTTAATGCCTGCAATGGCTTAAAAATGATAAAGTTGATATTGTTTTACCATTGAGATTTTACCCTTGGTTGAAGAGATCTTTTCTGTCAACTTTCAAGTTCAGTTTTATTACTTTCTACTTGAAATGTCTCGACAGCAGTTTATACTACTTTGAGAATAGTTTCAAAAACAATAGTACAATAAAACACAGAGTTTTAAAGAACAAAGGGGACTTTGTTTAAAGGAAATAAACATGGGTGATTTTTAAAATTGTACTGATTCGTTTATACATTTTTTTCCCTGAAATAATTAATAAATGTAAAACTTAGTAATATATATATATATATATATATAGTAATACAATATTATCAGTGCAAAAATTTGAAATTTAAAGATGATTTAATTTCAGTATTAAAACAATTAATTATTCGGATCATAAGCGAAGACTACCCAAATCAAACCAAAAAAGAAATAAAGTAAAATCGAAATGAATTATTGGAAATTGGAATCAGAAAAAAGCATTATTTGCATTCTAACGTTTTCAAGGGTCTGGTAGAATGTAAATATGCTAAAAAATGGATGTTTTTCTGTCACAAAGAAAGCAAAAGCTAAGAATTTCTTTGTTCACAGGCCCGAAACACCCATAGTAAAACCAGAAAAAACGAAGATCAAAATAAAACAATTCACTAAAAATGATAATCCAAAACCATTTAAAATCGTAGATCAAAATAAACTCACCACTACAAATAATAATTCAAAATTACTTAAAAAATTATTATTGAAAAAGATGCAACTCAAAGTTATAATAAACGAGACACATGTAAAAATTTAACAAGCAGATATCAGTTAAAAGTACAGTTAGTCAGTTCAAAATAGCAGTGAACATGGAATAAAATAAAGAATATATATATATATATATATATATATATATATATATATATATATATATATATATATATATATATATATATATAAGAAAGAAAGAAAGAAACCTTGAAATTAGTTAAATATTATTTTCCTATAAAATCTGTAATGTTCTGTTAGAAGAACGCTAGCTCATAAAATGTAAAAACAGGGTTGGTCTTGAATTTAATAAAGTATTATTTTTGTTAAAAATCCTTAATTTCCAACCTATTTTGGCTATTTTTAAAATGGGAATTTATAATCACAATATTTAGCCGGCACACATTACAATATTTTTAACTTTTCTCAAAATCAGTTGGAAATTCACAATGTAAAATAAAAGCATTTTTTTTTATATATATATATACTATAATAATAATAATTAACACTTGATTTGTCCCTTAACATAAATTGGAAGTTTGAAAACAGACAGCTCGCAAAATTTAAAATATCAGTGCAAAATGGTTTGAAACAATTAGATTTAAGTAATTTCAAAATATCTCTAATTTTTAACCAAATATAGATATTTTACCATGTTTCTATTAACTCGTCTTCTTGTTTGTTTGTTTGTCCAGTACAAACCTTGCAATCGATTTTTAACTAACTTCTCGACTAGCTAGACATTTGAAACTTTTAGAATAGCTCAGAACACGATGACAATGCATATTTTTTAATACTTTTATTTAGTTAATAAATATTTGAAAATTTCTTATAATTGCTCTGTTTATTACGCATTTGATCTTTTTTTTTTTTTTTTTTTTTTTTTTTAATTCCAGTTAATGGGATAATTCAACAACAACAAAAAGAATAATAATAAAAAGAATTAATACGTAGAATTATCAAGTTTATATGATTCAACAAGAAATTTAAAAAGGTGATATATAAAAAGTTGTCTTTATCTTGTAATTTTTTTGACTGTAAACTCACATTATTTTATGTTTTTTTTTTTTTTTTTTTTTTTTGTAAAATCGGTTTAAAATTTACGATCTTTTCAAAAAATAACAATAGTTTTTTTACACTCCAATCCAAAAATAAACATAATTTATAATCTAAGTTCGAAAATTACCAAATTTTAAAATATCAAAGCAAGGTGACCTTGAAAATTCATATTTTAATTTTTTTTTAACAAAATATAAATCAACCTACTGATAAGAAAAAGGAATCTGAAATCCATCTACTCGTTTGGAAGCTACAGTTTCAGAGGCAGAGAGATGCACAGAGAGAAAAAAAGAAAGAAAGAATGAAAAAGAAACCTATTAACTTTACTGGTGTAACTTTACTAACTTTCTGAATATTTCTTAGTTGCTAGGTGTTTAGACAAGTTTCAGTTAGTGAAAAATTTATTAAATAAACAAAGAGGAAATGTACTATAATGTGATTAAGAATCTGTTCCTTAACATGATATGTTTGTTTATTAAACGACAAAGTATTGAAATACATTTGTGCATTCCAATAAAATAAATATAAATAATTATAAATGATGAGTACGTAATTTATACTACAGATTATTTTGTAGAAAAATTTTAAATCATCCATCAGTTTTATTTTCCTATAATTTATTTAATCCATTTCAGTTGTTAAGGCCCCATAGAACATCACTAAGTGTAAATTATTTCTTGATTCTCAGTAAAATCATTATAAGCTGACACCACTTCAAACAGTGAGCATTTTTGTATATTTAGACAAATTAAATCATTTTAGATAAAGTTAATGTTTAGAACAATAGCTAAATCTAAAAAGTAAAACAAATGTAGGTTAATTATATTAAAAACACTTTAAACACACGTAAAATGAAATTTTATTTAAAAGGTGTTAAAAAAAAATTATCCTAAGCTTTTCGGTTTAATAGTAAAGCATCATCAGGGATTTTTATTATTCGTTTCCAATGAGCAGTTTTTAAATATTTTTTTCTTTTCACAGTCAACAGTTAAGTCTTTTAATAACGTGAATATCAGCAAAGTCAATTTGAAGTCCGGTAAAGGTTGGATCAAGGAGCTAAGAAAAATAAGAGAAGCTGGAACTATTGAAAAATCACACGAGGCTACTGTAGGAGAAAAACCATCATGAATTAGCAGAAATAAACTATTATCTATTTTATAATATTGTGCCAAATTATTGGCAAAATTGCAGCATCTTTGGAATTTATTGTATTTTTGCATTTAATTATATTAATAGCTTCGGAAATGTAAAGTTATTGGATAGTAGATGGTGCTGTAATAATTTTGGCTTTATCCCATATAGGGATAGCGTTTGCGTTGGCATAAATGAAGTCGACTAGAGTAGAACTATTTCCTTCTTTGATATTTCGTATATGTTCTTGTATTCTTTTATTTAAAGTCCTCTTAGTCTATCCAATATAATAGAAAAGTAGAATAGTTATTTTTCAGCTTTAAATAAAATTAGCAATACTAAAAACATATAAGACATATATTCAATAAACGTGGTCATTCAGACTCATATATATATCATATCATCCTAAAAATAGCGAAACAGAATTCGGAGTACTTTAATGCATATATATATATATAGTAAAATATCATAGGTAAATATTTTTATTATTATAATACTTGCGTTGCATAGTGCATGTTCGAAAGTAAAAGCCATGGATTTTTGTATTGCTTTATTATCAACGTGTTGTTATCTTAAACTGACACATTACCTTCTAAAACTCCCAAGTGCTTTAAAATATGTATATTTTTTGGAGACAAAAATACTTTTAAGTTACTTTCGATCAAGTATAATGTCGCCATATGTCACTGATAAAAAATGTATTGAGATCCGACTTTTTTTTTTTTTTTTTCGAATACTTGAAATTTTCCAGGTACTAAATTTTTAAATCAAGCATATAAGATATTTAATGCCTAGGAATGGAATGGCTAAAAAGCAATAAAGTTGATGTTGTTTTAGCACTGGGATTTTATCACTGTTTGAATAGATCTCTTGTCAGTTTTTAAGTTCGCTTTTATTACCCTATTCTACAGATGTCTAGACAACAGCTTATGTTTTTCGAGAATAGTTTCAGAAAATAAAGTTAGTGTTAGACAATGAATTCTAAGCAAAGAAAGAACAGCGAAATAGATCAGTGAAGGGGGAACATAAATAATATTTAAGTATACGGTGTTCTGTATACTGTATACTTTTTTTTTTAAATATTTTTTTCTTCTGAAATAATTAAAGGAAAAACATTGAAACAAAGAGAAAACATTGAAGATGTCTTGTTGAAACAACAAAATTCTTGCTAAAGAGAACCAGGTTATTTTGTTGATTAAAACAAAAACAATAATAATAATCATAATTAATTAGTTAAATAAATTAAAATGAAATAAAATACCCATATATGTAATTTTTACATTCATGTGCAGTATCGTCCCACTTAAAGTAAAGTTTATGGTTGAAATAAAGGCATTGTAAAAGTACTATTTACAAATACTTAAATAAATAAACTCTTATTCATGCATATTTTTTATACGAGTGTTAGAAATTTTCTCTCTTAAACAGAAGACGGAGACTAAAGAGGATGTAAATGTAAAATATTTTCATCTTCTTTATTAAATATAATGTAATTCACAGAAAATGAGTAAGGTGGTATTTAATTTGATTTTGTCTTATGTGATTGCGTGTGTAGGTATTGAAATACTACAAGTATGCCAGCGGTTTTTTTTTTTTTTTTTTTTTTTTTTTTCAAGAAGGTAAGAATAAATCGGTTTTTTAATTAATTCTACTTTTTAGCGAATAAAAGAAGAGACACTGTTGTATGATTTTTCATAACGTACTTGAAAATCATACATAGAAAAATCTTTTTTTTTTTTTTTTTTTTTTTTTTTTACTTTCCGAACACTATTGTGAGTATACTATTGTAATAATGTCGAAATATTGAATTTAAGATTTTGGTGTTTCTACACGCTTTGAGGAACCCTGAATTCATATTTACTATTTTCACGTTGATGTATGCTTGTATGTATGTGAGTGAACACGATAGCGCCTAAACGCTTTGTTCAAATGAGCTGAAATTTGGTACGTATGTTATAGGTCCCCATAGCTCGAACCGAATTGATTTTGATGAATCTATCACTCATAGTTTATTATTATTATTATTATTTTACAGGGACACAAAGAAATTTTTTTATCATTATGGTCTGTGGGCCAAATTTTGTAAAGTACGATTGCGTCTAAACACCTTATTCGTTTGAGATGAAAATTTATATACATGTTAGGGATCACCGTCACACGAACTGTATAAATTTTGGTGAAACTAACGTTTTCAGTTTTTTTATAGGGACACAAAGAATAATTCTTTATGATTATGGTCGATATTGCCCAATTTTTTTTTTTTAACTGCGATGGCGTTTTACGCTTTTTTCAATTAAGTTGAAAATTTACACACAAATATTATAGATCATTGTTCTACGAAGTGCAAAAATTTTGGTAAATCTATCACGTATGTACACAGCGAAATATTCTTTATCATTATGGCCTATGGGCGGAAATTATTCGAAGTACGATAGCTTCTAAATGCCTTAACAGAATGAACTGAAAATTTATATGCCTCTTAAAGGTCACAGTTTCTCGAACTGTATATAGCTCTTGGTGAATATAGTATTTATATCACAGGGACACAACAAAGAATCTTCACCATTATGGCCTATGGACTGAAATTGTTAGCGTCTAAATGCCTTATCCGATTGAGTAGAAAATTTATATACGTACTGTAGGTCACCGTCCCATGATAAAGATTCTGGTGAATACAGCAATTATAGGTTTTTACAGTGACACAAAGAAAAATTCTTTATCATTACGCCATATGGTCTCAAATTATTTAAAGGGCGATTGCGTCTAAAATTCTTATTTGAATGAACAGAAAATTCATGCAAATTTTACAGGTCACAGTCGCAGACACCATATAGATTTTGGTGAATCTAATTCTTATAGATTTTTTACAGGGACATAAAGAAAAATACTTTATCATTGTTGTTTATCGGCTCAAATTCTTTAAAATGCAATAGCGACCAAATGCCTCATCTGATTGTTCTGAAAATTTATATGCATGTTATAGATAACCATCGTACGGACTTTATAGATTTTGGTGAGTCTAGCACGTATAGATTTTTACAGGGACACAACTAAAATTTATCATTGTGATCTAGGGGTTCAAATTATTTGAAGCGCAATAGCGTTAAACTAAACCACATACTATATGAAGAAAAGTACTCAAACACCCTATTATAATATTCACTTTTATAAATAAACAAACGAATTCTCTTACTTTAAATTATTTATACAACCGTTAATAACTTAATGTTTGGAAAGCCGAGTGGAGTCACACCAGTTTTTTTTTTTTTTTTTTTTTTTTTTTTATGAACACCTATTTGAGCAAAATTTAAGAACACGGTTATGATTATTAAGATTAATTATTCTAAATGTTTATTCAAATGTGTAATATTAATATTTTGTAAGTAGAGGATGAGAAGTAGAATTCTTTTGTTTTTTCAATCGTAGTACTGCCGCACTGATAAATAATAATCAAATATAAAACTACATTGCATTGGAACACTAATAACACTAGGATCTATTTTGCTCACTTGAAAGATTTTATTGAAGATGAATCTTCTAAAAAATTCAAAATCCAATTAAGAATTCCCTACTGAAGAACAGTCGTTTAAAAATAAATAGGACACGGGGAGATAGAAATATTTTAAAGACACAAAGAAAAGGTCTTCACAGACCAGCAACAAGACCAAAAGTGATGTAAGAGTTTGGCATAAACATTACTCTCTAAAATTTCTGGAGTGGGAATATCTCTCCTTAAAAAAGTGACCATTATTTTGACACGAATTAAAGTGAGAAAATACTATTGTCACTCTTGAAAATATGAAATTTCTCACTTTTCTCGAAAGAGAGACTTATAGTCACTCTGTCATAAGGAGTGAAGTCATCATCTATTGCAAGATCAACCTTCTGAAGAGTGAAGATTTGCTCGCGCCATCTACTTACCATATTTCGAATGAAATATGAAAGACAAATTCTCGGTGATCTCATGCATGTGATTTGTTTAGCAGTACTTACTGAAGATATTTGAGTTTTAAAAAAGAAAATAATTATGTTAAAAGCTATTTTTTTAACTATACTTTTTTTATACGATTGATAAAATTGAAGGGTTATTAGTACAGAATCGAAAATCACACTAAAATTATGGAAATTTGTAATGAAAACAAGTAGTTTTATTCGGAAATTTATAAGGTAAAAAGAAAATATCAATGCAAATACTTAATGCATAATATCTTAAAATCTATAAGAATTTATATCTTTATTATATTCATTGATACTTAACGCATGTGAAACATTAAAAAAGTTGGCTGTAATATTTTACAAAAAATTAAAATCATCGGCAAGATTTATTCTCCTGAACAGACAAGTTTTAAAAGAAACTCTGTAGATTTGTGTGTAAATATTTAGCTATTTTTTTAAACATTCACACTCAAGAATTTTTCTTTTCCCCTAAGCTACATTAAAAATGACTATTTGTCTTAGGGAATTTCTTTTCAGGTATACATTTTGATTTAAAAAATAATTCTAATTTTAGTAATTTAAAAATAATTCTAATTTTAGTAATTTAAAACAAATCTAATTTTAATTTTAAAATGTAAATTAGAATTCTGTAATTTTATATTTTTAATAAATGAAGTAAAACTTTATAAATGCGATTAATCTCTTGTGTGAATGATTTACCACTGTAAATTAAGCGTGTTCTGCGCGTCCCCAGTGGTTCAGTGGCTGTGGTAAGGCGCACGCCATCCACGGAGACGGCTTCGGTTCGATTCCCCACAGATCTAATCTGTATCCGTTCCATCGTTGAGATAAAGCCAATGCGGGGAAAAAAAAAAAGGGAAGGGTGATGATAGCGTAGCCGTATTTTTTTGTTGTTTTTTTTTTTAGAAAAAATAAACAGTCATCTTTGAAATACTCGGGAAAATCTCACTCTTAATAAAGAGTAAGAAATCTCACTCTTTCGAAAAGAAACTTTTCACTCTTTAGAGGTTGGCTCCATTTTGGCATGTTGAAAGAATGATATGCCACTCTTTTAGAGTCAGATCTCACTCTTCATATTTTAGAGAGTAGCATCAAAAAGACTTTCACCAAATTACGCTTAGAAAATATCCTCCAAGCAACATCAGTTTTTAAGTCGTATAGCTATATTTCTATATACCACTTTTAAATGTCATGGCGCATTATTTTCATGCCAAAAGGTACGTTATGACTTTCATGGGAACCATAAGATTCGTTATGTTTTAATACCACAAAAATATTTAATTGACAATGGTGTTTATAATTTTAAGAAAAGTCGCAGATCATATTAGTACTTTATTTCATGAAACATGTGCTACATCTCTAACTTATACTTTTATTTTGTTGTAATAGAGAGGCTGATTCAAGGCTACCAAAACTAAATCTATATCTTATATTGGTCAAACAAAAAGAAATCTTGAATGTCGTTTACGTGAACATTCTCGGTATGTTGTTAATCAAGAAATTTCTAAATCTTCTATTGCGAAAGTTGGGAATTTGATCATAGTTTTAATTTTAAGAGTGATAAAATTATCTTTCATGCCAAACGCGTTTCCGAACTGGATTTTTTGGAAAATTTAGCTATTTACCTTAATCGTGATAAAATTGTCAATGAAAAATCTGATTCCACTTTGCTGTTTACAGCCTAGAAAAATTTGTTTAATTCAATTAAATAGTTTCCTTCATTATG
This sequence comes from Salticus scenicus, assembly GCA_963930645.1. Classification (NCBI taxonomy): domain Eukaryota; kingdom Metazoa; phylum Arthropoda; class Arachnida; order Araneae; family Salticidae; genus Salticus; species Salticus scenicus. The sequence goes on from OZ005662.1 coordinate 220,267,133, forward strand.
TTTATAACATAATAATAGTTATAATAAAATAATTCTAATTAAAAAAAAAATAATAAATAAATAAATTTTATTAAATTTACTTATTAGTATAATATTAATTAAATAAATAAAAAAAAATAAATAAAAAAATAAATAAAAAAAAAAAAAAAAATAAATGATTCTCCTTCTCACCCTCCTTTTTTTTTTGGTATGTGTGTTCGTGTGTTCCTCTCTGATTGGTCCTGCCCTGCATGATGCTTCCTATTGATTATTTGTGTTGCTCCTCCCCCTCTGGATTTTGCTCTGCTTTCAGTCTTGCTTTTGCCTCCAAGGCAGTAGCACGTGTTTGCACCTGATGAAGAAAGGCTACGTCATTTCGAAACCGTTTCTGCTGACTTAAAATTTATGGAGTGTGAAGAAGTTTTAATTTCTTTCTATTGATTCAAGGCTAATCTTAGAATCTGTGATAACTGAGTTTTGTAAAAGAAAGCGTGAACTTTATATTCCCACATTTCGAACAACGTACCGCAATGATTAATTAATTAATTTTGACTGAAAAAAAGAAACTGCAACTGAGAGAATTATCTGTTTAAAGAGATTTTTTTTTATATAGATGATAAAAGAATAATTTAAATTAGGAAACTAAATGCAATTACATTTGAAGAAAGAATATGCGATTTTCCATATCACAATCTGCATTTCAGATTTTTGCATATCTATCATGGTTACTCCGAGAAAATTTAAATAACTATCAATTTCAAAAATATCACCTTTATTAAAAATACATATAATTTGAGTAATGATTTGGTAATAAACATTTCATCTACATTTTACTTTTTTATGTTAATTCATTTCTTTAAAATTTATGCGCAAAAAAATAAAACGAGAAAACAAAATGTCACTCAATTTTAAACAACAGTGCAAATACTTTTTACTTTCTCTTACCCATAAGGTAGAGAAAGTATTGTTTTTGGGTCAAATTTTCGAACGCGAGATTTTGTTATATTTACACGTTTTGAGGTCTCCTGAATACGAAAATCATGTTTTTAGCAAATGGTCTGTGTGTATGTCTGTGTGTCTGTATGTGTGTGTGTGTGTGTCTGTGTGTGTGTCTGTATGTCTGTGTGTGTGTCTGTCTGTTATCAGCATATCTCAAGAACAAATTATGGCAGAAAGTTCAAACTTGGTATTCTAAATGTGTATCATATAGGGACGCTACAGTAAGCTTTTCGTTAAGATCAAGCAAATGGTTCGTGTACAGGGACAATCAAGAGAATTCTAATACATTATGTCTATGGGGGAAATTGCAGGAAAGTAGAGTTTAATGTCTATAGACTGCACTAAACCAAATGAAACGAACATATATTTTTTGTAATAGAGATAGTTAACTGGGAAAAAAAATTTTGTGTATGTAGGAGCCTCGCCTCCCCCCTGGGGGGGAAGTCCCCTCTCGAGGGGAGTAAATTTTCATGATGGGTATCATTCAAAAGAGCTTGCGAATACCTTTAAAACGAATGGTTGAACTATAAATCTGTGATAACTTAAAACAAAGTTATAGATTTTTTTTATTTTAACGAAAAAAAAAACCTTAGAAAAAAAAAATCTTTTATTTTTTTTATTTTATTTATTTATTTTTTTAAATATTGAGAGTAAAATGGGCTTTTTTTGGATATTTAGTGTTACACTACCTCTCTAGTATGGAAATCGTCTGCATTATCATAAAAAATAATTTTTTTAAATAATAATTTTAAGAAATTATTTTTTAAAAACATAATTTTTCGGTTTTTTAATAACCGAATTAAATTCTATATAAATGTAGGTGCATTAATGAAACGGGGGGTTGAGGGGGGTGGTAGCCCCTCACACAGAACTAATTATCGTATAAAACTCTTCTGAAGCCTAATTTTAATTGTTTAGCATACGTTTACATGACAGTTCTCGGTATCTTACCTCTTAATCTGCAACCTGTATTTATAGTATTAAATTTCAGGGTAAGAGAAAGTCGTGTGAGTGACACACCGATTTTTTTTTTTTTTTTTTTTTTTTTTCTCAGTGTTAAGCTAAGTGGGAGAATTCGTGTTGTTTCCGTCAACAATCATGTATTATTTTATTTTATATGAGGCTATTTACGCACGTTTTCGCTCTGATGGACACAAAAAAAAAAAAAAAAAAAAAAAAAAAGATAAAAAATGTAGCCTTACATACACTGTTAAAAAGAAATGCAACATTGGTGCCAGAAATTCTCTGTAATTACAGAAAAATACGTTATGTCAACGCAATTTTTCCATACTTTACGACTTTTTTTTTATCAAATTACAGAGAATTTCTGGCAGCAAAGTTGCATTTTATTAACAGTGTATAATATTTGGGCATTTATGTTACCAGAAGCTTTTGGGTTAAAGTTTCACATTTATTTACAGTGCAAGTGTGTAAAATACTGAAGCCTGCTTAATAGTTCGAAATCACACTGCGATTGGGAGCGTAAGTTCCGCATAGAGAGCTTCGTTTAGTTGACGTTGTTTTCGAAAGAAGTGTAAATTGTCTATAGAGAGTTTCGTTAGGTGGAGATAAAATGCTTATTCGAATTGTTTAATTGTCGCTGGTTTCGATGGAAGAATGAAAAGTACTTGGTGTAAGGTATTGTAAGAGTTGGGAAGTTTTAAAATTCACTTGTAGGTCACTTGTATTTTCCGTTTAGATGTTTTAAGGTGAACGAAGCGAAGTATATCACCAGTTAAACTATTTAAGTAAACATCGGTGAACCTTTCTGTGTTCTTTTGGAGAGTAGGAGAATGAACACGTTCTCTTTGCTTAGTAAGTGTATTAAGTTCTTTAGTGAATTTTTTGACACACACTGACACTAAGCCTTACATTACGTTAAATTTAAGTAAAAATAGAATAAAATAACGAGTGAAAAGTTTCCCTCCTTTTTTCTTATTTTTAAAAACAAAATTTTTAAAACTTTAACTAATACTTTTTATGTATAATATTTTAATTTCCTTGACTTTAAAGACACCTACAAAAAACAACATGGGAGAAAATTACATCTCTGAAATTAATCAAGCAGTGCAAGTTTTTGGTACTTGCTTTGGTTTACTTAATAATGAATGTAAAATATTACAATTATTATTAAGTAAATTTTACATAGTAGTGATTGTAACCGAATTATCATTGAAGCCTCGCCATTTAGATTTTGAAGTTACGAACTGTTAAAATCTATATTTTGAAGTTACGACTGTTAAAATCTATATTTTGCATTTACGAAATGTTAAAATCTATATTTTGGAGTTACAAACTGTTAAAATCTATATTTTGGAGTTACGAACTGTTAAAATCTATATTTTGCAGTTACGAACTGTTAAAAATCTATATTTTGATGTTACGCACTGTTAAAACCTGTACTGATTTCCAATGCAAGAAATTTGTCAAAAGTTATAAAATAAAAGCAAAATATTACACAAACTGTATACATGTTAGTTAATGTTTATTTTTTAAATACGTAAGGAGATAACTTTTATTTAACTGTTTATGCATCAATTAAAAAAATGTTTAACATGTCTTTAAAATCCTGAATGTTTCAAAATTTTAATCGTCCGATATAATGTTTGCTCACGCATGTACACTTTTCTTAACATATTTGTTTGAAAACAAGGTATACAGAGGTATGATAGTGAAACATATATAAAGAAACAGAAATATATATATATATATTTTTAATACGATACACAAACATATGTAAATAAGTATGTACATTTTTATTATTTTCTCCGAAAATTTTTTTTGGAAAAGATGTATAAACAGGCAATATTTTGAAATATATATGTAAACAGATATAAACCTTTTCGTTCGACAAACAACGAGTATTGTAGTAAGGAAAATCCTAAATATAAAAGTCTCAAATAAGAAATATTTTTTTAAAACTTATAATTTTCGTGAATTTACTAGAAGGACAAATATTTTGGCTGGGAACCGAAATAAAATCAGAGTTATTTGTTAAGGAGACGGTGCACATTCTGAAGTATTTTGGTAAATTACTGTTTTATTCTAGAAATACTGAAAGCAAAATATTTACATAAGTATTAAAATTAGCGTAAATAAAGTATAAAATGAACTAAAAACAACTCAATGAAATTACGTGTAATAATATAACATTAAATTTCTTTATATTAGATTTCTTTTTTTTCCTAGAGCGAACAAAAATTCTTTTAATCCTTTAACGATCACTTTATATTTTCTTTTAAAAATTGTTAAACTAGTTTCAAAAAGGGCTATTATACAACCAGCTGATCATAAATATGGAAAAAAAATATCATTTTTAATTTTCAAGAAATTTTTGGTTTCACGGTGAATTTTGAAAAATGATATTTTAAGTCTTCGTTTTACAACAGAATCAAAAATTGTTTACAAATATAAACACTTATAACTCAGTATACAATGATGGGAATGAAAAATTCTTTCTGCTTCACATTCCTATAGCTACGTAATTTTCTATTTTAGTAAAATTGAAATGTTGGAATGTAATCAAATTTTACCATTTTGAAAGGGCTTTTTTTTTTTTTTTTTTTTTTTTTTTTAAGTTTCTTAAACACATATTTTGTTTATTTTATAATTTGTTAATTAAAGAGATTTAAACCATTTATTGAAATACTAAAATAATTTGCAGATTTTCTTTTATTACTATACTTTTTCCTCCCATAACGAAAAAATTAAACCCTCAAAGAATATCATTTAGTTACTTGGGTTAATTAAAAGAAATTCTCAGGTGAATTTTCTTTAATCTTCTATCAAAGGGTTTTCATCTGACAACTTAAAAAATAATAATAAAATAAAAATATTCGCATATTAGCCTTGATTTAAATAGGTAGATCGACAAATTGCTTTAAAAGATAAGCTTTCCACGTACAAAGAAATAAAAAATGTCCAAGCATTTAAAAATTATTTTGATTAAACGAGATAAAATTATAACATTCATTGATTTCATATCAGAAATTATCTAAAAATATTGAAGTATCAGAGCATACTAACTACAGTTATAAAAATAAAAATCTGTAGCTTAGATATAAATATAAATATATATATATATATATATATATATATATTCGAAAATTGTACAGCGGTTAAATTTATGGCCGTTATGATTTCAAACTTAAATGTTTTTTTTTTAAATATTGATTTATATAAATGTACTACCAAAGCATCACTCCATCTGGTTCATTAAATATCTTGCATATTTAATCAGGAGGTACCATTTCTCAAAAAATTAACTTATCTAAGAAATTGAAAAAATAAATTTAAAAATTTTAGCATACGAAATGTATTTATTTATTTATTTATTTTTATTTTTATTTTTATTTTATTTTATTTTATTTATTTATTTATTTTTATTTTTATTTTTATTTTGCTAAAACGTTTTATTGCAGTATTGTATGTATTTTTTAATTTTAAAATTTTATATACCGTAGAATGAGATATTTAAATTTTTAAACCTATTTTAGTTAAAAATTTTTAATTTTTTAGTTAAAAATTTTTAATTTTTCACAGAATTTTCAATTGATATTATTTATTTTATAAATATGTAGAATATATAAGCACAAAAAAATACACTACAAACCTTTTCGTATACCAGGAATTTAAATGGTGAAATACATTTAAGTTTCGTTCGACTAAATATATATATATATATATACTCGTTAGATTGAAAAAAAATTACTCGTTCGATTGAAAAAAAAAAAGTTATTAGAAATAACCATAATTAAAAGAATTACAGTTGTAGAAGTGTTGAAGAAAAGTCACTAAAATGAGCGAATTTAGCCAGATAAGTGACCCGTAGAGGCAACTGAAGCCATTGACCCACATCAATAAAAAATTGCACACGCTCTAAGAATACCATATGGCAATTTTTCGGCCCTATTTGAACTAAGGATTCTAATTTCTTATTTAAAAAAAAATTATATTGAAAAAACGATAAAATTAACGAATTTTGCATTATGAACGACCCCAGAAGCGACTGAAGATATTAACTCAGATCAACAAAATTTTGCACACATACTAATAATAACATAATGCAACTTTTGCGCACTATTAGAAATTTGATATATATATATAAATCGATACACCCTAATGTACAGTACGAAAGTTCCGTAATTCATTATAAAATTTTATCCGTACCAGATAGACGTTGTGCAGTTCAAAAAGTGCATATATTTTGCTTGCCTAATTTTGTTCAAAATCCGAGGCGCTCTTTCAACTACGGCAATATGACATTTTTCCTTGCAGCATACCCAGCTCTCCAATATCTTCGAATTAAATATTTTTCCTTGATTTGTTTCGACAGAAGTCTTTTTCGTAATGTACGGTGGGGTGGAGAATGATTATATGAGATTAAATGACTATATTTTTTTAAATGCTTCAAATTTGCATAACTTCTTTTCTACAATAATTGATGGCATGTTAACTACCATCTACTTGTTAAAATTTAAACTGTTATTTTTCTTTTCCCCTTGATATAACGCTTATATCAAGTTTGCACAACTACTGAAATGAGATCTACGTAGGCGAAAACAGGGTTAAATGGACAATAAGACTTCTTCAAACACCATAAATTTTAAGCCAGCACAACCGGTTTCGAAAGGACGTAGCCTTCCTTCATCAGGTGCAAAAAAACACGTGCTACTGCCTTGGAGGCAAAAGTAAGACTGCTTTTGCCTCCAGTCTTGCTTTTGCCTCCGAGGCAGTAGCACGTGTTTTTTTTTTGCTCCTGATGAAGGAAGGCTACGTCCTTTCGAAACCGGTTGTGCTGGCTTAAAATTTATGGTGTCTGAAGAAGTCTTATTGTCCATTTATCGTTTGTATACCAGTTTTGCATTTAGTTTTGGTGAAAACAGGGTTAACTTAATTATAACCACCTTGTATTTTGATCGATAGTCTGTAAATAAAGTACAGTCGGTAACAAAATTCTTCGAACACTGGCAAAAATTCCTATGTAAAAAAGTTACACTTAATACAGTTTTGTTAAATAAATCCTTGTTGAATCCTGTTCTTAGTCAGTCTAAAAACAGGATACGACAAGTATTTATTTAACAAAACTGTATTAAGTGTACTTTTTTTACATAGGAATTTTTCCTAGTGTTTGGAGACTTTTGTTACCGACTGTATATTTAATTTATTTATTCATTCATTGGAAAAGTTTTATTATATAACACTATGTATTTTTGAAATTTAAAACCCTACTTACTAAAAATTAATTCCTGTGTAATTGACAAAAAAAGCAGCAGTAAAATTTATATAACTTATATATTACGCATTTATTTATCTCAAATTAATGTAAGTTATAAATTAGAATTTATCAAATAAATTTATATTAATTTTAAGGTTCATTAGTTATTTAAATTAGCAAAAACAATTTAAACTAAATTTTTTACTTATTAGTTCGGTAGATAAATACGACTCTCTAATTAACTGTAACTTTAACTATATTCAGCCCCATGGCTTTGGTGATGTGTTTGGGCTGTTTTCGGAGTGTTTTGCAGTTGTCGGGTGAGTAATAGTTTTGGTTTTATTAATTAATCTAAGGATTAAGTTTGTTTATTTATTCAGTAATTGGTGATTGGTGATATAACAGCGTGTTTCTCACTTGATGTTTTCTCTTTCTCTTTGAGTTTTAAATTATTTTCATGTCTTATGTGTGATATAGGGCCTAGAATGCTGTAAAGTTCTAGCAAATTACATACAGCACTACAGAAATATCAACTTATTTGCATGCAACATTCATTCAATTCTCTTGAAAACGTAATGTTGTATGTTTTAATAACAGATTGCTCAATTTTTAGCCCTCTTTCTTCTTCTTGTTTTTTTTTTTTTTTTGTTCTAGTTCTTCATGTGATACTTGGTTACATCTGCTGCAATGTTTGAGAAGGTCTTCAGTTTATATATGTATATACATGAAATTATTTTTATGATTTGTCTGCTATTTGAAAGTCAAATATACATTTTGCGTAGGGAATTACAGTTTCCCAGTAAAATAATTAGTACATTTTTAATATCATTGCAGTTTTCTTTTCTTTTCTTTTTCTTTTTCTTTTTTTTTTTCTTTTTTTTTCTTTTTTTTTTTTTTTCGGTGAAATTGTTAGGTGATTTTTTGTTTTATAAGTAAAGAAAGTGAAGCGTTTTAAAAATAAAATAATTAAACTGTTAAATATTTAAACAAAAATAAGTCGTGTTTTTTACCATTCAAAGCCTGGTAGTTACACTGAGATTAATATATACATAATTTAATATTGATATAAATTAAATTCAAATATGAACTAGATATTGATATCTGTTTTTTTAACATGTGGTAAAAATATAAATTTTGTTTGTTTGTCTTTTTTTTTTTTTTTTTTTTTTTTTTTTTACGAATTGTAATACTACTTCAACTTCTGCTTCCAATTACTATGATATTTAAACCTCTAATGTTGACGCTCCTTTGAACAAATTATTCTAATTGTAAATAACTTTACTTTTATTTAATGTAAGTTTGTAAGGTTTTTTTTTTTCTCTCTTTTTACCTTCCCGTTAAGTTCTGTAATAAACTTTTCTTGCTTTCGTGTTTTATTGGTTACGCTTGTTTTGGGTGAATTGAGCAGTGATACTTGTAATTTTTTTTTTAATTTTGGCTTATAGATATATTAAAATTCACAATTTTTTGCATATATTAATCAATACCTGATCCTGAATAGTATTGTTTTAATGTAGGCTTTAGTTCTTGTTTTTTGAATACCTTTTTCAACCCTTTCAGGAGACACTTTATTTCAATTCCCAACTGCAAAAACTTGTCCCGGTAATTTTTTACAAAATTTATCTTTAATAATATAGAGTAAAACCTTAATCTATTTTTTTTCCGCCTTGTTCGTAACATCTGATGGTAGTTTATTTTAAATGAGCGAAATTTCCTTGCTCCTAAAACGGTTACATACATTTTTCATTTCTATGTATAATATTTTATTTTTATTTCTGTGAAATATCTGAAACGATTTTTCATATTTATATATATATATAGAGAGAGATATAGATAGATTTAATTAAAAAAATTAGTTTATATATTTTATATATTTATTTATTTATTTATTTAAAAAAAATATAGTTTATATACTTTATGTGATACATGGTTTCATCTAATTCATTGTTTGAAAAGGTTTTCAATACATACATATATATATATATATATAATTGGTAAATCAAAAATTCCAAAAATTGGCTATTAGTTAGATGATTAGTTTTTGGGTTAATAACTAATTGTCTCAATTAAACATAATTTTAATATAAAAAATATCCTTCAAGTAAAATATTAATTTATTTAATGTTAACTGCTATTAACTGTATGTATAACTTTCATAGCCTCATGGCGATATTATTAATTGGTTAGATTTAATAAGTGCTAGCTAACAAGGTTGGTAATACTAAAATGAATTCATTTATATAAAAATTAAGAAACCTTTTAGTTCGATGGATTTTAATTGAGGTAAGATACATTTTATTGCGTCTGAAAATAATTACTATTTCCATTTAAATAACGTAAAGATTAAATTTAGCATTTTTGTTTGTAAATTATTTCAAATTTCTGGTAATTGAAGTGTCTTTCTTCATTTTGAAGATTCTTAATCTAAATATTCTTTCCATTTTTTCGCTTTTTTCGTTTGATTTTTAATTGTTTAATTTCATTCGATATATATTGGGTCTTGATACTGTTAAATTCTTAGCATATGCTTACAGTGCACAGAAATATACACCTTTTGCATTCAACATGCAATCAGGACCTCTGACGAAGTATTGTATTGTTGTATGCTTACAATTTAGAAGTTTTTCATTAATTTTTTTTTTCAAATTATTCATACTCTCCAAGTGATGTGAATTCCTTTTATACAATGTCTGATAAGGTATGCATAATATATATATATATATATATATATATGTATATACATATATATATATATATATATATATATATATATATATAATATTAAGAGCAATGTAGACAAACAAATATAGAAATTAATATTTATTTTAAAAGCATATAAAACACGTAATTTAAAATTTGCTTTTGCTAGAATCATTTTATTCTCAAAAAACTCTTTTCAAACCTTATGTTATCCCATTACTGCTGATCGTTATATGGATTTTTGATTTTTTTCTTTTTTTCAAGGTATTATTTATCAGTATTTTAAACTTATAATTTCAAAAGATGCGTTTGCATATTAACCATAAAGTAAATACATGGATAATATGAGTACTTCAAAAATACAAGCTTTAAAGATACAAAGAAGTTAAAAATGTATTAAAATGTTTCAAGTGAATAAACCTCTATTCGAATGAAAAATATTAAATTAGAATGTTCATTGATATCGGAGAATTTTTCATCATATAAATGAATATCCTCAACTGTTTTTTGAAAGATTTGTTTTTGATTTTGTATCTGAAACTGTTTGAAGAGTTTTAATCACCAGCATCTATTTAAATCAGTTATCAAAAGAAAAATTATAAACTAATACGTTTTTAAAAAAATTGTGTTAAAGTAAAATTTAAAGCCTCGTAATTTCAAAGATAAATATTGATGTTATTTATAAAAATACACAACTATAGCATTCAGTAGCAGTTCATCTAATTATATGCATTCTACACGTGTTTAATTAAGCACACGGCATTTCTTTAAAATCATTTTTACGCACTAATTTTAAAAATAAGTAGGTGATCTCTAACCTATAAAACATATTTATTTTACTTTCGCTGAACATTTTTAGAGAATGTTATTTACTACCTAAACTATCCGAGCTTTAAATGTATGATACAGTAAGGTTATTTATTTTAATAGTACGTAATATATTTATATCGGTAGTTTACCTTTACCGAATTGCCGTTATTTATACATCTTTCTCACTACCACAGAGGATATTCTATCATTGAACGAAAAATGTTCAGATAAATTAACAAGTTTCTAGCTTAGATTATTTCCTAATTGAACAAGAGCCCCCTTCCCTCCACTCTTTTTACTTTCTCTTACCCATAGGGTCGAGAAAGTATTGTTTAAGGGTCAAATTTTCGAACGTGAGTTTTTGTTATATTTACATGTTCTGAGGTCCCCTGAATACGAAAATCATGTTTTTAAAGAATGGTCTGCGTGTCTGTCTGTCTGCCTGTGTGTCTGTGTGGATGGATGGATGGATGTCTGTTATCAGCATATCTCAAGAACAAATAGTAGCAGAAATTCCAAACTCGGTATTCTAAATGTGTATCATATAGGGATGCTACAGTAAGCTTTTCGTTGAGATGAAGCAAAGGGTTCGTGTACAGGGACACTCAAAAGTATTCAAATACATTACGTCTATGGGGGAAATTGCAGGTAAGTAGAGTTTATCATCTATAGCACTATACCAAATGCTACTGCATATACTACTGCACTATACCAAATGAAACGAATATATATTTTTTGTAATAGAGATTGAGGGTGCGGTAGGCCCCCTTACACGGAACTAATTATCATATAAAACTCTTCCGAAGCCTAATTTGAATTGTTTAACACAGGTTTACATAAAAGTACTCGTTATCTTACCTCTTAATCTGCAACCTGTATTTATAGTATTAAATTTCAGTGTAAGAGAAAGTCGTGTGAGTGACACACTAGATTATTACCTTCATTCAACCCCCTTTCATGGGCATTTAGCAACTACTCAATATTATATTGAATATGAACTTGAATAAAATATTTTTACACCAAATATCAAATTTACAGTTCAATCGCTTTACAAATTGAATAATAGATCCCCCTCTTTTTACCCCCATTTCAACTCCCCTTTAAGGGACATGTGGTAACTTTTTTAACAGCACCGTGAATAGGAACTTTAATGAAGCACTTTCGTAATAAATATCAAGTTATTTGCACAAGTAATTTTCTAATTGTGCAGCATACCCCTCCTTCATTTTCCACTCTTTGAGGAAACGGACAAGATAGCGTAGTAACTCCTTCATGTGTTAAAGAATATGTCGATTTATATATCTTATGAAAATTTAGTTAAAGGAACAAATTCTATAAATAAGATGGTTTTAATTATTCTAACTTGCATTATGTTCTATAAATCATTGTATTAAACATTACTATTAGTTTAAACAGCTTTTTAATATATATATATATATATATTAATAGGGATTATTTTATAATACTGTATCATAAATTATTCAACTTTGGAAGCATCATTTCTGTATGTAAAAGATGTCTCTGTTAATTTTTTAATTACCATTAAAGTTTTCTGGCAGGAAAACTATTTTTAGCTTTTAACTTTGAATCATAGCTCAAAACTTTTATTTTGTCTTCCAAAGTTAGCATTACTTACATAGAATCTCTTGAATTTCAGTTTGTTGCCTGAATAATGGAATGACACAAAAATCACTTCTCTAAGCTTCAATTTGGATGCGCACATTTAAAAGCATTAAGTCTGATAAATCAAATTTTCTGAATATTATTACAGAAATGAATATTAGCCTCAGTCATGTGGAAGGAAATGATCAGTTTAAGTCAAAAAAAAAAAAAAAAAAATCACCCGCTACCGCAAAACAGGACGTCTAAAGTATGTACACAGTGGCTTTTAAAAGAGACAAATTAGTAGTAAATCTTATGGAGAAAATTAGCTCCGGGAAAACTATCCTTAAAAAAGGTTCTTTTAAATAGAGGTAGTATTTCAAAGAGGTCTTGTTATATAACTTGATGTACTGCTGATAACTAATTATAAGTATTTCTCGAGATTTATTTTTAATCTCATTTTATAGAATTTTGAAATAATTTTCAAAAAATACGCTTACATATAACCATACTTTAAATACATACAGAAAATATTTACTACATAATACAAATACAAATAAATTAAAATACCCAATGTACTTAAGTTTGCGGTCTAATTTTAAATTTAAAATTCTAATTTTCAGTGATTTGAGAGATTTTTTTATGGTATAAAATGATATATGCGAGCAGTTACTTTCAAAAAATAATCTCATTTTTAGTTCATAGCAGAAAATATCTTAATGGTTTCAAGCTTCATAAATTCTTTAAAACATTTTTTAAACTATTAATGCTTAATAGATATAATTTTCTAAAATTGTCTTAAGGTTAAATTTCTGATTTTTTTTTTTTTTTTTTTTTTTTTACTTTTATTTAAATACTGATTAATAAATATTTATACTAGGCGCCGCACTTTAAAATGTAGAAAATGAGGGAAAAAGCTAAAAAAGAATTTTAAAAAATGGGGGGGGGGGGGGGGGGGAAATCACTCAAAAATTCATAGAAAAAGCATGGAAAGAAAACGAAAAAAACTAACACTGTTAAGTGTGAAAAAAAAAAGCTGACACCGGAAAGAATAAAAGGGCAAAATTGACTAGAAAAAGACATCGAGAAGCGGGAAGAAGGATTGGGGCATTAAACCTATCGCCGAGGGTTTAAAACGCCTTACCTAGTATAAATATTTATTAGTCAGTAGCATATTTATAGATATGCTATTTTGGTAGCATATTTATAAATATGCTACCAAAAGCATTCAACAGAAATTTAGATAAATAATTAAATATGTTACATGCTTACTTAAGCCTGTGTATATTTTTATAAATTATTTTGTAAATTTAAATATAGGTTTGTCAGTAAAATTTATACATAAATGTTGTTACATACCCAGAATATTAGCAATATATATATATATTATCTATCATCCTCATCATCATCATCATCATCATCATCAAGTTCATCCTTTATCAATCCACTGCAGAATGAAGGCCTTTCCCAGATGATCCTAACCTGCCCTGTTTTCTCAATTCATTTCCATTCTACTCCTCAAAACTTGGCAATCTCATTTCTCCAACAACACTGGGGTCTCTTTCTCGGTCATTTCATATTTCTCGGTATCCAAAATAAGACCTTGACGGTTCATCTATTGTCGCTTCTTGTAGCAAGAGGCCCAGTCCAGCTTCATTTTAAACTGTCGCACGAACTTTATAGATTTTGGTGAATCTCGAACTAATAGATTTTTACAGGGACGACGAGAAATATTCTTTATCACTATAATCTATGGGCTCAAATTCTTTGAAGTGCAATAGCGTTAAATTAATAACATCCTACATGGAGAAAAATACTCAACCATCCTATTATAATTTTGTCTTTTCTTTATATAGCGGCTTCTCTTGCTTTAATTTAATTATACAACATTAATTACTTAACGAAAACTCGAATGAAGTCACTCCAGATAGTTCAAAAAATGTTTTACTGAAATAAATATTTATAGAATTTTTTTTTTTTTTTTTTTTTTAACGGACAATTTAATATGAGAAATTTTGAAAAGTCACTGTTTTTTAAAGAGAGTTCAAATAACCTTTTACTCAAATGAATATTTATAGAAACATATATATTATATATAAATGATAGATATCATAATAAAATTTAACCTTAAAATTTAGCAATTAATAGATACAAAACAATACCATCACAACAAAAATTATATTTATTTGAACAGTTATAATGAAGGTTTTTACGTAGTAATTTTTTTTAAACAGAAAGTTCAAACAATGTTTTACTCAAATGAATACTTATATATATATATATATAAACACTTTTTTTTAATTGAACAATTTAATATGAGGATTTTTGCAAAGTCACTTTTTTTAAAGATAATTCAAACGTTTTATTGAGATGGATATTTATTAAAAAAAAAAAAATTCTTTAAAATGGACAATTTAATATGAGGATTTTCGTGAAGTCATTTTTATTTTTTTAAGATAATTCAAACAATGTTTTACTCAAATGGGTATTTATAGATTTATTTATTTATTTATTTTTAATGGACAATTTACTGTGAGGATTTTTGTATAGTCATTTATTTAAGAAGTTCAAACAACGTTTCACACAAATGAATATTTACAGATTTTTTTTATGGACAATTTAATATGAGGATTTTTGTACAGTTTTTTAAAAATAGTTAGATAATTTATTTAATTATTCAAATAATATTTTTTTTTCTTTTAGTGGCGCAATTATAATGAAGATTTTTTATATAGTCGCCATTTTTATCTTTTTTCAAGATAGTTCAAACAATGTTTTACTCAAATAAATACTTACGATAACATTTTTCTTTAAAACTGAACGATTTAATATGAGGATTTTTTTTTTTTTTTTAAGGTAATTCAACTAACGTTTTATTTAAGGTAGTGCTTAAAGCAAATTTTTTATTTGAAAAAACTGTTGCATACACTGAGAAAAAAAAAAAGTTGCCGCTTTCATCTAGAATAGATAGGTGGTCCTTTTCTAAATCCCTAAACTAGAAATATAGATTTCCGAGCTATGAGTATAAGGCACGCCAATACCCTGAGAATAACTCACATCCAGAATCTAAATTGTGACTCTAGAAAAAATAGTTCCATGCCATCCTTATAAATTTCTTATAAAAAAATGTCTAGTCCCTTTCGAAAGCGAATTCTAGAAACCTCTATTAGAATTCTTGAGCGTTTGTCTATACTATTGAGAACAAACCTATTTCAAAATATCTCCAAATAAATGTGAATACAAGAGTCGGGTTTCAGCAGCTATAATTTTGGTTTATGACCCAATTCTAGAAAATTAAGCGAGAATTTCTCGTAATAGTAAAGATTCAGAATATTCAGAATATTGTTTCACCATCTAGAAATATGTAGACTAGAAATTCTCGACCATTTCATCTATTCAGGTTATTGGCGTGCCTTATGCACATAGCTCGGAAATCTATATTTCTAGTTTAAGGATTTAGAAAATGACCATTTATTCATTCTATATGAAGGCGGTATATTTTTTTTCTCAGTGTATGAGGAAATACTTAATATCGTTTTGGCGAATAACATTGTTTCTTTTTGATAATTACCTGTTAAAACCAACCCAGTGCTCTACAAAAACAGCGTTTGAGTTTTATATAGAAGCGATTTTTAACCATTTGGATTCTTATTGGCGGAAATTGTATAAATAACAACCACTGTAAGAAAATTCTGAAGTTCATCAAGAAGTCTTTATTTTTTAGAGTAGTGTTTATTTTACACGAAAAAATATTTAATTGATCTCTAAATAAGGAAATGAAAAAGTAATAATAATAACTAAGATCACTTTCAGTAGCTCTTTCAAAGACGTTTCTTTTCTCTTCTAGCATATGAAGCCATTCATAAATGACCTACTTTATATTATATTACATTTCTATTTCATAAAAGTCGTCAGAAGAAAATATAAAAGACAAATAACTTTAGACATTTAAAATCTTTCTCAGAAGAGAGAAAAAAAAAATCCTTTTCTTTTCTGAGTCTCTTATATTTTAAAACGATTTTTAAAAGATAAAATTTCCAAATATAACCCCTTAACTTATGCCATTTGTTTTGTGTGGCATATTAAGGGGATGATTTTTGTTTTTCATACTATATTCCATATTAAAAATGCAATTATGCATATAAAAAATATATATTAATACCAATATGTTCCGATCGTATAAATATACCAAAGAACATTTTGCCTATAGACATACTAAAATTGTATTGCATATCTCTGTACATAACCCATTATTTCGATCTAAATAAAAAATACGGAGGAGCCATCACCTCCGTGGATGATTAAAACTGTGATGGCATGTTTTCTGGCCATCCTTAGGTACGAGTCCCAGACTAAGGCTCCTATATGATACGAGCTGGCGCAGTGTCCGCCATTTTCTAGCCCATCTGGGAAAACGTTGGCGGTAGAAAAAGCTATGTTGCCTGATTAGCGTTTTTATCGCCTTCTACACAGATCATGTGAGTCAGAACTTCTTATCACGAAACAAACAAGGTGGCAATTTTAAGAACATCGCCAACATTCTCAAAACTGCAACCCTTCACGTTAAAAGAAATGTAATGTTAAAGTTAATTTTAAAAGAATTTAAAAACAATAACTTAAAAAAACAGTACATTCATATTAAATTTGTCAAAGAACTTTATAAATAAAGTGAAATCAGTTGAAAATAAGGGAGATTTTGCGCTACAAAGTTGTGCTTCTGCACCGGATATCCACGAGTTACATATGCAATTTATAATCCACTTTTTCCTTCTTTCTGGATTAGACGAAAATATAAACAGGCGGTGCCTTTTTCTGGAGTTATTCGTGCAACTTTTTGCCGAAAAATGACCAATAATAAATCGTCAGCCGGTCTTGTGGGCTAGAAAATGGCGGATGCGTCAGCCTATCAATGTAAAAGTTCTATCCCAGACTATCGCCAATATCTCATAGTGTAAGAGCGACGTAAAATCCACCCAGTCAGTGACCCAATAAAAAAATTAAAGTAACATCCCCATGTGATACAAGTTTAGATTACCAAGTATAGACTTTATTCTCATACCTCATGCGGATAAAATCCATCAATATATATATATATATATATATATATATATACATTGAAAACCTTTTCAATCATTGAATAGATGAAAACAAGAAACATTGAAAAAGATGAAACAGAAAAAAATACAAAAAAAGATTACGAATATCAAGCACCCTTAAATTGAAACATGCAAATTCATTACGTTTTCAAGGGTATAGAATGAATATTACATGTAAAATAGGTGTTATTTCTGTCCTGTTGTATGCAAATTGCTAAACATTTGCAACAAGCTATACCCAATAACACTCCCCCCAAAAAAAGAGAAAAAGTTTAAACTGAAAGAATAATATGTGAAAAACAATGAGAATCAAACATATTTAAATTCAAGCAGCATTTTCAAAATTATTAATTGAAATACTAATAATAATAGTTAAATGAAATACTAGTAATAATATATATAAACATCTAGAATTTCATATTCTAAAATTTCCTACATTAAACATCCAATCATCTCCTGATTTTTAGATTGAGGGCACTTCAGAATGTATACTTATAGCAGGAACGTAATTTAGAAAATGAAAAAAAAAAAAAAAAAAAAAAAAAAAAACATGTAAGGGCCGGAAACAATACAAAGCAAAACATCTCCAGACGTTAATCCAATTTTTGATTCTAACACATCAAACCATTGATAAATGACCTACTTTATATTAAATTACACTTGTTCTTGTTAAAATTCTCGAGAAGAAATTTTTAAGACAAATAACTAAAGTATTTAATGTCCTTCAAGTGAGTAGAAAAGATAAACATAAAATTGTTTGACTATTGCAATTTTATCGCAAACAGGGAGGATATGATGGCACTTTTTTAAAACATTCTTTTTCAATACGCTGTTCTAGGAATGTCAAATAATAAACTCTTCTCTCCGGAGTATCATAATTCAAAACAGAAAATATCTAAAAGATATAAAATTCGACTTTCGATTTGAAATAATATCGTTGGATTTTTTTTAACAGCTGTATTTAAGGTAAAAATTATTGAGACAGAAAATAGTAAAATAAGTTTTTCTTTTTAAATATTCATGCAGACATCTATATAAAGTTGTTTGCATTTTTACTTCATTTTGGTAGATGCTTTTGATAAATGCATGTCTGTCTGTATTGTTATTATTGTAAAAGTACCCAAATAAATTTCGAGTTATTATTGAAAATATTTTATTTAATTAATAAAAATAATTGATTTTAACCTATTTTAAAATAAGGAGATCACATTTTTTAAATATCTTAATAGTTGCATACTATTGCATGTTATTATTATTATAAATGCATACCATGATACAATAAGATAAATTATCACTAATTATTAACAGAAATTTTTACTAAGAATTTTCTAGTAATATCTACAGTTAGTTGTGTTGAAAAACACTGGTATAGAAAATAGTGAAAGTTATTTTTTAAAAATGAACCTAAAAATTGGCAACCATGGTAGTCATTGTCCTTTTTGTTAAAGAATGATATGAATTGACACTCTTCTTTATTGTTGGTTTGTAATTTATCACACCATTTTTAAATCAGATCATAATTTTTTTAATCAGATTTTGAGGATAATGACCATGTGATTATTGTGTTTTTTTTTTTCCATATCTTTAATAAAAATAATACTAGTTATATCTCTATTTTTGATTCTTGTGAATTCAGATGGAATATCATCATCTGTTTTGTTTTTCTTCTTTTTCATTCTACAATCATTGCAATCATTGTGACAATATAGATATATAAAGAGAGAGAGACGAACAGAAAGGTTATAAAAATCGCTTTAGCCTTATATATAGTCTATAAATTGCATACATACCACATAGCGTATTTCAATCTATACAGTAAGAAAACTGAGTACAGTTTCAATTGCGCTTTATTTTCATTACTTTTCAACAAATTTTCTTTGTATTTACTTATATTAACAAAATGTTTAGCTAACTTCAGTATAATTTTGATATATTCGTAATTAAAAGGCATTTTTTTTGTAAGAATAAGTTTATATACATTATTAGAATTACAAAACAAAACAAATAAAAATATTTTTTTAATCAAACAAAATATCTATTAGAACTCATTTAAATAGAAATTCATTTTTGCTGCGACAACCAAATATTTGTTATTTAAAAAAAAAAAAAAAATATCTGGGTGTAACCTACTTAAAATAATAATAATAATAATAATAATGACTAAAAGATATGAAATTGAATGAATGTTTCCTTTAGGTTTTTTTTTTTTTTATTTACTGTATTTAAAGTAAATATTGACAAAAATATAAAAACGTAAGCTCTTTTAATCACATGTACATATTTAGTACATGTAATATGGGTGTACATGTACATGCAATGTGTCTTTTGTGTATATTCACAACAGCCCCTCAAGTACACCTAGAGAGACAGAAGGAGTAAACAACTTTTAAAAAACCTGATAATCGGATTCAAGGGATCTAAACACGTGAATAATGAAACGTGTATCATTTGTAAAGCTAATACTTACTTTTAGAAACCTAACCAAAAAAAAAAAAGAATGGAAAGAACAGAATTTCTTTCCCTAGTATAATATAAACTAAAATAGACTTGTAACATATTTCTACATCTTCAGTCTCTATTTCAATACAATTTTATTTCAATTCAATTTATCAAGTCATCCACACATGACCTACACCATATTAAATTACTCTTGTACTTGGTAAAGTTCTTTAAAAGAAAATTTTAAAAGAAAATCACTAAGACAGTTAAAGGAACAGAAATTATACACAAAAAATTGTTTGGCCATGGAAATTTTATCGCAGCCAAAGAAGATATGATGTCAGTTTTTCTCAAAATTTCTCTCCAATACGCTATTTTAACAATGTCAAATAATAACGCCTATTCTCAGTCGTATACGTCAAAAAAAAAGTTAAAAGATATAAAATTGAAATTCGATCGGGAATTATTTTTGGTATTTCTAAACACCTCTATTAAATTTATAAATCATTGATTAAAAAAAAAAAAAAAAAAAGTGAGAAAGAAAGAAAAAAAGCAGATGATAATGTAAAAGATTTATTTTTAAAATATTTATACAGACAATACAATAAAAGTTATTTTTTCCATTTTTTTACCCGTATAGTAACATAATAAACAAAATGTTTTTTTTTTTTTTTTTTTTTTTTTTTTGGGGGGGGGGGGGGATTTTCTTTTAATTGGCTTTTTGTGGTATTTTAAACGTCTTCAGATCCTTTCAATGCCAAAATACCGGTTTCAGTAGTTGGTTTATAAACATGTCTACCATTATGTGTGTCTCAATAACTATATATCTGTGATCAATTATCAGCATACCTCAAGAGAAAAAATATTAATAGGAAGTTAAAGTTCAGCATTTTAAAAATAGTAATTATTTGAAACTTTTTATTGAGATCAGATAAATCGTTTACCTATAATGACATACAAAATAATTAAAACAGCTTCGGTCTATGGGCTAAATTTCTCGGTAGTAAATAGTAACATATATAGACAACACTAAATAAAATTAAATTGACATATTTCTTTTATATGCACAAACACATGCTTCCTATAGAGTATTGTAAAAAAAAAAAAAAAAAAAAAAAAAAAAAAAAAAACGTTCGTTTACAGGACAAAAGAAAAAATTAGAATGTATTAGGAACTATAGTTAAAAATTACTTGAAATGCATTTCATGTTATGTTAATCATTCCTTATATTTGAATGCGCTATTTGTTAAACATACAATTTATAGACAAGATATATAGAGCTACTCAAAATTAGCTGAATAAGTTTCAAAATATTACATGGATGAAAATTATGTGAGCAATTTGATTTTTTTTTTTATTATTATTATTATTATTCAATAGCAGCTTTAAATGTTTTATAAATATACCTAGAATATCTCGACGGATATAAAAATAATCCCCGATTTCCGTGTTTGAGAGTTATTTTTATAGATCACAATTTAAAAATAACTGCACAAAACCTAACAAAATTAACGTACGTTATTTCGGTGCACTCAAACATATTTCTCCTACATTATGTAAAATTTTCTTGAATGAATTATTTAGCTGGCCACAAAAAGTATTCATATACATTCTAGAATATGACTAGAAATGCTCAAAATCCATTTTTAATTATTAAAATATTAAGGTGTCACGACGGAGGTAAAACACCGTGAAGGCAAAACGATATAACGGAAAAACACAGTTGGAAAGATTTACAATCTATGCGTGACACGATTTTTCTTACTTGTTTATTTATCACTATATATCTTTTATGACAATATCTTTTTACTTTCTTCTATATTCAATAGAAGAAAGTATTGGATTCGTAAAAATTTTCGACCTCGGGTTTTTCATGGATTTACACCTTTTGAGAGCTGTAGAACACGATTTGACCATTTTTAGAGGATGTCTGTCTGTCAGTCTGTGTGTGTGTGTGTGTGTGTGTGACAAAATTTTGTGGCAACTGTATCTCAGGAAATACTGCACAGAATTTCATACAAATTGGTATGTAGTTGTACCTTGACATAAATTAGTGCCTACCAACTTTCGGTAAAAATTGTCTTACAGGTTGCGTTGCCATCCCTCTTTTTCTAAATTTTTAACATGGTGGTATAGGACAAAATTTTGTATAAATGTGCATAAAAAGAATTATTTTTTAATAATCAATAGGAAATTTGCCAGAATTATTTATAATAGAGATAGTCAACTGGGAAAATTTTTTTGTATGTGTAGGAGCCTCGCCTCCCCCTCGAGGGAAGTAAATTTTGATGATGGGTATCTTTCAAAAGAGCTCGCCAGTACCTTTTAAGACGAATGGTTGAACCATCGATCTGCGATAATTTAAAATGAAGTTATCAATTTTTTTCATTTTTAACAAAAAAAAAAAAAAAAAATGTAATATTGACAATAAAGTTGACTTTTTTCGGATATTTATTGTTATACTACTTCTCTAATATGTAAATCGTCTGCATTATCATGGAAGATAATTTTTTTAAATAATAATTTTAATAAATTATTTTTACTGAGTGAATTTGTATAGGAAAATATAGAAGAAAGTCATGTGGTGGCCACAATATACTAGTTTAAATTTGGTTAAAAAACTAAAGCACATTTTTTGTTTTGAAACATTTTACGGAATAAATAGAAAATACTGCATATAAAATACCTCCAAATATATTTCCGTAAACCAAAGCACTAAAAAAAAAAAAAATAATAATAAGTCCATAGCCAACCATTTGACATGTTTGGATAGGGCTATTAGGCAGGGGCTTCTTCTAAATTGACGTGTATTTTCTACTTCTAGCGAGAATGCTTACAAATCTCTAAATGTCATGTTTTTTAGCCTTTAAGCAAAAATGAATGTCCTGCCCTACTACGTGACTTTTTAGCACTAGCTCTGACTTTTTTTTTTTTTTCCCTCGGAGAAAAATTTAAAGCAAACAAAATAATATATGATGCGTCTTTTTTATAGTGTGTTTCTGGGGGATATTCAAACAAAAATAAGCATAAAAATAGTTTGGAAATATTTTTTTTTCTTGTGTGCGTATATGTTTATCACTTTTCAACAAAGATGAGTTTGTTCCGTATATCACACGTTCTTATTTCTGCAAATATTTTCATAACAAGTGGTTTTTGCTCGCTCTGCTACTTTTTATATTTAACCCTTTAACGTTCATTAGTTTCGCAGCGAAACCAAACATTTCACATAATTTAACAATTTTTATGCAGCAGTTTTTTTAACATTTCCCCTAGTTTTAATCAGGTTTTTAACTTTTGTTCATTTTCTGTTCGGTAGATAGCAACACTATTCCAAAATTTAACAAATAATGCTTCAAAGGAAGCTAAATGCATAAGTCACTTGAAGTTTCTTATTGTGCGCGAGTGTGAATTGCTGGTTTGATAATGCACTCATGTCTAGTTTTTTTTTTTTTTTTTTCATTTAATGAAGAGCTAGACTATTATTTTCACCTGAAACAACTTTTATGAGTTTTTGTAGTCGATGATGTTTACTTACAAAGTGTTTTATTTATTAAATTAAATACTATTTGAATTTAATAAGGTCAACTTATAGATGTTTCAAACCACAAATTTCTCAAAGAGGAACAATGCTAATTTTTTATTTTTTTAAATATTTATGATCAGCTATGTGTCTAAAAGCCATTTTAAAAATTATTTTAGTAATTTTTAAAATAAATTAAGTAGTGAACGTTAAAGGGTTAAATAAATCACATTATTAAATGAATATTTAGAAAAAATGTAAACGTTTAAAAAAAATATTTCATCGAAGTATGCCTGTTTTTTATAGACAGTTACAGATTTTTTTCTCAGTTACAGATTTTTTTCTCAGTGAATACATTTAAAAACAAAATATACATTTAAAAACATTTAAAGTTTAGACGTTTCGAAACCCGTCCAGGTTTCCTCATCAGTATCACTACAACATAATTTGCAAGCATTACTTGAATACACAAGGAATTTATAGAAGTACAGAATATTGAGGAGCCAGTGCGACTTCCTGACTTCTATAATATAAAAGTTCTAAATTCTGGCTATGATAATTATAAATCACATATTTTCCTTGAGAGTTGGCACACTGCCAGCCATCTCTACACTATCAATGAAGCATGCGCCCTAGCTCTTCAATATTCTGTACTTCTAGATATGCCTTGTGTATTCATGTAATGCTTGCAAATTATGTTGTAGTGATACTGATGAGGAAACCTGGACGGGTTTCGAAACGTCTAAATTTTAAATATTTTTAAATGTATATTTTGTTTTTAAATGTATTTTAACTGAAGTTTTGTCTCATAAATAAAATGGTTTTTGTTTTTAATATTTCTTACTTGTTTATTTATATATTTATTTTAAATATTACTATATTTTATTACAATATCTTTTTTAAATTTGGTTAAAAAACTGAAGCACATTTTTTTTCTTTTGAAACATTTTACGGAATTAATAGAAAATACTGCATATAAAATACCTCCAAATATATTTTCGTCAACCAAAGCGCGAAAAAAATATACTAATAATAAGTCCATAGTCAACCATTTGACATGTTTGGATAGGGTTATTAGGCAGGGTCTTCTTCTAAATTGGCGTGTATTTTCTACTTCTAGCGAGAATGCTTTCAGATCTCTGAATGTCATGTTTTTTAGCCTTTAAGCAAAAATGAATGTCCTGCACTACTACGTGACTTTTTAGCACTAGCTCAGATATTTATTTATTTTTTTTTTTCTCGGAGACAAATTTAAAGCAAACAGAATAATGTATGATGCGTCTTTTTTATAGTGTGTTTCTGAGGGATATTCAAACAAAAATAAGCATAAAAATAGTTTGGAAATATTTTTTTTTTTCTTGTGTGTGTGTTTATCACTTTTCAATAAAGATGAATTTGTTCCGTATATCACACGTTCTCATTTCTGAAAATATTTTCATAACAAGCGGTTTTCGCTCGCTCTGCTACTTTTTATATTTAACCCTTTAACGTTCATTGGTTTCGCAGCGAAACCAAACATTTCACATAATTTAACAATTTTTATGCACCATTTTTTTTAACATTTCCCCCTTGTTTTAATCAGGTTTTTAACTTTTGTTCCTTTTCTGTTCGGTAGATAGCAACACTATTCCAAAATTTAACAAATAATGCTTCAAAGGAAGCTAAATGCATAAGTCACTTGAAGTTTCTTAGTGTGCGCGAGTGTGAATTGCTGGTTTGATGATGCACTCATGTCTAGTTTTTTTTTTTTTTTTTTCATTTAATGAAGAGCTGGACTATTATTTTCACCTGAAACAACTTTTATGAGTTTTTGTAGTCGATGATGTTTACTTACAAAGTGTTTTATTTATTAAATTAAATACTATTTGAATTTAATAACGTCAACTTATAGATGTTTCAAACCACAAATTTCTCAAAAAGGAACAATGCTAATTTTTTATTTTTTTTTTTTAATATTTATGATCATCTATGTGTCTAAAAGCCATTTTAAAAATTACTTTAGTAATTTTTAAAATAAATTAAGTAGTGAACGTTAAAGGGTTAAATAAATCACATTATTAAATGAATATTTAGAAAAAATGTAAACGTTTAAAAAAAAATATTTCATCGAAGTATGCCTGTTTTTATAGACAAGCGAAACAAACATCAGTCCCGGTTCTTTTTCCATTCGACAGCGTCTCATCCAAGCTTGCTCTGTTTGCACAAAGAAATTTCTTTGTGAAACTCACTGAGAAAAAAAATATACCGACTTTCTCTAGAATGAATAAGTGGCTATTTTCTAAATCCCTTAAGTAGAAATATAGATTTCTGAGCTATGCGCATAAGGCACGCCAATAAACTGAATAGACGAAATGATCGAGAATTTCTAGTGTACACATTTCTAGATGGTCAAACAATATTCTGAATCCTCTAAATATTCTGAATCATTTATATTGCGAGAAATTCTCGCTTGATTTTCTAGAATTGGGTCATAAACCAAGATTATAGTTGCAGAAACCCGCCTCTTGTAGTCTCATTTATTTGCAGAGATTTTTAAATAACTTTGCCCTCGAGATTATAGGCAAACGCTCTAGAATTCTAATAGGGACTTCTAGAACTCGCTTTCCAAGGGGACTAGAATTTATAAGGATGACATGGAACTATTTTTTCTAGAGCCACAATTTAGATTCTAGATGTCAGTTACATAATTTTTTCTCAGTGAAGACTTAAGTGCGTGCAAAGAGCAGATGTGAAGAAGGAAAAATAATCACAAGACACTCCTCGATATCTTTTATGGAAAATAATGTCAAAAATTAAATTAAACTAAATTAAAAAAAAAATTAAAGTTTATGATATTGCGACTAAAAGTTTTAAGTAAATGTATTTGAAACACAACCGAAGAGAGGTCAATTAAACATTGGGGAAATGTCGCAAACGCCTGTTTTCTTTTAAACCAGTAAATCATGAATGAGCATAAATAACTGAAGCTTTTAATAAAAGCAGCTAAAGAAAATTCAATTTTTACTCCTCTATTCGTGCAGAGTCCGCCAAATAACAACTTTTGGAAAGTGTCCTTCTACTTTTTTTACAAACTCGAAATCATGAATACTAGTTTTTCTACAATACATAAATTAGCATTAGTAGTAGAGATTTCATTTTTATGTGAAATTAAAGAAAATTATGTTAAACAAATCTGTATAAAAATCTAATAGCCAGGATAAAAATATGGAAAATAATTTACAAAAATCGACTGTCCTTTGACTTTTTTACACAGTGTAAGTGCGTGCAAAGAGCAGATGTGAAGAAGGAAAAATAATCACAAGACACTCCTGGATATCTTTTATGGAAAATAATTTCAAAAATTAAATTAAACTAAATTAAAAAAAAAAAATTAAAGTTTATGATATTGCGACTAAAAGTTTTAAGTAAATGTATTTGAAACACAACCGAAGAGAGGTCAATTAAACATTGTGAAAAATGTCGCAAACGCCTGTTTTCTTTTAAACCAGTAAATCATGAATGAGCATAAATAACTGAAGCTTTAAATAAAGTATTTATAGCTCAAATTGACTTGTATAGAAAACAAATATTTGATTCAAACAAAGCATTTTTAACACAAATCGATTAGAAAATTAAAATAAATAAATAAATAAAATAGAACCTAAACGGTACAGTCTTGTTAGAATGTTGGAATAAAAAGGAAAATAGTGTTTATTTATTCTCCAAATGAAATAGTAACTTTTACTTAGAGCAGTAAAACATCTTTTTAGCAACTTTTCATTTTCAAGTTGTTTATTTATTTATTTTTATATTAATATTAACATACACACAGTGATAAAAATCATTTAGAAGCTATACATCGTTAATTTTAACTGTATTTTGTACCTTTTTTTTTTTTTTTTAAATAATTATTAAATTTTTTTTTCACGTTATTTAACAATTTTAAATACCATAAAGTCTTGAAAACATGTTATAATTAAAAATGAAATATTTTTAATTATTTACATAAGCATTTTAATAACTTGAATTCTGAAAGACAAATCATATTTTTAGAACATTTTAAAATGTATTTATGCGCATTAACACACTCAGTGATGAAAGTCATTTAAATTAATCACATCATTAGTTTTTTAATCGTACTTTGAATCTCTTATTACTATTAAATTTTTTTTTTTATTTACTTTGCTCTTCGTACTATATAACAAGTTGAAACATGTTACAGTTTTGAGAGTATGTTAATATAAATTAAAAATTTGTTTCATTGTTTACATAAATGTGTCAGTGAGTAACGTAATATTGGGAAAATAAAATATATTTTTAGCACATTTACAACTGTAATTATTCAGATTAACATATTTTGGAATAAAAATCATTTTAAAACAATAAATCTTTTTTTTTTTTTTTATCGTACTTTGCATCTCTTGTTATACTTTTATTCATTTGTTTTTCATAATATCTAACAATTTGAAACATATTAAAAATTTTAAAGCATGTTTGAATAAAAATGGTATATTTAATTATTTCTCTAAGTATGGTACAAAGTTTAATCTTTAAAAATTAAATATAAGTATTCTTAAAAAATTATTTATCACAAATCGTTACTTTTAATCGCATTTTTTGCCCTCTTGATATTGTATTTTTATTCATTTCTGTTTCACGTTATCTAACAACTTAAAATACAACACAATCTTGAAAATATGGTCGAATGAAAATGAAAATTTTATTAATTTTAACCCAACTTTAATAGTTTTTTTTTTTTTTTTTTTAGTAAAAAAAACATATATTTAGCAAATTATTTTCAAATAATACTCAGCAAATAATACTCAGGAATAAAAATCGTTTAAAGCATATAAAATGCACTGTATCATTGTATTTTTCGTATCTCTTTATATTTTTATTCATTTGCTTTCCAGAATATCTCGCAACTTGAAATACGTTACAGCTTTGAAGGTATTTTCGTGTAAAAAAATAAAATACTTCTAACAATTTACAAAAGTGTATCAGTAAGTTAATATTGGAAATAAAACACTAAATTATTACTTTTAACCGTTATTTAGCATGTCTTTCTCTATATTTTTTAACCGACTTTAAAAAAGGAGGAGGTTCTCAATTCAAATCGTATGTTTTTTTTTTTTTTTTTTTTTTTTTTTTTGTGTGTGTGTGTGAGCTCATAACTCCTAAACGAATGCTCCGATTTTGATGCTTTTTGTTTTGTTGTAAAGGTCTTGGTCTGAAATAGGTCCCGTTGTAATATCGTTACGATCAAAAGAAAATACAGGGTGCCCAAACAAGTGAGTCCCGACTCTTTTAACTGCTAAACGGCTGAAGCTATAGTCATAAAAGTTGTATGTAGGTATAGTAAAGTGGTCACGTGCAACGTGATTCAATCACCTACAGCGCCATCTGGTGGAAAACAGTGGAGTTCGCGTTCCTATCTCGAAAACGGTTCAAGATAGGGAAAAAGTGAATTACAAAGTTACAGGATATTATCGATATAGTACGAAAAGATTGTAGACATTAATTCCAAAAGTAGAACGATTAAGGTGATCATTTGTTTGTCCGCAAATTCCTATTGTCTGCACACTTCAACCACATTGCATACGTTGTAGCGTAGCGGGTGACATTTATGCTATGTAAAATTCAAAGTATGGTTATTGTAAGTGGTCACATCGATTAACCTATAGACGTTTTAAACCGACTTCATAAAGGAGGAGGTTCTCAATTGAAATCATGTTTTTTGTTGTTGTAGTTGAGGTTTGTTAGCTTATAACTACGTAAAAAATGCTTTAATTTTAATGCTTTTTTTTTTGTTGTTGTTGTCGCAAAGATCTTGACCGGAAATAGGTCTCATTATGATTTCATTAATACCTAAACAAATTACAGGGTATTCACAAAAGTTTGTTCTCACTCTAACTGGTGAACGGTTGCCTCTTCACTCGTAAAAGTAATATGTAAGTATTGTACAGTGGCCATGCGCTACAAGATATGACTGCTTACAGCGCCACCTGGTGAGAAGATAGCGGAGTTAGCGTTTCTATCTCAAAACATTATAAGGTATGAGAGAAAAGGTAAATTACAAAGTTGTACAGCATCATTGATTTAGTAGCTAAAAGACACCTGGTAGACATAAATGTTAAAAACAGTATGTTTAAATGTGCATCTGTTTGTTCGCTGTTTTCTACACTGTAAACAATTCAAAAAGCCTTTATTTCGATGTTGAAACTTCTGTCCGTCAGCTGCAAATGCATATTTTGATTTTTGTTTGACCATTACGCTGCACGCATTCTAGCGTAGTGGGTGACACATATTCACTGTAAAGTTCAATACATGCCTAACCGAATTTTTGGTTACGAATACAGCGTATCCATTCTTTACATTTCTGAAGCCTTTTTAATTTAGTGCGTGGTGATTCAATAGATAGTTTTTTGCTCATATCCGATAAAGGCAAGAAAATTGACACAACTTAAATTGACACAGTATTTAAGAAAAATCAACTTAAAGATAAGGCATTGACTAGAATAAAACTGACACAACTGTCTCTCGAGTGGATAATTTTTAAGATGGAGATGTAATGTTTTTTGGTCATATTGGGGGCATTTCATATATTTTCCAGTGACATAAATTCGAAATTACCATTTTTTAAGTTGTGTCATTTTTCTTGTGGGTTGTGATTTGTCAAATTGTCGTTGGACGTCTTCTGATGTTCTGCTACTTCAATAAATTTTCACTGAAAAGAAAAAAAAATATTTTTGTAAAAAAAAAAAAAAAAAAAAAAAAAAAAAAATGGAACCGACTCCAAAAAGCAACTAATATTCAAACAACTAAAAATGAAAGAAAACTGGCAGAAAAGGGAATTGTAAAGTATAAAATAATATCCTTCGCCAAAAACCTAAATACTACAATTAAACATAACTTTTGAAGTTGGCACAGAATTAAATAAAAATTGATACCTTTATTCAATACAAAAACCAAATTCTATTCAAAATATACATATCTCACTTTAGCATCTGCAAAACACAGCCAAAAACTACTTTGATTCAAATAAACAAATAAGATTTCGTAAACTGCAAAAGTTGGTGGAGCTGCTGGTATCTGGCATTCTTGGTGACAAAAAATCGCCAAATTATATAGGTAAACATATTTAATTCCTTTGAGAAAACATGCTTGTTTTAATAAGGTATATTACGATAACAATCAAGAATATGAAACAATACTTCGTACAATATATATTATAAAAATATACATCTCGCGATTTTAGGCGCAATTTACAATTCCATTTTCTGCCAGTTTTCTTTCATTTTTAGTTGTTTGAATAGTAGTTGCTTTTTGGAGTCGATTCTATTTTTTTTTTTTTTTTTTACAAAAAGATTTTATTATTCATTTGTTTTTCACATTATCAAACATATTGAAATAAGTTAAAGCTTTGAAAGCATGTTCGAGTAATAATTTAAATATTTTTAATTCTTTCATTAATTTCTTTTTCTTTTTTAATAAAAATATTTTTACTTTTTCATATATGTATGAAGACAGTATTGGATTCGTGAAAATTTTCGAGCGACAGTTTCCGACGAATTTACACGTTTTGTGTTGTCCTAAACACAATTTGACTGTTTTTAGAAAGTGTTTGTCTATCTATCTGTCTGTCAGTCTTTCTGTGTGTCTCTGTGTGCGCATCATAAATTTTGTGGACGCTGTATCTCACGTACCAGTCAACGAAATTTAACTCAACAGGACCTTTAGGTGGACACTGATCTAAAGTGATGTTGACTAGATTTGAGGATCGGCCGCTCAACAAGTGTCGCTATCATCCTTTTTTTTTTTCCCCAAATTTTTAATATGGCAGTGTAGGAAAAAATTTAGTACAGTAGAACTTGGGTAATTCGAAGTTGAAGGGACCAGAAAAAAATTCGAAATATCCAAAAATTCGAATTACATATACTATTTTGTCAAAAAAAAGTGATAAATTAAAAAATTAAAAATTATATCTAAGAATACCGCTACATTACCCCTGTAACTCCCCCCTTATTAAATCAATATTTTTTGCGAGCTTAATTATTCAACACTTTTTAAAAAATAGTCATATATTTTTTATTTCTTTTTTTAAGTAGAATCTTTGTGTCATAGCATATGACCTGATACAAAAATAGAATCTTCTACATTACACATGGCTTTCAATTCACAAAAACCTCGAAGTTCATACATATGCACCATATCTTCTGGTGCACTAGCTAGGGGCTTCTATTGTATTTCCTTATCCTTCTTTTGAAAGACTATAAAAATTGATAAATGCACTTCAGATGAGTAAAATCTCGGGAACAAATTTTACTGCAATATTTTAAAGGTAATCGTATGAAACATTCGAATTATCCAAAATAGAATTCGAATTATCCACGATTTTTTAACATTATTTTAATACAAAATTCAAGGGACCGTGTAAAATTCGAATTACTCAAGTTTCACTGTAATATGAGTTATTTTAAACGTATGAATGTAAAACTGATATGAATTATTTATAATAGTAGTAATAAACTAGGAAAAAATATGTGTGCATGTAGGAGCATCGCTACCCCCTCTGGGATGGGGGGGAGTAATCTCCCAAGCATATGAGTTTCATTATGGGTATCGTTCGAAAGAACTGAATAACTTTAAAACGAATGGTTGAATCATAGATCTTTAATAACTTAGAACAAAGCTCTCTTTTTTTAACACGCTTTTATTAGCTTCACCTGTATGTATGTATGTTTGTTTGTTTGTAACCACTCTGGGAGCAAACAAAAAATCTATATTGTAAAAAAAAAAGACTATTCGTACGTAAACGCCGTGGCTGCGAGGTAAAGAGCCGCGCTGTGAACCTGAAGGTCTAGCGTTCGAGCCCAGTCAGGGGAGATTTTTTAAAAATGGTTTTTATTTAATTCTAAATTATTTTAATTAAATGTATGTAAATATTATGGTGTGTCACTCACACGATTTTCTCTTGCCCTGCATTTTAATACTAAGACAGATATTTTGTGCTTTTTAGTTCACATTTCTATAAAAGCGTGTTCTTTAATTTTTTAAAACTATAATATTATTTTTTCTTTTTTTAGTTCCCCATCATACTATAGGTATGGGGAACTTAGGTAATCGTGAAAATTTTCGACCTCGGTTTTTTTTACTTTTCTACACGTTTTCAGGTGTGAGGAATACGAAAATGACAAAATTTCTATGGTGTCTGTCTGTAGGGTGTCTGTTAGTGTGTCAGTGTAGTGTGTCAGTCCGTTAGTGTGTTAGTCCGTTAGTTTGTTAGTCTGTTAACACGATATCTCAAGAACAAATGATCGCAGAGAGGTCAGATCAGTTTTAAAGTATTACTTTCGACACTGGCAAGAACCCTATTCATTTGCAACATTCGAATTTAAAAACTTCGTAAGTTATTAGAAATTTACAATTTTCTTAACATGGAAGAATAGGACAAAAATTCACTTAAACGTGCATTTAATGGAAACTTTTTACTGTAAAAATGTCAGACCAGTTTTAAAATATCAGTTTTGATGCCGGAAGGAACATCAGTAACTATAAATATGCTACTTTGGAAATTTCGCAAGTTATTGGAAATTTACGAATTTTTTAACATGGCACTATAGAGCAAAATTTCACATAAACGTCAATTTTGAGAGATATTTTCATCGTAAAGATGTCAGACTACTCTTGAAATATTATTTAGGACACTGGCATGATTATTAATGACTATGAATTTTCCAATATAAAGATTTCGTAAGTTATTGGAAATTTACGAATTTCTTAACATGGCTAAATAGAGCAAAATTTCACATAAACATCAATCTTGAGGGATATTTTCATCGTAAAGATGTCAAACCACTTTCGAAATATTATTTAGGATACTGGCATGAATATCATAGACTACGATTTTTCCTATTTAAAAAATTCGTAAGTTATTTGGAATTTACGATTTACTTAACATGCCAGAATAAGGCAAAATTGAGCATAAATTTCCATTTTGAGGATCGTAAATACATTAGACAAATTCAAAATCACATTTATATTTGTTTGAACATGATTGAATACAAATATTCGAATAGGAAAATATTGTAAATCATTCGTAATTTACGATTTTATCAACATAGCGAAATCGTAAATTTTTCATATAAATATGAATTTTGAGGATTATTGCATTGGAAATAGTAGGATGAAAACTAAACAACGGAATTGACCCTGATAAAATAAATTAATAGATTAGAATAAGATAAATATATCGAAGTGAACGGTGGATAGCCTATTAGGCGGGGATTTCATTCTGTCATACTATCAAGCTTTGGTCAAATTCATTTCTTTTAACATGATTATAATATGTCTCGCACTAGAAATTTATAAGAACATAAATATGATGGGGAACTGAGCAGAGTCCACCTATGCCAACTAGTTTTTTTTTTTTTTTTTTTTTTTTACGGAAAAAAAACTCATTTTCTTGTCATGCTGATGCAAAATCAACTTTCTTTCGGCATTTAGTGTTGTACTTCTTTATAATAAAAATCGTCAGCATACATCATGAAAAGTAATTTTAATAAATTATTATCTAAAAAATAATTTGTAGTTGCGTGAATTAATATGGGATTTATATGTAGAAGAAAGTCTTGTGGGGGCCATAACATACTAATTTTTTCACGTTTGTGTATATGCAATAGTATACTGTGTGATAAAAATCATTTAAAATTAATCATTTGTTACCATTTATTACACTTTGTCCCGTTTTATTACACCTTTTTCGTTTTATCTCACTTTGTCAAATAGAAATGCATTAGAGGCTCGAAGGTATCTTTGAATAAAAGTGAAAAAAAAAAATAGTACACCTCGTAATACACTTTTGAACTAGAGTTCAAAAAAATGAAATCTAAAGTCAACCTTTTGGCATGTTTGGATAAAGTTATTAGGAAGGGTCTTCTTTAAAATTGACATGGATTTCCTACATCCAGAGAAAATTCTCTGGGGTCTATAAATGTCATGTTCTTACATTCAAAAAATAGCAGTGAAATTTTCTATACTGCTACGTGACATTTTAATACTTTCAAAGATTTTTTTTTTTTTTTCAAATCGGAAAGTAAAGTTTAAATGTAATAGAATATAATATAAAACAACAATAATATGACATAATAAAAGCATTATAAAAGTATTCTTAAAAATAGTTGGATAAAAATAAAAAGTAAAGAAGAGTAAAAGTTTATTTTTAAAAAGAATTATTTTCTGCGCTTTTTATGATTATCTACTTAAAAGGAATAAAATCAGTGGGTTGTACTGTATTACGAGGTGCCTCGGGAAGGTAAATCCCGATTGACGAGTGTAAGAAAATGAGTATTTATTCAGGCAAAAAAATATATATTCAATGTGTAAAAATATTTAAAGATTTATTTATTTTTAATTTTTATTTTTTACAAATAACTTACACCATTTTGTACGTATTTTAAAAGCGCGGCACACATTTTTGTGTTTCTTCTTTATGAAAAGATGTCGCCTCTCATGTCAACCAAGTAACGACATGTAAAGTAAGTATAATAACCATCAAAACACATTAACAACACTTGAAAGTCTGAAATGGTCGCATCCACAATGACCCAAAATGCTTCAGTTTATTATGGTGTGTTCAGATAGAAATAGTATTCCATATTCACCTGTTTTCTCCTATGTCGAACGAAAGGTGGAGTACTATTAATCACTTTTTGCAACTTTTGATTGCTATACCTCAGCATCTATTGGTTAAAATTACACCAATCTTAATTTGTATAATTTTCATTGTGTTAAGCTATGTTTTTAAAATTATTTTCAGTGCTAACCGGCAGGAGGCGCTGTCATACAGAATGCTACAGAAGAATGGTTTTCGATGGTCGCAACACCCTATTTTGACAATTATGAGTTCTCGGGTTTGCCTGCACTTTTGACTTCCTGACTCTTATTTTCTTACCATGCAAAACTGCTACAGTTAATATTCTTTTCAAGCGTCTTTAACTATCTGTCAATGATCTAGTTCAAAATTGTGAACATATTTTCTCTACTTATATATTCTGTTTTGGAAAAATAAGACAGGGCGTCAAAAAAAAAATTAGAGTGACAAACTGAGAGCTTACAATTTATACAGGACATTGGGACAGCATAAGGATTTAATATTGCATAGGAACTCATGTCTGCAGATGTCATCTTAACCTTTTAATATCCGGGTGTTTTGAGATATTTTTGCAACACAGCAGGGCTTTTAAGTTTTGAATTTTTAACAAACAATTTTTTCTTGGTAATTGTGAGATAAACGTACATATATACATAGTAATAAAGCTCTTTCTAATCGATATATTTTAACCATCCATTGTACTAATAGGAATTTTGTATACGATTTTGTGAAATGATGGATCGTACAAGGTTTTGAAATATTCAAGGTAGGCGGAGTTACAAATAACCAAAAAAACTAGGTTACATATGAGCAGTCAGTAATGCTCATACATGGCGGTAAGTATTAAAAAATATCAGATTGCACCCGCCCCTTAAAGGGTTAACAAGGTGTTTCTGGTCATGGATTGCTATGCGTTCGTCATTATTCACTTAAAGCTTGAAGCTCTACGTTTGTACGCCCGCATCAGTTAAAAAATACTCCAAAATATCTGGTTCTTAAATGTTTAAGATGACATTTGCGAACATGAGTTTCTACGTAATGCTGAATCCTTATGATATGCCCTATCTCCTCTCAAAGTTTGTCCCTGTAATTTTGGGACACCCTGTATAATCATTTAATATGGATCAATAATCTTTGATATACTAGAAAACTTAAATTCGGTCAAAAGGGTATATTCAACTTTATACTGCCATGAATTTGTAAATATTAGTCGTTATTTTTATCTAATTTCATTTAAAGAGGCTTGATCAGGTTATAAACTATTAATTTTCTACGTTCGTGCATTAATTTGGCATTATAATAGCCGATTTTCCTTTAA
This sequence comes from Salticus scenicus, assembly GCA_963930645.1. Taxonomy (NCBI): domain Eukaryota; kingdom Metazoa; phylum Arthropoda; class Arachnida; order Araneae; family Salticidae; genus Salticus; species Salticus scenicus. The sequence continues at coordinate 220,303,445 of OZ005662.1, forward strand.
AAACCCGTTAAAAAGCTTTACCAGGGAAGACAATGGCGATACATTTGGCGAGTTAATCACCCCTTGGTGATTTGTTTTAGTGACTTTGGCAAGAAAATCGTTATTTTCGATATATCGATTATGTAAGCTCTAAATCGAGTATTTCTCGAAATACTGCAAAATTTTCAAAATGTAAGAGGCTATATAAATTGATTGCATCCCGGCTGTAGTAGTTAGCTTTACGCCAAGTCATTGCGGTATAAACAGCTCTGCTTAATCAGGCTTCTTCTATTAATTACAGCCGGTATGCTGTGTGTTTTGCTTATGGTACAGTTTATGCTGTGATTTCGATGTTGTCAGTTGTTATTTAAACTGTGCTTTCTGGTGAAACTGAAGTTGATACTTGGTTACCAAACTAATAATCTTCCGAAATGCTCTGTAAATAAACTTTTAAGCCTCTCAAAGATTTTCCTTTCATTCACGAACAATTAACGAACTCCGAGTACACAAAAAATACTTTTAATATATTGAAAAATAAACATGTGCTTATATATTTTCATTAAAAGCTACATTTTACACTATTTTTACAAGTAAAATTTAAATCTTTAACTATCTTTTCGCTTTTTTATGAACAATTTAAATGCGAACATTTTTATATAGTATAAGCTAACATAATAAAGAATTATCTAACGCATAATCTGGTGAAGTCTCATAAAATAGAGACTTTATAACTTCCATTGTAAAAAAAAAAAAAAGAGTAAGAAGCCATTCGAGGGGGGGGGGGATATTTTTATTATCTCGTTAAAAAAAAAAAAAAAAAAAAAAAAAAAGCATTTTTATTATCTCGTTAAAAAAAAAAAAAAAAAAAAAAAAAAGCATTTTTATTATCTCGTTAAAAAAAAAAAAAAAAAAAAAAAAAATCTACGACATTTATTGACTTGAGAGAGTTTTTTTTTTTTTTTTTGTCTAAAGTAAGTACTTAATTAATTTTGAGGAAGAACTTAAATTCTTAAGCTAAAGTTATTTAAATAAATATTTGCAGATTTACTTACACGCATATTTAAGCATTTAAATTAGTTAATTACGTTATATATTGTTATTTTCTTTACTTAATTTTTTCTACAAAAAATAGGTTTTAAAAGTTTATAACATTCTTTCAAAAGAAAAAAAAAGGTGTATGTGATATCTAGGCATTTCAATCGAGAAAAAAAAAAAAAAAAAAAAAAAAAAATTTTTTTTTTTTTTTGAGGAAAAAAAAATGTTTATTGACCTGGGAGTACATTTAATGCTTAGAATAAGTACCAAATTAGATTTATGGAAGATCATCCCATATGAAGAAAAACTTGTACTTTACAGTTGAATAAAAAAAATAAAAAATATCTGCAGTGACTCCACTCGACTTTCCGAACATTGAGTAATTAACAGTTTTGTAGATAAAGTAAAGAAAGCGGAGTTGTTAAACAGACAAAAGAGAGAAAACCATAATAGAGTGTTTGAGTATTTTTCTACATATATTACACGATGTTTTATTCAACGCTACTGAACTTTGAGCCCATAAATCATAAGGATTCAGAATTTTTCGTTGTGTCCCTGTAAAAACCTATAAATGCTAGATTCACCAAAATGCTTATAGTTAGAGCAACAGTGATTTATAATATTAATATAAATTTTCAGCTCAATTGAAAAAGGCGTTTAGATGCTATCGCAATTTTAAAAATTGGGTCCCATAGGCCATAATGATAAAGAATTTTTCTTTGTGTCCTTGTAAAAACACTGTAAGTGCTAAATTCACCAAAATCTATACAGTTGTTGCAACTGTGACCTATAATATGTGTACAACTTTTTTCTTCAATTGAATGAGGCGTTTAGACGCAATCACACTTCTAAAAATTTTGCCCCATAGGCCATAATGATAAAGAATTTTTCTTTGCGTCCCTGTAAAAACAAAAAACTATAAGTGCTAGATTCATCAAAATCAATAGGGTTTGTGCTACGGTGACTTGCAACATGCGTACTAACTTACAGCTCATTCGAGCAAAGCGTTTAGACGCTAGCGTGTTCACTCACACTCATACACACACATACATACACACATACATACATACATACATACACACACACACACGCATACATCATCGTAAAAATAGTGAAAACGGACTCAGGTGACCTCGAAACGTATAGAAACATCAAAATCTCAAATTTGAATTTTTGACATCATTACAATAATTTCCTCACTATAGTGTTCGGAAAGTAAAAAAGTCTAGAGTCACATTTGCTTGTAAATTTAAAAATATATAAATCAGCTATAACTAAATTATTATATGTTGATAAATTTATTTATTTTTATAGAAAAAACTTTAATTTATATTTAACAAAACATATTAATCATTTAATTGAAGCAATTAACTCTATCTTATTTAATTATTTATTTATTTTTTAATTCAGGCTCCAATGCTTGCATTTTTTCAAATAATGCAAAATTTTAATAATAATAACAATAAATTCCTAAAAGTTAAATCAAATTATATTAAAATTTACTTTTCTGTATTCAAATTATCACCGTTCTTTTCAGAAAGAATATATTTGATTTTTTTTTAAGATGTCAGTGTTAGTAGCAGAAAAATAGAAAACCATTTGCCATTTCCATTTGTCAAAATAAATCATGAGCTAAAATTATTATTTAATTTTTTTTTTTTTTTTTTACTATTGGTATATCATTATAAAATCTTACTAACAGATTCTTTATCACAGAAAAATAAAATATATTTTATAGCGATTCATATTTTATAGCGAATACTTTTATAGCGATTTTTTTTTTTTTTTTTTTTTTTTTTTTTTAATGTAATTTGTACTAATAAAAGAAAGTGTTTGTCAGTCTATGTGCAAGGGACAAAAAAAGAAAAAAAAAAAAAAAAAAAAAGGCACGTATAGTTTTGAAAAATAAAAGAAAATAAAGAAGGAAATACGTGTAGTATTGCAATACCTTTAGATTTTCGATATCCCTGTTACATTTTTTAAAAAATTATGTTTTATGCGATATTTTGCGCTTATATTTCCCCCGAAACGTTTCTTTAGGATGTAATTTCTAGCTGATTCCAATAAAAATCAAGTGCTAACAACTTTTTATATTATTTATTTTTTAATATAACTAGGGGCCTCTGCCCCCTGCTCGTTCCGCTCGCCAACTCGCGAGGGAGGCTTCTCCTCCTACCCGACTCACTTTACTTATTAACACATGCCGAGCTCTGGCCTCTCCTATTCGCTGCTTTCTTTCACTGAAAAGGAATGTTAATGCTTTTTCTTTCACAGCTTTAACTGACTCAAATCTTCTTCCTTTTAATGCAGATTTTACTTTGGTGAACGAATAAAAGTCACATGGGGCCAGGTCAGGCGAATAAGGCGGATGGTCTAAAACTGGGATGTTGTATTTGGCTAGAAACGTCTTGACAGACAATGACGTGTGAGCCGGCGCGTTGTCTTGATGGTGAACCCATGACTTGTTCTTCCACAATTCAAGTCGTTTTTTCCTTACCCCTTCACGGAGTTGAGCAAGCACCTCAAGATAGTAATGTTGATTAATAGTTTGACATTCAGGAACCCAGTGAAGGTACACAATACCATTAATGTCGAAAAAAAAGGACCATCATCGCTTTGAATTTCGGTCATCGTCTCCAAAGTCTTCTCAGCCATCTTAGAAACGGTTGAACCACTCATAAACTCGCACGCGTGATAAGCATTCATCGCCATAAACTTGTTTTAATAAAAGATAAGTTTCACTAGCGGTTTTACCAAGTTTCACGTGAAACTTCACGACACATTCGTTGCTCTACTTTTACGCTTATCACGTTTTCGGCAAAACGAAACAAACACCTCTTACACAAACGAATGTTACGGCCAGACTGATTTCTCTACAAACACGGGACGCGCTGCAATCGAAAGAGAAGGCTTTACGCTGCACAGCTGTCGGTCGTTTGGATTTGGGGCATATGTAGTTCATCTGTAGCAGCAATAGTCTCGTTATTTAATAGCCACACCTCGTATATATATATATATGTTTGTGTGTGTGTGTGTGTGTGTGTGAAAAAGGAAACATGACATATATATACATTAACTCTGAAATAATTTCTTTACCTGTAAAAATCCCTTGACAATTTTATTAAAAAAAATTGTAATACATTATCATATAATGTTAAGAAATGTAAATTATTTGTTGTATATTTGAAAAATTTAAAGTATTAAATTTAAAAAGTGATAATAAACTTCAAGAATGGAGAGAGAGAGAGAGAGAAACAAAATATGTCTTGATGTATCTGCGAGTGTAGATGCTTCCTTCATAGACTATTTTTTAAGATGATTCTTTGAAAAATGCGTGTATTGTTTAAAAAAAAAAAAAAAAAAAATTAGTAAGTTGTGGTCCCGATAATTTTTTTTTTCTATATTTTTCTATACAGATTTACGCAGTGCCTATTTTTTATCGAAATTATTATTTATTAAAAGTATTTTACATGATGTAGGCAGACGATTTTCATCACAAAGATGTGTAATACTAAATGTCCAAAATAATAATAATAAGTTTACGTAAGTTTTAAAAAATCTTAGGAAATGTGTTTATTATTATTATTATATATTAATGAAAATAAATATCAATAACTTTGTTTAAAATTATCAAAAATCTATGGTACAACAATTCGTTATAAGGATTTTGACGAGTTCTTTTGAAAAACATCCATATTGAAATTTTTCATCCCTCAGGAGAGCAAGTGAAGACCCTACATATATAATTTTATTTTTATTTATTTATTTATTTATTTTGTGTGTGTGTGTGTGTATATATGTATATATATTGTATTTACAAAGTTAAAAATAGTTCTTTTTATATACATTTACACAAAATTTTATCCTATCCTATCATATTGAGGAAAAAAAAAAAAAGGTTGAACCTGCACCTGTTGTGCGATTGGTCCCCAAATGTAATCAGCACCAGTTTAGGTCAGTGTCCAACTAAATATTTAGTTTGGTTAAATTTCGTTTACTTACACCGGTGGTAGAACGTTTTCGCGAATTCAACATTTACTTCTTATGGACATAAAAGAAAGCAAAAAAGAATGAATGGATGAATAAAAATTAAGCTTTCTCATTTGTTATATGGAAGGAAAAAAACAAGTAATATAACATATGTTGACTCTAAAATATTTTCTTTGACTTGCAAAATCCTCTTTTGAATTTTATAAAATTCCTTGCATAACATCTTATTTTAAAATGTCAAGAATGGTTAAAATTGCCAAATTTCAACGAAATATTTCGAATATTTCGACTATTTAATCTTACTTAAAGGAAGAAATTCTGCAATGTGTATATTCGAATGGATTCAGTTCCTGGCTATAGTATATTTCATTTCTGCATAGCGTATTTTTATTTTAAAGAATTATCAATTGGAAAATATAGAGGTTAATTTTTAAAAGAATTTAAATGAAATAAACTCACTCTATTAAATATATTGTAAGAAAGAAAACTTTTTTTTTTTTTTTTTTTTGTAGAAAATAGAAACAAACGTATATTGACTTCAAAAAAAATTTTTTTTTTCAAAAAGGAGGAAAGAAGAAAAATTCCTTGCCGTACATAAATATCTCATTATACCTCTTTTAAATAATATATATTTTTTAATATGACAAAATATTAAAAATCGTCAATTTTCTGTTACATATTTAAAATTTTTGAATGTACAATTTTATAAATTACATTTATTTTTTATTTTATTTTATTTTATCTTTTTATTCATCTAGCTAAAATTTCAGAAACGATCTATAAAACTAGAAATTAAAGTATCAAAATTTAAACTTTTTCAATCTTCTAGCAAAAACTTTCAACTTTTATTTTCAACATATTAGAATGCATTGAAAATCTATAAAAAGCTCTTGGGTTCTATATACTGTTACGAATATTGTCGTCTTTATCTTGTGGAGAAAGTAGTTCGTAAAGTAACAGACAGGTTCTAGTCGATGTCCATTTTATTATTCATAACTTCTCGAATAAGTACAATAGAAGTGCGGTTTCAAGGGAATATTCTTGAAATAGAATATAAATTAAAGAACTGCTGTACATAGTGATCTTGCTTTTTGTCTTTTTTCTGCCTACAAGGTAGTAAGCACAGGTTTTTTGCACCCGAGAATTCCTTTCGAATTCAGTATTGCAAGCATTTATTTTGTGGTGTATGAAGAATTTTCAAATATTAAATACTCTCGAAACAGTGCAATAGAACTGCCAATTTAATGAATATTCTCGAAGCACTCCAATAAAGTTCGTACCACAAAAGTCTTTATTCGATGGATGTTGTGGAACTAGTCTAAGAAAAAGAAATACTTGTTTCACAAGAGTAAAGCAAACAGCATCAAATATTTTTCTGAGCAGAAATTTTACTAATTCAGGAATAAAGTCAATCACTTCAAACACAGTCTTTTGACACAATCGCTCAAAATAACTCTTTGGACACACACTTAGTTGCAGAAAACAATTTGCTTCTATTTATACCTTTTAACGATGGTTATGTTGTACACTCATGTCCATAAATTAAGGATAATGCTAGCTGAGGCAAATAAAGGTTCAGAAGTAAAACAAACATGACTTATTCATAAAGTACATTTATTAAACAAAAGATTAAGAACAAAAAATGGTGGTTTATGTAGGATACCATTTATAACATCTACGATTTTGCTCCCTGAAGCAATTGCAAAAAATACCTCCCTTACAAAAACTTAACATTACATGGTTGGTATGATGGTTAATACATTGTATGTCTCTCAGATGATGAAATACAGTCCATACAACGCCTAGGAATGCTGAGTATTAACTTATTGATCTGATCTTGGGGAAGATTACTCTACTCAGTAAGCAATGCTTTCCGAAGTTTCGGTAAACATGTAGGAGGGTGGTTGACGAACAACAACTCGTCGGAAAAGCATGTCCTACACATGCTCTATCGGATTCTAGTCAAGTAAGAATGCTGGCCATCCCATGCGGGTAATAGCTTCAGATTGTAGGCATCCGTGTACAACGTTTTCACGGTGAGGACGCGCATTGTCATCCATAAACACAAATTCTGGGCTCATGGTACCCCTAAAAAAACGTACATGTTGTTCCCGAATGATGTCCCGATAAATTTGACCTATCATTTTTCCGATTTGAACATGCAGATCTGTTCTGGTGCCCAGTATCCCCCTCCCAAACGAGCACTCCTGCCCCACTGTAACGGTGTCGTTCAATGATGTTGTTTTGGTGGTAACGGGTACCTGACGTTCTACATATAAAAGTCTGGCATGAATCACAGTGCAAGCTAAACCTGGACTCGTCGGAAAACATCACACAAGCTCACTGTGCCGCTGTCCACATTGCATGTTCTCTACTCCAACTTAACCGCTGGCACAGTGCATTGCCGTGAGTGGAACACATCTAACAAGCCTGCGAGCATATAGACCAATATCTCCCAAACGTCTAAACACGGTTTGTCTTGAAACTGTGGCACTCGTGGCTGCAAACAGCTGACGAGACAGGTCTGACGCTGTGCTTTATCTGCTTATTTTGGCAGTTACTGCCAAATACCAGTGGTCATTCGGCATTGTAACTCGTGGCCGACCAGTACTGTTACGTCGACTGGCATTTCCATCATTTTGGAGTCGTTGCCAAAGCCTAGAGATGACATTTTGGGCGATTCTAAGTTCCCCGATACTTCTATCTGATAACGCCCACATTCTAGTCGGCCGATAATTCTACCACATAAAAATTATCTGCATGTATCCTCTGTGTCATAACCATTCGGTTGTGGCACTGAGCGGCACACAGAACGCTTGTGAACAATTTTCCTTCTTTGCTCCCATTCCTTATCTACCGCCTTCTTACACTTTCGTCGTTGTAACATCATATCAGCTTCATCTGATGGCTTCCTATAATTTGCATATTATTCTTAAAGATGTGTGTGGTATTTCTACAGGTGAAATTTTTGCATTAAAGTTCGATTTCAGTGAGAATCTGAATTATCCTTAATTTATGGACATGAGTGTAGTATCCAAAGGAAAGTCCCACACCTCAATTCCTGTTCGCTGTAGAGTTTTGAAATTTCAAGAACACAAAACTACCTTTTTTCACAAAATTTGGTCCTGAAGTCGGAAAAACACCAAGTTTATCGTCAATTACGACCTTGCTGTAAGTGAATGGGCTGCCCCTTTATTTTCAATTTGACTGTAAATCTACTTTTACTGCAATAACACAGTTGATGCAGGTAATAAATTTAATTCATCGCAGTAATGTGTATAGCACATTTTATTACATAATTACCCTTACACTTCATTTTGGAAATTAAAGTTTTCTTTTTATCTTTTTCTTTATGCAAACACGTGTTAAATAACACAGGTCTACACCTAAAATTTTGATTTTTATAATTTTGGCTAATCCTTATGTTTCTTGGTGTGCTGAAACTGAAATTGAAGTCATTTTTTCTCTATTACGTATAGGTTTTTGTAATACAGGGTTTCTACCGATACAATGTTTTCCGTGACTTTTCCACCAATAAGATAGCATAGTGACTTTTGTAGTATGTTTACATGATTAGCTATAATTAGTGATGGATACATTACTAGAAAATACTGAAATTGAATAAATTGTGTCGGTAGACACAATTATTGACAAAATTCTGTACGTCATAGAGAAACATTGGCTTTATTTCCGGTTTCAGCTTTTTTTTTTTTTTTTTCTTTTTTTTTTAGACCTATATAATTAGCTATAAAATGAAATGAATCAGAAAATTGTTTCGCAATAATTTTCTTATAAAATATTCAACACTGAGAAAAAATATATATATCTTTCATCTAGAACGAATAGGTGGTCTTTTTCTAAATCCTTAAACTAGAAATGTAGATTTCCGAGCTATAATACAATAGCCAATATACTGAGAAAAAATTATTATATAACTGACATCTAGAATCTAAATATTGCCTCTAGAAAAAATAGTTCCATGTCATCCTTATAAATTTCTTATAAAAACTTTTCTAGTCCCCTTCGAAAGCGAATTCTAGAGACCTCTATTAGAATTCTTGAGCGTTTGCCTATACTATCGAGAAGAAACCTTTTGAAAATATCTCCAAATAAATGTGAATACAAGAGGCGGGTTTCAGCAGCTATAATCTTGGTTTATGACCCAATTCTAAAAAATCAGGCGAGAATTTCTCGTAATACAAGATTCAGAATATTCAGAATATTGTTTCACCATCTAGAAATGTGTAGTTTAGAAATTCTCGACCATTTCGTCTATTCAGTTTATTGGTATGCCTTATGCGCATAGCTCAGAAATCTATATTTCTAGTTTAGAAAATGACCATTTATTCATTCTAGATGAAGGCGGTATATTTTTGTTTCTCAGTGAATTAATAACATAATGTTTATTGGAAATTTTCGAATTCTTTCAAGCACTATAATTAATTTACAGAAATTGGTATACAAGTCAAAATCCCCAGAAACCATACAGACAATTTTTAATACCTATATTTTTCTAAGCATTTTAAGTTCATGAATTAGAATCGATAAATTCTAAAATTGATAAATTCTCAAAAATAATTTTATTTAAAGGGAAATGTTTTCTACTATTGGATATTTTTAGAGGAAAACGACATTTAGAATCCATAAATAAATTTAAGAGCTAATATATATGTTCAGAGCAATTTTCTAAGGCTAATTGTGTTAACGACATTTTTTTTTTCTTCCTTTCCCAGCTTAAAACTCTAAGTTTATCCTACTTTTAAAGAAATAAAACTTTAAATCACCATAAGAGACTATGCCGTTTTGCATTTCCATTTTCATTGCTGTTATAAAAATTGATGTCATCATTATTGGTTGCACGTGACATAGATATGATATTTATTTATTGATATTAATAGTAGAAATAAATGTTTTGATCATGCAATAAGAGATGCATAATTTAGTTGATGAGTGTTTTTGGACCGAAATTTTTGACTGAAAACATGAAATGCCATTATTTTAAAGGATAACAAATTTAGTTTTACAGTGTTAGTATGTATTACAATTACGCCATTAGAGTGTTTTTTATTTTTGTATTTATTTTTTTATTTTTTAATCGTACAGTTGTCCTGTTGAAACTAGAAGAATGAGAACATTATCATCAGAACGTGACCTCCATTATCTTTATTGCAGCCATCTCATATAGCCTAATTATTTGTGCTTTAATTGTATAAATGTAACTAACAAACTATTTTTTTTTTTCGTATTAAAAATTATGATTATTTGGAGTAAAATTACAACATTTTGGATGGCATGTTCATTATAAAACCATTAATCAATTTTTTACTTTCTATACATAAAATATACGCAATTTTTTTTTCCCAGTTGACTATATTACATTTTTTTTTTTTTTTTTTTTTTTTAATTTCATAATGATTATTAAAAAATAATTTTCTTTATGCACATTTATACAAAATTTTGTTCTTTAGCACCATGTTAAAAATTTGGAAAAAGCGGGATGGCAACGCAACCTGTTGGACAATTTTTACCAGAACGTGACAGGCACTAATTTATTTCAATGTGTAACTGCATATCAATTTGTATGAATTTCTGTGCAGTAGTTCCTGAGATACAGTTGCCACAAAATTTTGTCACACACACACACAGAGAGAGACATTTTCTAAAAATGGTCAAATCGTGTTCTACACCTCTCAAAACGTGTCAATCCATCAAAATTCGGAGGACGAAAATTGTTAAGAATCCAGTACTTTCTTCTATTGAATATACAATAGAAGAAAGTAAAAATAATGCAACGTTAAAAATAATCAAGTAAGTTAACTATTTCAATCATTTCAGCAGTTTTTTACTTTCTTTTACCCATAAGGTAGAGAAAGTATTGTTTTTGGGTAAAATTTTCGAACGCGAGATTTTGTTATATTTACACGTTTTGAGGTCCCCTGAATACGAAAATCATGTTTTTAGCAAATGATCTGTCTGTGTGTCTGTATGTCTGTGTGTCTGTGTGTCTGTCTGTTATCAGCATATCTCAAAAACAAATTATGGCAGAAAGTTCAAACTTGGTATTCTAAATGTGTATCATATAGGGATGCTACAGTAACCTTTTCGTTAAGATCAAGCAAAGGGTTTGTGTACAGGGACAATCAAGAGAATTCTAATACATTACGTCTATGGGGGAAATTGCAGGTAAGTAGAGTTTAACGTCTATAGACTGCACTAAACCACAGAGATAGTCAAGTGAGAATTTTTTTTTTTTTTTTTTTTTTTTTTTTTGTGTGTGTGTATGTAGGAGCCTCGCCCCCCCCCCCCCCCTGGGGGGAAGACACCCCTCGAGGGAAGTAAATTTTCATGATGGGTATCTTTCAAAAGAGCTCGCCAGTACCTTTAAAACGAATAGTTGAACCATTGATCTGCGATAATTTAAAACACAGTTATCGACTTTTTTTTAGTTTTAACGAAAAAAAACTTTGAAAAAAAAAATTTTTTTTTTTTTTTTTTTTTTTTTTAATATATTGAGAATAAAATGGACATTTTTTGAATATTTGGTGTTATACTACTTCTCTAATATGGAAATCGTCTGGATTATCATAAAAGATATATATTTTTTTTAATAATAATTTTAATAAATTATTTTTTAAAAACAGAATTATTTTTTAATAACCGAATTAAATTTTATATAAATCTAGGTGCATTAATGAAACGGGGGGTTCAGGGGGGCAGTAGCCCCCCTTACACAGAATTAATCATCATATAAAACTCTTCCGAAGCCTAATTTGAATTGTTTAACATAGGTTTACATAACATCGTTATCTTACGTCTTAATCTCCAACCTGTATTTATAGTATTAAATTTCAGGGTAAGAGAAAGTCGTGTGAAAGGCACACCAGATTATTTTATGTCTATTTGCATGCGCGAATGATACAAAAGGGAAAACAGGTTTGAACATTAATATTGCATGCCAGAATATCTTCGTAATGTAAGTTATATTGTCAAATTGGAGAACAAAAAGAGAAATGTTTTTTCTTTGAAAAATACTTAATCTCTAAAACCAAACTTTAATTTAGAATAAAATTTAAAATAATCTGATCTACTGATCTTACATCAATAATCATAAAAATGTCTAACTCATTTACAGGGTGTCTACTACATACTGTAACATACCAAAAAATAAGAGTTAATTTTAATCATTTGATAAAACTATTTCATACACATATTAGGCAAGATGTAGCTAAGCTTCGACCATAACTGCAGGGGGCCCTTGTGCCCACCCTTTCAAGCTTCAGTTTCTTTTTCTAGTCCATTTTTACTGCATTTTCACACTGGAGTTATTTATTTATTTATTTATTTATAATAACAGGATAATAACGGGAGACTTAGCGTTGGAATATTAAAACCCGAATAAACTACAACGTCAAAAACGCCAAAGAAAAATATTTGAGATGCATACAGCTGTTTCGGTAGCATTAAGCGTACCGTCTTCAGTGCAAAGATTCTTTTTGAACTGAAGACGGTACGCTTAATGCTACCGAAACAGCTGTATGCATCTCAAATATTTTTCTTCGGTGTTTCTTACGTAGTAGTTTTTCGGGTCTTAATATTTATTTATTATTTATTTATTCATTCATTCCCCACACATTTGTGATTGTGCGTTTTTTTTTTTTTTTTTGTCCATGTTATTTTATTTGGATTTTTGAATTTTCCTCTTTTTTCAGTCTCAAGTCATTCTATTAAATAAATTCGTGCCATAATCGAACAGTGGCGTAAGAGACTATATTTAGTCATCGATAAAGATGGTGGTCGATTTGAATAAAATTATTTCAAGGTAAACTTTCATTTATAGTGGGTGTGTATGTCATTTTATATTTTATATTTGTATATTAAAATGATTCGATATTTGTAACAGTATTTTGTAGCCAACCTGTATTATCATGTTTAATAAGTCTTTGTTGAATGAAATAAATACCTCATACAGTATCAGCTATTTGAAGTAATTAGAAAATAGAATTGACTGAAAAATACAATTTTAAATCAAAACAAAATACAAGCACCACTTACCTTTAAATTTTACATGCGCCAGAATATAATCACTTAGCCTAGAAAGAGAAAGAAAAACATTTATTGTACATGTTTTTGGCATTTAACATTATTACAGTTTTTTTTTTTTTTTTTTTTAATGTAAATTTAAATATTGTTTAAAAAGAAAAAAAAAAAAACTACTCTAGTTTCCAAAAGTTAACCAACGTCGTTTTATTATTTTATTCTTTTGCGCATAGCATATAAACAAATGGACATAAGGAATATGAAATTCCGAGAAATGTTTCTTACAAAATCATTAATTGAATTTTATATAACTTTTGACATCAGGAATAATTAATAAAATGATCTTAATTAAAGAAGGTAAATAAAAATTTCTATGCCTATTTTTGTTTTCTATGTAATAGATATAAAATTCAGCACAAAACAGAATTTAATTGTACGACAGGGCTTACTTTAATCTATTCTTCTATACACTGTAAAAAAATAACTATTATCAGCTGCAAGAAACTCTCTGTGATTGGAGAAAATAATTATTTTCTCTAATCACAGAGAGTTTCTTGCAGCTGGTAATAGTTATTTTTTTACAGTGTAAAGGCATGCAGTAACTGTGCTTCATTTCATTGCATCGGTTACTACATTCATTTCTTAAACATTTTTTGGAATAGCTTTAGCATAGGAGTCTCTTGGCTTTAAAATTTTTGCGGTCATTTTGGCAATGAATTAAAATGTCTATCGCAATTGCGTAAGTATAAATCTTAGCGAGAAACGTCCGAGCTACTTCGGTGCCAAATTTCAAATTTCGCCAAGAGGTTATATACTGAAACTGTTTCATTTCTTTAGCACAATTTTATTTTAATTATTTAAAAAAAAAAAAAGTTTGCACATTTAGTAAATCAGAGTAAAAGTCTAGGAGAGGGAGCCTTTGGAAATTTCCCATATTAGGTTTGTTTCATTCTTTCTTTTAACTAGGATTACATGGGTTTCAAAATATGAAAAAAAAAATTACTTTTTTTAATCTAATAGTATAATTTGCCTAGAAAATTTTTACAATGTTCTAAATCAATCAGAATAAAAATCGAGGAGTGAACTTTACAATTTTTACTCATCTGACAATAAGAATCACAAAAACAGAATACAAAACTTTCAATGATTCAATAAAAATTACAATGAAATAGCTATCCAAAAACCGCTATCACTTAACTGTATTTGACTTGACCATAGCAGCGCTAGGCTTACCAGTGCTTGACCATAGTAAGGTCACAAGTGCATTTTCACGTTTCTATTATTTTTTCTTTAAATGAAAGCTATTGAACAACAGTTATATGGATTTTAAATAAAAATTATAATTTTGATTAAGCTTGGGTGGGGAGGGGGGTGTAGCCCAATAGCCCCCTCCGAGATTCACCATTGCTGGGCTTGTATATCTTTAAGACTTCTAATAGTTGAATGATTATGAGCTTGAATTTTAAAAAAATTGAAACATTTACAGACCAATAAATCTAGCCTAAAATTTTAAGTAGATTGAATAAAACCCTTTTGTAGTTGAAAATTAAATTTCTTGAAAACAGAATAGCGACGTAAATAATGCAATGTATGAGAACAAAGCCATTGGCTAAGTATTAATGCATATGTAAAATTTCTTTACATTTGTAACATTAACGTAAAGGAATCTACTTTTGCCTTCAAGCTTGCCGAAAAGGGATTTTTTTTTACTCTAATAGTACAATTTGCCTAGAAAATTTTTACAATGTTCTAAATCAATCAGAATAAAAATCGAGGAGTGAAAGCCTTTGGAAATTTCCCACATTAGTTTCGTTATATTCATAATTGGGGTTACATGGGTTTCAAAATTTCAAAAATCAATTTTTTTTTTTTTTTTAATCTAATAGTACAATTTGTCTAGAATATTTTCCCAATTTTTCAAGTCAATTGAAGCAAAAGTCTAGAAGTAAAAGTTTTTGGAAATTTTCCATATAAAGTTTGTTTTATTTCTAATTTAAACAGGAATTTCTTTTAAAAATCTTTCGTTCAACCACCAATCAATTGTACGAATCAACCAATCAGCCAACAATCAGTTCAATGCAACGAGATATATGAAGTAGAGTGGTCAATGGTAACCCTTGAGAAGGTCCAAGATGAGTGACATGATCTCCTTGCACTTGCGTATTCGGTGATTCCCTTGGTAACAGCTAATTTTCAGTAATTTCTACAGCAACGGTTTGGAGATTGTTCTTCGCATAAGTCATAACCGTCAATGTTTTTGTTTACTTACGTAGTTTAATATTCTTTTGTTCTAAATCGTTTTAATTTTGATTTTACTTCTTTTTTATTTCGTGTAGTTGAACTTTAACCGACAAAATGCCTAAAAATAGTTGAAAAATCATTATTTGTTGTTAAATTTAGCTCTTTAAAAGTTTAAATTTTCTTTTATAAACACTTTTAAACTTTGTTGGGAAACGATGAAACAAAAAGTATTTTATTATTTATTAAAATATGTGAAATGTGTGTAAAATTATTTTTAAAACAATTTATTTCGGTCATAGGACTGTCATGTTACCTAATAATAATGATAATTTGTCGAACTGATATTTAAAATGCCAAAATAGCGGTAAAGGGCCAAACACAGCAACCTATTGGAGCATGTCACGTGATTCATCTTGAACCACGGAAAGCTAATCCTTCATCCATTGAATCAGCACTCTAATTTATATATCTCGTTGGTTTAATGTACAAAATTTCAATAAGATCGGTGCATTAGTTTTTTGAGAAATCGTGTCCAACACTTTTCTGAAGGGGCTCCAGATATCAGGATCCACCGAGTGAAATTTCAAAAAATTTTATTGAAAATTTTAAATATTATTTAAATGTTGTTCACTGAGAAAAAATTCTGTAACTGAAATCTAGAATCTGAGTTGTGGCTCTAGAAAAAAGAATTCCATGTCATCCTTATAAATTCTAGTCCCCTTGGAAAGCGAGTTCTGGAAGCTCGTTTTAGAATTCTAGAGCGTTTGCCTATATTCTCGAATGCAAAGTTATTTAAAAATCTCTGAAAATAAATGAGACTACAGGAGGCGGGTTTCTGCAACTATAATCTTGGTTTATGACCCAATTCTAGGAAATCAAGCGAGAATTTCTCGCAATATAAATGATTCAGAATATTTAGAGTATTCAGAATATTGTTTTACCATCTAGAAATGTGTACACTAGAAATTCTCGATCATTTCGTCTATTCTGTTTATTGGCGTTCCTTATGTGCATAGCTCGGAAATCTATATTTCTAGTTAAGGGATTTAGATAATAACCACTTATTCATTCTAGAGAAAGGCGGTATATATTTTTTTTTCTCGTTGTTCTTTTCAATGCTCAGAAGTATGAAGAAAAAACAATTATGTATTCCATTGAAAGAATATGAAAAATATAGAGAAAATATGTTTTTTACTTTGAGTTATTTTTATTTTTGATTTTTTTCTTCTAACTTTCGAAACCCATTTAATTCCTTAAAACAAATGGCCCAAATTTTTAACCTCTGTTTTAAAATCTTTTCGTATCAGTCAGAAAGATTGTTAAACAAAAATAAATTCTAATAACTTTTCTTTTCAATCTTCTTCAATTCTTTCAATATATGTTTTTCCTACTAACATGTTAGTTCCACCAGATGAATTTTAAATATTTGCATCCAAACACAACAAAATGTCAGAAATAAGAAATACAAACATTGTATTTCTTAGAAAGAAGCGCTGACTTTTATTTACTAAAGCCTGACAGAAAAAATGCAAAAGCCTCTATAATTGTTTGTAAGGACTCTGTTAAAATAACTAAAAGAAATAACATGAAAGATAACTTAATTGAAAGAAGGAAAATTTCCTTTAATTAGTTTGTGCTTTTCGTGAAAAGGACTTTCCACAGGAAAAATTACTCCAAGAAAATTTATTTTATTGTAGGTATTTAAAAAGACTTGACAATAAAAATCTTCATGTTTCGCCCCCAAATAAATACTTTTATTTATTACATAGCTCTTAAAAATTCTTTGTTTGTTGCCTACAATTTTTCAACTGATTATAACTATATTTAGTTTGCTGCTTAGAAAATTAAATATAGTTTTAATCTAACAGTTATAGATTTTTGGATTTAGTGATAGGCAGTAATTATATACTCTTTAATTCATTCTTCTATAATATTGGATAAACATGTACACTCCTTCTCATATTTATAAGGACGCTTTATATTTTGAAATAACTAATGTAAAAATAATTGTGAACAAGATTATACTAAGTGCACTTAATATATCTAGTATTCTATAAGCCAAAACTGTTATAGTTTTTTTTTATTATGAAACAAAATTAATAAAAAATAATGCAAAATGTGTTTCTCTCCACGTTTTTAGATGTCCATAATTATAAGGACAATCAAGATTTTTTCGTTTTATTTAACTTACTAGCGGATAAATTACATTTGACATGTAAATGTGTTAACTACTGGGCTAGATTAATTCATGTATAAGCCTTCAATTTTTTCTTGGACGGACATTACTGATAATTCCTCGAAAAAAATAACGTTCCAGTAGTGAAGTATGATAAATGTGTTTTTTAAGTGGAAAGATAATTTCATTCCACCGCATTTCTAATGAAATTCGAAGGTCTAAAATTGCTGAAGGAAATGTGATCAAACGTTGAACTGCTGGTTCGATAGGAGAGAGATCAGATGCAAAATCAGAGTTGTTTTACAGAGATCGAAGACTCATAATTCCTCTTACTGTTCTACTCATAATGACTGCTGCTGAATTTGCTCGTAATTTGTAACGAAAGGTTAGGGTCCACATTTATGCATGTTTAAAATAATTAATAATATGTTAAAATGATTAAAAAACCTGTAATAATCAATCAGCATTTTAAGGGGGAAAGGACGTCTGTGTTAAATTTGAATAAAGACAATATTAAATGGTAAAATGTTGCATTTTCGGATGAAAAACATTTTATTCTTGATTTACCAAATGGTTTTAACAGTTACTGGCACGATCTGAAGATAGAGAAAAACAGAGCAGATTTTTTTAAAGGCAGATATGAATAGGGCATTTTAAAGGTGGATGTATGGTGCTCTGGGGAGCTGCTTCTACTGAAGGCAGAATGAATTTAGTAATTTTTTCTATTATTATGAACAACAAGAGAATATCCGCAAATTTTAAACGTGAAATTATCAGATTTTTGTTAGATTTTGGAGGGTAATAATATTTTTTTCTACAAGACTTACATTTTTGCTCTACTTTTAGAGCAATAGGAAATAGTTTGAAGAAAGAAACTTCTGTATTATTGCCTTTCCCATGGCCTAAAAGTTGAAATAACCTTAACTTATGATATTAGAAAAGTGCATGCAAGCGAAAAGCAGTTTTAAATAGTTAAAATGTATTAAGAATATCATATATGCTATACGAAATAGTATTGAAACTGAATATTAAAAAAAAAAATGTATATATATATATATATATATATATATATCAGAGAGAATATCTGACTGTTTAACCCTAAAAAGAGACCCCATAAAATATTAATTTAAAGAATAACTGAAAAACATTACTAAAATTCGAGCTGTCCTTATAATTGTGAACACCTGAAAAATCATCTTTCTACCATATTTCAAGTTTTTTAAGATAGAAAAACGATAAAAGTTTTTAAATATAGTTTATTAATGAAATTCAAATTAATTAAAAATATATTTGTTTAAATAATAGTGTTCAGTGTTTAGTTAATATAGAAAAACGGATGTCCTTATAATTATGAGAAGGAGTGTATATATTATTTATGTAAAAAAACATTTAGTTTACAGTTGGAAGCCATAAAGTTTTACTTTCCATTACATTTGACTGGTTGCTAGTGCCACAGAAGGTCAAGAGTTTATCCTCATTTCTAAAATTCCAAATATGACACATGGAGAACATTAATCTTCTTATTTTGAAATGCAGTGGCATATCTATCAAACAACAGATGATGTGCAAAAACTTAAGTCATATTTGTTTTCAGCACATAAAATGCACATCATATACCTTTCATTACTTAAAATTGATTAATTGTAGAATATTAAAATTTTATATTTGGCACCGCTATAAGATCTGGCTCTGCAAATTCCTTTTAAGTTACAAAGTAACTCTGAATTTTAAAGATAATAAATATTATACGATTTTTATTAAAATCACACAATCAACTGTGGAAGAAAATCATATTTATTGAAATTTTATTTATCCGACTGAGTGAAAATAATTCCTGGACAGGTAGTCGAACCCCGGATCTTTGACTTACAAGGTCAAGGCTCTACCAATTGAGCTATCCAGGCCGACACCCCGGTCAGCATTACTCACTCAGACAACCTTTAGGCTGAAACATCTCTGGTCAATCATGTAGATAGCTCGATAGAAATAAGCCGCAGGAAATTGAAAACACCATTAGATAATGGGAAAAAGAAATAAAATTTTTATTAAAATCACACAATCAACTGTGGAAGAAAATCATATTTATTGAAATTTTATTTATTGGCATTATTTTCACTCAGTCAAATAAAATTTCAATAAATAACAAATATTATAGTTTTAAAAAGTTAAAGAACACGATTTTATAGAAATGTAAACTAAAAAGCACAATATATCTACCTTAGTATTAAAATGCAGGGTAAGAGAAAATCGTGTGAGTGACACACAATAATATTTACATACACTTAAATCTTTAATTAAAATAATTTAGAATTAAACAAAAACCATTTTTAAAAAATCTCCCCTAACTGGACTCGAACGCTAGACCTTTAGGTTCGTAGTGCGGAGCTTTACCTCACAGCCACTGCGTTCACTTAGGAAAAGTATTTTTCTACAATATAGATTTTTTGTTTGCTCCCAGAGCGGTTACAAACATACATACAAATGTACATACAGGTGAAGCTAATAAAAGCGTGTTAAAAATAATTTTTTTACATATTAGTTACTAAAAATCTATGTATCTACTTGTATTAATAAATTTACAAGGAAGCCATACAATTTTGCATCCGAAATATTCCTTATTAAAATCTAATTTTTTTTACAATCATGACAAAGCGTGTTAAAGTTCTACAAAGAAATAATTTTTATTTTCTGAGTTTTACAGCATAATGAAAGCATTTTAATCTTTACATGTAATAAAATAAGATGTGTGTATGTGTGTGTATGTCCGTTCGCTTTTTAAGCAAACACGGCTGATCGTAGAGCTATATAATATTGCATAGAAGTCCGTAATGTCCTCTCCTAATGCACCTCGAAGCACGAATTATAAAAAATTTATTCTTTTTTTTATTATTATTATTAATTAAAATCTGTAAATTTCCGAAATAATCGTCTCTTGTTGTCATGTGCGTTGCTGCTTTGATTGCAGCACTCGTGCTTACTTTGTTCACCTGACGAAGGGTCTTATGTTCTTTCTACCCGAAATAATTGTTTCGAGTTTATTGCATTTTATGGTGTTTATTCAAAGCTTTGTACTTATAGAGTGAAGTTAATAATTTGTCCAAATCACGTAATTCCTGAATAATAGCAGTGTCGATTATCGTCTATTTAGCACCTATAAGCAGTGAGAACCAGGAGCCGATATAGAGTAAACAGTAAAGACGCACTCGAAGTCAGCGGTTACCCGAAGCGGCGTTTTAAGCGATTTCAATGAAACTGAGTGAAATCGAGTGGTTAATATTTTTCGAAAATTCCTTTAAATATAGTGATAGCGAAGCAGGCAGTGACGAAATAAATCTCTATGTGATTTTGAGTTATCTGTACGTTTTGATGATTCATAAATTACTTTTTACCATTTTTATGGTGGTGCATGTTTGGGTGTGTTTAAGTGAATACGATTGCATTTTAATGATTCATTTGATTAGGCTAAATTATGGTGGATATTTATTGATCACCATTGCAGGTATTTAACAAAACTCTATGAATGTAAGATTATTTTTATTCAATAAATCCTATAAACTCAAAATATTTAATCTATGTCAGCGACTAAACGCAACATTAGATTAAGATCAAATTCCATAGGCATGTCTTAATTCAGCCTCGCAACATTTATATAGGCTTTTAGAATTTGAAATATGTTCTACAAATTAAACCTCATTAGACCGAGGTCTACTCATCAATTGAACTCCAAACCACTCCAAACATCCATGCCTGAGCAGAGATTAAAACCCAGGACCTGGCAACTGAAAGCCATCACGCAAACCACTGAGCCACCAGATGGAATTTAGACGTAAAAGATTAAGTAAAAGGCGAAAGATTAGCTCGACTGATGAAGGGAAACCAGAGCATAGAGACGTAAAAGATTATATCTAGTTCTTTTACAGGACTACAAACTGAAATGCCCATACTTTTAACAGAGCTGCCAACCTAATCCGGCAAACTGTTAGTACCGCCCATTTTTCTACACCACTTTATTTTTAGAGTAATTCCCTTCAAATATATTTGCGATGAATTAAGAAACCAAATACTCTAAAAATTAAGTGGTGTAGAAAAATAGGCGGTACTAACACTTTGCCGGATTAGGTTGGCAGCTCTGTTTTAATAACAAACTATTAAAGTTCACTTTTTTAAATACAAAACTTATATATATTTCCTATTGCTTACTTAGCAGTTATAGTTTATTTACAAAGATGTACAAAAGAATTTAGATATTACGACCAATTGCATAAACATGAAAATACGGGAAGAACTTTTTTTTATTTTCTAATTTAAACAATCATTAATTGCTAAATGTTCGGAAAGACGAATGAAATTTTTTCTATATTTTCTTATATTTTGTAAGGAAATGACACCTCACTCAATTACTTTAGCGCACCATCCTCGAAATCGCGCTGAAATTGTCCATGGAGTGTTAGCTTGGTAGAGATAAGATTACCAGTCGAATCTAGTTTTAACTGACGATGGTCTCGGAGAACGTGTACGATTATCCATGGAAGAAGGGGTTTAGAGTAAGAGAAGGTTATCAGACGATTTAGTTTAGCTTGGCGTTCGCTTTCGTCGAATATGTGAGAAGTACTTCAGCAGCTTGCGAAGTTTTCGGTGTTCAACGCCATGATGACGATATCCTTTAATTTAACCTATGCAAGCCTTAATTTAACCCATAAACATTGGGATAAAACGAATCATAGCATAGGATTCTCCACAAACGTTAATAGCTCCGCCTCTCTCTAGATGCCCATTTTGAAAGTGAAATAGATCGAGCCCGCTAAATAGATCAGTGTAGGAAAAAATATATATATTATATCAGATTACTACAATATTTGTGAGTGACTAATTTTATAGATCAATTTAGATTAAGACTTGATCTATATTTAAGCTGAAGTTCAGCTTATATAGTGGAAATCCACCCTTATCCTTTATTTGGAGTTCAAATAAATAAAATTAATTTTATTCCAGTTTGTGATTCTTTGAATTATACACATTTTTACAAGTAGTTACGGATCAAAGAAATGAGGCTGCCATAAACCAGCATTTACAATTTGTTTATTCAAGAAGCCAATAAGAACAGAAGGAATTCTTTTAGCAGGAGAAAGAAGTTGTTAGAAAGAAAGTCCAAATAAAATTAATGCTATGTTCCCTAATTGAATACTTCTTCTTTCAAAGGAAAATCTACTACGCAATTCATTTGTTCTTTCCACGAAAAGTGATTTTCGGAAAGTGTTATTTACTAAAATATGTTTTGTTTTATTACGCATATCGTAATGCTACATAGAAGTAAGTTAATGAAAGAAATGTATATATTTCATCAAATTATATTCATTACATTTTTAGTTTTTTTTTTTTCTTCTATTTGAACAAGCATAAAGTATTGGAATCATGATAAATTACTGTTTCTGATTTTTGACGGATTTACACGTTTAGGTATACGATAAACAAGATTTGATCATATTTAATGAAAATTATTTTTCCGACTGAGTGAAAATAATGCCTGGACCAGGAGTCGAACCCCAGATCTTTGACTTACAAGGTCAAGGCTCTACCAATTGAGCTATCCAGGCCGACAACCGGTGGACATTACTCACTCAGACAACCTTTAGGCAGAAACATCTGATCTATCATCAGTGGCGTATGCAAGGGGGGGGGGGGGGTTGGGGGTTTAAACCCCCCCCCCCTTGACAAAGTTTATGATAAGAAAAATTAGGCTGTTCCTTACATTTTTTTTCACATTTCAGGCGGAAAAAATGTATGGCAAGCGTGAAGTGGTTTAAAATTATCACTAACTTTTTTTTTCATTACTCTGCGATAAACACTCCTGAAAATAACTAAACTACTTCATTTGCGCGGCGCGAAACGTGTTTCCCCTGAAAACAATTCTCTGAAAGGATTTCACCTTTACGAGTTCATACTCAAGGACAAGAGGGGTCGACCATATGGGGAAGGGGTGACCATTGAAGTAGTGACCTTGAAGGAGTGACCCAAACAATACCCCAACAGTAGAAGAGATTTTAAATGAACTAGCGAAAACTTCTCGTCGATTAGACTTCGCTCTGTAAATAAGAAAATTCAATGAAGTATTTTGTGTAACTATGTATTGAATTTTATGTTTTGTGTAGCAGTTTGTACAGGCTCTACGTTATTCGTCGCTAATTAAAGATTTTTTAGTTTGATCTTCTAATTGGTGAGTTTGTTTTACTGTTTTTCATTTTCTTACTCTTATTTTCGGCAAGTAATTATGATATTTTAAAAGATTGTTAAACTTAATTAAAAATAAACTTAATTAAACCTAATTAAACTTAAATAAGCTTAATTAAACCTAATTAAACTTAATCAAAAATTCGGAAGAACGAACCCCCCCCCCCCCCCCCTTGGAAAAATCCTGGATACGCCACTGTCTATCATGTAGATAGCTCGACAGAAATAGGCCGCAGGTAAATGATTTTCTTCCCAATCTGTTGATTGTGTGATTTTAATATATTGTATTTCTTTCTCCAGGTTCGACTCCCGGTCCAGGCATTATTTCCACTCAGTTGGAAAAATAAATTTCATTAAATATGATTTTCTTCCCAATCGATTGTGTGATTTTAATATATTGTATAAGATTTGATCAATTTTCGAAAATGTCTATAAATCTAAGAGTGACAAAACATTTACGGCAGTTCCAGATCAAGAACAAATCCAGAGAATTTCATGAAACTTTATATTTATTTGCACCTTGACATAAATTGGTGTGATTACATTTGATGCGTATCGGTCGATAGAGGGCGCTGCTATACTGAATTTTTAACCATTTACAGTAAAGGCTACAATTTAGTTCTATAAGCCTATAGATGCACCAAATTTACTGATCCAGATAACTTTTATGAAAAGATACACAAAAAGTGGACAGTAGACAGCGCTGGTATGCTGTAATTTCCCCTGTTTATGGGAAGGCTATATCTCAGCTTTTGTAGTATATAAGTGAACATATATTAGTGTGGGAGATGTCTATTATAAAAAAAAAACTTTGCTGATTCAATCTGGGGGTACACTTGACAAAGTAGGTGATTCTATACTGCATTTTTCCCAATTTACGAGACGTTATGTTTCATCTTCAATTGTGCTTAAATTTTCCAAATTACATATGTGAGAGGATTTTTGTTTTTAAAAAATGCTGACTTAATTTGGATGCATATCAGCCAACAGGTGGAGCTTTTGCGCAGCCTTTTTCAGATTTTACTTAGTTTTTCAACCAATCAATATATAAAAACGATACATAAAAATTTTTTGTTATGGCTACAGCGTACTAGATTTAAGAAACTTGTAATAACGAATTGTCATTTTCATGTATAAAACTTAAGTATGGATAATGGTGAACTAAATCTTTATTTAATTTTAGATTTCACTTTACTTTTTTCTCTATAAGTAATTCTGTTGATATATATAGAGCTAAACTGCAATATTTCTTATCATTTATTTTTATTGGAAATGTTCATAATTATCGCTCTGTTTATATTTCGAAATCCTTGCTTAAAACATATTGATCTAACGAAATAGGAGTAAAAAAGTTTGTCAATAATATGACTTGGATAAGGTCAATCATTTTCGGAACACTGCTACAGGAATTTTATACATAAATACAGTAAAGTCTGGTATACAACGCGGGTGCAAGTTTGTCTCATGAATATTACAATTTTATTTTTTAACACCACTAATTTTATATCAAAACAACTGCTTTGTACTTAAAAAAATCTGGAGTGACTCCACTCGACTTTCCGAACATTGAGTAATTAACAGTTTTGTAGATAAAGTAAAGAAAGAGGAGTTGTTAAACAAACAAAAGAGAGAAAACCATAATAGAGTGTTTGAGTATTTTTCTCCATCTATTACACGATGTTTTATTGAACGCTACTGAACTTTGAGCCCATAGATCATAATGACAAAGAATTTTTCGTTGTGTCCCTGTAAAAACCTATAAATGCTAAATTCACCAAAATGCTTGTAGTTAGTGCGACAGTGATTTATAATACTCATATAAATTATCAGCTCAATTCAATAAGGCGTTTAGATGCTATCGTACTTTTAAAAATTTAGTCCCATAGGCCATAATGATAAAGAATTTTTCTTTATGTCCCTGTAAACAAACTGTAAGTGCTAGATTCACCAAAGTCTATACAGTTAGTTCAACTGTGATCTATAACATGTGTACAAATTTTTTGCTCAGATTAATAAGGCGTTTAGGCGCTATCACACTTTTAAAAATTTGGCCCCATAGGCATAATGATAAAGAATTTTTCTTTGTGTCCCTGTAAAAAAACTATAAGTGCTAGATTCTCCAAAATCTATACAGATTGAGTATTTGTGACCTATAATATGTGTATAAATTTTTTGCTCAATTGAATAAGGCGTTTAGATGCTATCGCACTTTTAAGATTTTGCTCCCATAGGCCATAATGATAAAGAATTTTTCTTTGTGTCCCTGTAAAAAAACTATAACTGCTAGATTCACCAAAATCTATAGGGTTCGTACTATGGTGACTTACAATATGCGTACCAACTTTCAGGTTAATTGAACAAAGCGTTTAGCAGGACTGCCAACCATCTCATTAATAAGCGTAGACTTGTTAACGCCCCTTGAAAATACGCCCCTTTTCCCACACCACTTTATATTTAGAGCAATTCTCTCCAAATAGTGTTACGATTAAATAAGAATGAAATTACTCTAAAAAATTACTGGTGTACAAAAAAAGGCGGTGACTAAAAGTACTACGCTTCATAATGAGATGGTTGGCAAGCATGGTTTAGACGCTAGCGTGTTCACTCACAGACATACACACATACACACACACACATACATATATCATCGTAAAAATAGTGAAAACGGACTCAGGTCACCTCAAAACGTATAGAAACATCAAAATCTCGAATTCGGATTTTTGACATGATTACAATACTTTCCTCACTATAGTGTTCGGAAAGTAAAAAGAAAAGAAAAAAAAAAAAACTAAATCGAGTGTGTTAACCAATAGATTGGTACTCCAAAAATTTAGTGGTGTTAAAAAATAAAACTATTTCCTTTATTCGTCATCTCTGCCACCGCATTGTACGAGACTTTAATCTATGTATATATGTATAGCTTACATTGGAGAACGATTTGTCATATTTTACATAATGCTACGAATCATGTTTATCAATCAAGTTTAAAAAGTGTGTGATATTTTTTTGTTATTGTTGTTGATTAATTCAATATTGATGTTTCGGATCACGAAATTATTCATTGTTTAAAATCAGAATATCGCATTCTAAGCTTTAACTATTAATATATGTCTCCTTATAAAATAGGGACATACACATTTAATATAACTAAAATGTGTTAAAACAATATATCTTTTAAATAGTCTAAAGTGAAATTTCGAATAAAACATATTATAGTTGCTCTCCATTCCGCATAACTTTAATTAATTTATCATAGTTGCAAACATTTTAATTTATTCCGGAGCATTTTTAGCCCCGCCTTTACTTCACACCACTTTATAGAATAATTTCCTCCAATGTATAACTACGACGAAATAAGAAAAATTTACTCTTAGAAAAAGAGTTGTATGAAATAAAGGCCGGGCTGAAAATGCTTAGGGATAAATTAAAATGTTCGCAACTCTGATTTATTATAGAGAAAAATAACTGCCAACTTGAACGTACTATTTTTTTTTTTTTTTTTTTTTTTTTTTTTGCACCTGAAACCTTTTAATAAATGTTTTAGTAGTTTTTCTGTTATTAACACTTTCGAGACCGCATGTTTTTGTCTCTTTTGCAGTAAGGTCCGCCTGTGGACGTTATTCTCCCTAGGTACAATATTTCAGAACAAAATTTTCTGAATTCACATTTATATTACAAAGGAATATACGTTATAGTTATACTCTTTCTAATCAAAGCTTTAATATCCATAGTATATTGATATTATAAATATGAACATTGGATATATTTTTAAGAAATAAATAGCATACAAATTGCGAAAGAAACGCCCACTGGTTGAGTTAGAGATTTTCAAACGACGTGAATCTACGTCAGCGGTTGCAAAAGTGTTAAACATGATAAAAATTTTTACAAATTAATAACTGTATTGCAAGTTAGCACCTATGCACATTGAATATGCATTAATAATTTTCACTGAGTTCCTGTCAAATGTTTCAAGTTATTTACTACCAGAAAGAGATAAAACATTTTATCAAACCATTAATGCGGGAACTGTATTTTGTGTTTCAGCAAGAGAAATCTCGCTGTCTGTATTTAAAGAATGGTGAGTGATGCCCTCACCATATAACGGAGCCTATTGAAACGTTTCTTAAGCACCAGATGATGACCATTATGAACGGAAAAAAGTAAATATCTTCAAGAATTATTGGAAGGTAATTGTTTAGTAGAAGGTAAATCAATCGAATCGAATAGATAGTACAGGGATGGAACACGGGCGCAGAATTCATACCGGAATCTGTTTAAGAAATTTCCATACCTATATTATCGTTGATCTAAGAGGTAGAAAATTTTCTTACATTCATAGTGGTATAAATTCTGCGCCCGTGTTCCATCCCTGATAGTAGCCTATTTGGTCATAGAATTTCAGTTTGCGACCGTCTTGAGTGATTGGTCATAATTAATTGTTCAAACATCAGTGAATATATTTAACGAATGATGAGTGAGGTCCTCACCATGTAAAGAAAGCTTTTAAAACATGTTGTAAGCACATCATGACAAGCATTGCAAATGAAAAAATTAGGTACTTTCAACAAATTAGTATACGGTAATTATTTATTTAATAGAATAATTATTTAGCCATTATTTAGTAGGAAGTAAATATCCATTAGGTGAAAGAATTTCAGTCTGTGAAAGTGCTGGGCATAATCATTTTTTTTTTTTTTTTCTTTTTCTTTCTTTTTTTTTTTTTTTTTTAAATCATGTAATGCTCTTAATATAAACTTGGCGATGTTATCAGTTTTAGGGAAGCTTTTATTCAATATATACGACTAATTTTTGTTTAAAACGCTAACCTAATCACAGCAAAGTCTAATCGATCATCATTTGTTTTAAATATCACACCTCAAAGTTATTGGTAATTAACACTTTCGCGACTGGTATTTTTTTCCCTTTTCTAATACTGTTTACTGGAGAATACTGGCATAAACTCAAGCTAGTTACCACAAACTTTTGATGTTTAAAACATGGATAAAAAATAGATATAATGTTTTGAAATGTTACTCTTGTAATTATCTAAAGCTTGAAATGAAGATTAGTCATAGTATTTTTATGTAGAAAAAATATTGTTATATTTTAAATGCAAAAGGTTAACATTTTCATTAAGAGATTTTCTGGTATAAAAAAATATTTACTTGAATTTTACTAAATTTATCCTTCCACTGTTCTATTATAGTGCTAGCAGGCTACGCCCGCTTCGCTGGTCACTGTATTTAAAGGAATTTTCGAAAGAATTGAATCACCATTTATTTTTTATATCACATTATAAATAAAAACTTCAAAAACAAAACCTACATTGAAATCGCTCTAAATCTAACTTCGGGTACCCGTTGTTTATGTCCCCCACTCTTTATACTAAATTAAATAAAATATTTCTTCTATTTTGCACTCGTTTTGTTACCGCGAAGGTTCAAAATTGTGATAACATGTCTCCGGACAAACACTAGGTGTGAATCCCACTTCATCGCCAATTGCCCGTTGCATAGTTGCGCAGCACTGGTGCGACGTAAAATCCAACCAACCAAACATGCATTCGTTTTACAACAATGCTCTATGATCTTATGTGAATGAATATCAAGAATAAATCAACAGTGTTTACAAATTTAATAGATTATGTATGAGAAATAAGTACGCTGTAATTTAAAAATTGCAGCTCTTAGAACTCAAAACTGATAATTTTTAAAAAGTTATTCATTATTCTTTAATATTAGACTGTTTTTTGTTTAATATTAGACTCTTATAAAAATAATAATTATAATAATTAATAATTAATTATATAAAAGGAATTATATAAAATTATATAAAAGGAATAATTAATTAATTAATTAATTAATTATATAAAAGGAATCGAATGATATCTCGTTGTGAACCTTTGCAACGTAATACCTTTAAATCTAATAACTTCATATATATAGTATCCTCAGAAAAAATGAACTGTTTTTAGAGCTCTTTTAAAAAAGTATAACATCTATGCAGTATCTTTTAAAAAAATTCATTAGTTTTTACTAAAAAAAATGGCCAACTTTCATCACTAAATTAAATTTAGGACAATCAAAAATAGGAATGGTCCACCCTGATGTGTTCCGCCGACAAATTCTTTGCTTTATTTATATAGATTAATATTCAGTTCGTGCCTTTTATGAAAAAATTGACTTTTCTTACGCTATGATTTCGTAAATGGCCTCCAACTCGTGATCGCTGACGCGATTTTACGTTGTTTGGAAATACTTAACTCCACCTACGGGCGTTTCGTTTGTATTATTTGTGTGTTATATTATTTCTCAAAACGTTCACAAATTTCGTATTTCATAGCCGACGTACTAAGCATACATGTCAGTTAGAAACAGCATAATTTTTATGTGTATTTAATTGTAATGTAAACAGGAATGCAGAAAACCTGTTTTTAAATTAATATAATATGTAAGAATAATACTCATAGGTGAGTATTTCGGTATAATTTTTTTTACTTGAATTTGACTGTAAGTTTTCTCCTTTCACTGTTCTATTATAGTACAGGTAAAAATAGTAACATAGAAAAAGTATTCTTAAAAAGGTAAAAATTTGCAATTGTGACTGTAGTAACTCTTTACACTCAAAATACTCGTCACAGGCATTGCCAGACTTTGGCGTTATACTCGAAATGTGCTTCTCAGGCACACCGACAATCAATGGTCGAAGTCTCCGCCCTTTTCTCAGGACACCTTCAGGAATGAGAAATTTTCGTCTTTTCGCTACCATTATTTTTATGTTATAACCTGTATGCTATTTAATCACCATATGTTGCTATAAAAATACAGTAGAGATTTCTATATAAAATAAGTGCTAGAAAAAATGTAAAATTTTCTTATCCCTTAAGGTAACATGAAAAAAGGCGGGGACTTCGAGCTCTGCCAACAATATACTTATACCTGCCAATGCACACACGCGTGTTAAACCGTTTATTTTTGTTAAACTTGTGATCGTCAACCAGGTTTGCATCCTGCTAATTGCTTTAAACGGTATTTTCATTTATAAAATGTGCTATGATACTAATAAAAATAACATTAAAAATAACTTGCCTTTCGAATTTCATATGCAAATTTTACCTTCAAATAGATAAATTACAAATAACATTGCCAGATACATAAAAAAGAGAAGAAGAAGAAGAAGAAAAGAAAAAGGAAAAAAAAAAAAGAAAGAAAGAAAGAAAATGGAAAAAAAAGTTCAGTTCCTGAAAACTTTTGACAAGAAAAAGGCCGAAAGCAAAGGGATGAAACTCAGTTTTTACTATTGATATGTTTAACTTCTATACTACTACACTGTATTTTTACTATTATAAAAACTTTGCAGTTCTAAAAGCATAAATACTGCCCATAGAATATACGTATAGCACTTACTCGTGCAAAAAAGTTAGAACATAGCCACTAACATAGAGCAAAAACGCATACAAATGGTATTTATTTATTTAATTAATTTTTATAGGACGGAGGGCTATTAGTTTCAATCAGGATTTTTTGTAGACCAGTTTTGTATAACACCAAAATAAATTAGGACTATCAGTCCTACCTTTACAAATTCGGTACCAAATGAAAAGGAGGATTTTTCTGAATCCAGGAGTGCAAACAGTTTTTCGACACGACAATTAGATTTCTTAAAATTAACTGAAGTATGAAATTTAGGAAGCAGCAATTCATTTTAATTCCTTTCAGTCATTTTTAAAAATGCGTGGCCCAGATTTGTGGTCAAAAAATGAGATAAAAAATAAATATAAATATAAAATATAAAATATAAAAATAAAAATATATTAATAAAAATTTTACAGATTGAAATTAATAGTCCTCCGTACTAAACTAAATTCTGTCTTTCACAGAATTTATTAAATTTTTACACAATGTATTTCTTTTTTTTCTATTAAAGATGTAAATTAAAAACAGCAGATAAATGAAGTATTTAAAATTTATTATGCATCATTCTAAATAAAGATCTAGCTTTACTTATCTTTATTTTCGGTAAATAAATAACTACTTGTTATTTTCATGTTTACCAATAAACAAATCTATATATTAATTTGAAACGTGTTTTGTCTGTCTCCACTAAATTAAGAGAACGGCTAGGTGTAAAAATTTGGTTGAGGTGTCTAAAAAAAGGTTTTGGTCTATAGATGTGTTATGAAAAGAGAAAAATAAAAAAAGTCGAACGGTTCGCCCCCCCCCCCCGAGGGGACAGGGTTTAAAAACACGTCTGCGAGATAAACTCAGCTCCAAATTACTTCACGGTGAAGAAATTGTACATGGGGGGACTAGACTCGAATACTAAAAAATTAATATCTCCGATTTTGGAATTTTCAATTTTAAAGGGGGGGAGGGGGAAAGTAGATTTTTAAGGTTGGGAAAGGGGGGAAATTAGTTTGAGAGGAAAATCCGTTCTAGACCCACACATGTAGCACCTCATTTTAAAGGTCTTGAAATTTCATGTTGATTGGGGATGTTTGTATACAATATAGGGTGCCCTCTGGTGGTGAAAAATGGAACTAGGTGATTTTGTAGTAGGCCCTATCATGTTGCACCTTATTTTAAAGGTCTTGGTATTTCCTGACCGTTGGTGATGTTCGTACAGAACACACTGTGCCTCCTCGTGGTGGAAAGTGCAACTAAAAGATTTTGCAGTTGACACCACCATGTGACACCTTATTTGAAAGATCTTGGAAATTCAAGGCGATTAGTGATGTTCGTATACAACATACTGCGCTCCCTGGTGGAAGAAAGTGGATTTTGCAGCGCGTGCGTAGAATGCCTGCTATACGGTGCCGAAGCCACAGACAGCGGTAACACGAGTCAGAGGTTCGTTCGGTTCAAGGTTAATTTTTGAGAATTTTTTCATGTTATTAGCGGCCTGCATATACGTGCCGCAGGCACTGGGTCACGAACCCGAGTTCCGTTCTGTTTGAGGTAATTTTTTTTTTGTTACAGATGATTATTTTTATTTTTTTTTTTCTTTTTGTGATGTTTTCATTTAAAAATGGAAATTCAAACAAAATCGAGTTAAAGATATAAAACCATACAAATTTAAGGTGCATTTAAGGTTATTATCATGGTCCCGGGCGATGCTGGACGGGTTCGTTCCGTTCCAGGTTAATTTTTTGGAATTTTTTCATGGTATTAGCGGCCCGCGTATGCGCTGCCGCAGACACCGGGGTCACAAGGCAGAGTTTCGTTAGGTTCGAGGTAATTTTTTTTGTTACAGCTGATTATTTTTTTTCGCAATGCTTTTATTTAAAAATAGAAATTCAAACAATATCGAGTTAAAGATATGAAATCATACAAATTTAAGGTTCATTTAAGGTTATTATCACGGGCCCGGGCATTGCCGGGCGGGTTTGTTCGGTTCCAGGTTAATTTTTGGGAATTTTTTTATGTTGTTAGCGGCCCGTGTATGCTCTGCCGCAAGCACCGGGGTCACAAGGCAGAGTTTCGTTCGGTTCGAGGTAATTGTTTTGTTACAGATGATTATTTTTTTCGTGATGCTTTCATTTAGAAACAGAAATTCAAACAAAATCGAGTTAAAGGCATAAAATAATACAAATTTAAGGTTCATTTAAGGAATCATGGGCCCGGGCAACGCCGGACATGTCAGCTAACATATAGTCTTAGTATTAAACGAAATAGAAAATAAAAGATAGCATGTGTTTATTTAGAGTCAGTTTGATGTCACATTGACAGTACTTTGTAGAAAGTGATGTCATATATAGTATATCTATTTATAAGCATTTTTCCGATTTTCTTTTTTTAAGTGAAATATCGTAAATTATATTAGATGTTTTAACATGAAATACATTTAAATAATGATGCGACGATTTTTGAAACATTACGGTCAATAAAGTGATCGTCGAATTCGACGGGTTCCAGCTAGTAGTATAGATTTCGAAACCGTAAAAAAGGGAAGTAAAATCCAATTCGTCTGTTTGGTTTTTGTATGATAACTCGTAAGGCAATAACCTTTACACAAAGGAACATTACATGATTTACATATAAATCAAGTATCAGTACGTTTTACCTGAACTCTGCAGAGTCTACAACGTTTCTGAGGCTACTTTTTTTCCCCCCAATTAAGGAAATTCTTTCCAATGATGCTTTTTCATATCACCCGAACATGTGTGAGGTGGATCATCGCGAGTTGTTCGAGCTCCTCTTACACAGCTAGTAGATTGCAGATTTCCTGGTTCATCATGGTACTCGGAATCACAAGTAATGCATTCTTCTCGCAAGAGTTTGTAAGTGTTTATAAAAGGATGTATCAGAATGTGGGTTGAGTTTACGATATACAATAAAAGAGTTGAAAGGGCACAGTGCACAAGAAACATGAATACTTTTTTGCTAATTTTATTGATTTTCGCAAAAATGAATAATATGACAAATATTGATCAGCACCATCTACTCCTTTCATATATTCGTTGTATTTTACTATGCACTCAGACTTAATTTTTTGTCCAGTTTTTTTTTATTCAGTTTATCAGTCTCCACAATATCAGAGTTATGTATAATTAATATCATTCGAACATCGCGTTTATCTTTCCACTTTAGAGTAAGTACATCATCTTTCCGCCTAAAATCCCATTCACCCCTTTTTAATTTTATATAGTTCTTTTTTAAATCCCCTA
Source organism: Salticus scenicus (assembly GCA_963930645.1). Lineage (NCBI taxonomy): Eukaryota > Metazoa > Arthropoda > Arachnida > Araneae > Salticidae > Salticus > Salticus scenicus. The sequence goes on from OZ005662.1 coordinate 220,337,800, forward strand.
TTTCGTCTTATTGTACCACAAATTCGAATTTTATTTTTCAAAAGGTTTTCAGCTATTTCAATATTATTATAGTAATTATCCATGTAGACATGGTGCCAAACGTTTTCATTTTTACTTGAAACAAGGGAAATTGTGTCTTACAACATTTCCACAAAAAATTTGAAAGTTGTATATGAAGCCTCTCCTTGCTTCACACAACTCTCTAACTAGTATTCCATAATTTATCTTTTTTTTTTTCGGATTATAGACAGGAAAGGACAATCTTCCACGATAAGGTGTTATGGATTCATGGCACTGTGTTGAACTTACATTCTCTCCAACATACTAATTAATATTCCGTAGTATTGTTAGCCCTGCCTTCTTTTTCACACCAGTATCATTTTAAAGTATTTCGCTTCTTATTTAATCGTGAAAGGAAATGGACAACGTGGGGAAAAGGTGCAAATCTTGTGATGATTGTGCGGCACGTAAAAGCCCGAAGAAACGAAGCCGAAGAAGATTGCATCTGTATAACGTAGGAGCACCGATATAGCGGATCACACTCGACACTTTGAGTTCTTTGCCACGGAACTTCAGAGGCAATAAGTACATCCTCGCTGCTATGGCCCGTTTCACTAAGTGGTCTGAGGCGTATCCTATTCCTGATCAAGAGTTATGCAGAGTTGCAGAGGTTCTAGTGCAGCAATGGGTTTCAAGGTATGGTTACATCCCTACAGCTTCATACCGATCAAGGTAGGAACTTTACCTCTGCTGTTTTCAAAGGAATATGTCAGATGCTCAGCATAGGAAAAACTCAGACAACGCCTCTACATCCCCAGTCGGAGGGAATGGTTGAGTGGTTTCACCGCACCATCCTGAGTAACCTCTGTCTTCTGGTGTTAAGGAACCAGTAAAATTGGGATATGAAGTTGCCGTTGTTCCTGCTCGCTTATCGAAGTGCTGTCCACGAAAACACAGGCTATACTCCAGCAGAGATTTTGTTTGGACGTGAACTTTGTCTTCCATGGGATCTCCTGTTTGGTTTTCTAATAGATGAACCTTCATCACCAGAGGACCATATCCAAGATCCCCAGCCCGATTTAAATACGTACACAACTTTGCTCTTGAGCGGATTCACAAAAAACGGAGAAAATGAAGACGAGGTATGACCTAAAGTCTACACAATATGAATTTAAAAAAATCTGATGTGGGCACCACATGACTTCCTTATACACTTTTAGAAATATACATAATGTTAAAAAACATTGACATTGGACCCGAAACAGTTGGCTAAAAATATTTAAAAAAAATGAATTATCACCGTGTTCTGAGCTTTTCTGAAAGTTAGCTAAAAACCGATTGCAAGATTTGTACTGGTAACGCTGACGAAGGCAGCAGGGACCCGAAAAAATTGGCTAAAAGTATTAAAAAAAGGAATTTTACCATGTTCTGAACTATTCTGAAAGTTTCAAATGTCTACCTAGTCGGGAAGTTAGTTAAATATTTTTTTTGTTGGACCATATAAACGCTGCCGAAGGCAGCAGGGATCTGAAACAGTTGGCTAAAAGTATTAAAAAGATGCATATTCACCGTGTTTTGAACTATTCTGAATGTTTCAAATGTCTAGCTAGTCGGGAAGTTAGTTAAATAAATTTTCTGTTGAACCATGTAAACGCTGCCGAAGGCAGCAGTGACCCAAAACAATTGGCCAAAAATATTTTAAAAATGCTTTGTCACCGTAGTCGAGCAATGTGAAATACAAAATCCATTTCACAAATCGGGATTACTATACTTCCTTATACTTTGTATAAGGAAGTAAAAAAGAGACTAGGTTTGGTTGTGGAACCCTTTTCGACGTAAAGGTCTCTCACCCAAGCTACAGCCCTAACAGCACACTTGTCTGTAGTACATCCTAAAGGTGTCCATAGGATGTTCATAGAAGTCCTTTGCATCCATAGGACATCCTGAGGATGTCATTTGAAGTAGATGTGCTGTTAGGGAGACTAATTAGTACGGTTTCTTTACAGTCCTAAACAGACTCAATGACGTCGTTATTAGAATTACTAAAATACCTTCATCAAAACCGAAGATAGTACATTATGATCGGTTAGCCACATGCCACAGTTAACGGCAATTTTTAAATTTGATATGTGTAACGTAAATATTTGTATATAAACATTTGTACTTATTTGTATAATTTGTGAATATTTCAGTCACTTAATATTGCAATCTGTATTGTTATTTTATTGTCATCTGCAGCGTAGTTTTTGTATTCTAGTTTGCATATGTTGTTTAGTTTGTGCCTTCTTATAAAGAGTTGTACTGCCCGTGCAGACATGCAGCCTTTGTAGTGGGACAATGTTACGAATTTGTAAATAAGAGTAGTTATTTATATGTAACATTTTTCAAAGAGGCTTAGTGAGGATATAAAATGTTAATTTGTAATATTTTTAACTTATTATCGCGTTGAAATAGCTTATTTTAACTTAAAAACCCGTTAAAAAGCTCATTATGGCAGGTAATCGGTTTGGAGATTAATGTGGCGACATTTTCGCTCCTTGACGACTTTTTTCGCGACCTTGGCGAGAAAATCCTTATTAAGTATCTTTATTGAGTAATCTTTATTGGTGTAAGGAAATGCTAAAAAAATTCAAATTTTGAACAGCAAAATTTGTATACAACACATCATTACAGGTGACGAAACTTGGATATATTCGTATGAGCCGGAAACTAAACATCAATCCACTCTTTGGGTGTTTCTGGATGAACCGAATCCCACGAAAGTTGTTCGTTCAGGAAGAACTTCGAAGAAAATGATTGCTTGTTTCTTTGGCCTTACAGAACATATCGCAACCATTCCTTTAGAGGATCGAAAAACTGTTAACGCTAAATGGTATACAGAAATATGTTTGCCAAAAGTCATCAACGAAATCAGGAAAAACAACAAAAATCACCGCATCATTCTTCATCACGACAACGCCAGCCCCCACACAGCACGTGAAACAATTGATTATTTGAAGGATAAAAATATCGAATTAATGTCTCATTGCCCATATTCTCCTGATTTGTCGCCTAACGACTTTTTCTTGTTCTCTTATGTCAAACAAAATATGCGTGGGCAGCGATTTTTATCACCTCAAGAAGCTGTTGATGCCTTCCAAAACAATGTTTCAGAGATATCGACTTCAGAGTGAAAAAACTGTTTCAAGAATTCGTTTGAACGGAGGGAAAAGTGTATAAATCTTAAGGGCGAATAAAGCAGTTTGTTCCCAAAAATTTCTTTTTCTTCCTATTTTTTGTAGAAACTTAAAGGGCAACCTTCGTATTTTATTTATTTATTTGTATTTAATTTTACATAGGAGACATGGATATACCAATAAAAGTTACACTCTTTCTCAAGTAAAAGAATAAATAAAATAATTTCATAGCAACTTGTAAGGTCTTATTCCTTAGATATATTATTCACATAAAATTAAATTACCATACATCTGCAATCTTTAAATTAGATTTAATTAGCATTTATCCCCCTTTTTTGGCCGGGGGGGGACTGACAACAGTGGACGAAAGGCACTGCTTTCCAAGCTGTTAGTTTGTGCGTGCCAGGTTCGAATCCAGGCCTAGCCTTTCGAGGTTTTTCGTGGTTTTCACCTAAAGTCACGTGAATACTGGCTAGGTTCCTTAGAAAGACCCTCAAGGATGCAATCCCACCCAGGTCCAGGACCCAAACCGTAATCAATCAGCTTTAATCTTAAACGCTTTTTCATTTTTTAATTTAATAAAAATTTTACTTAAAAAAAAAATAAATAAATAAAAAAACTTCATACATTACATATCTTAAATATTGTTAACAATATTCTTTTCTTTTCTCATTTAGGTTTAATTAATATTAATTTATCATTTGTTTTGCATTATATATTTCTATTTAAACTTTTTTTTTTTTTTTTTTTTTTTTAAGACCTTTTCTTATACCTGCTCTGTCAGTCACCTGCGTTTGTCCGAATGTGTCACATCTTTTTGCTTATATCTCAGCAATCAGACCACCTAAAGACTTCGGGTTTTCACTAAAATATTAGTCATGTCTGTCACTATAATTTAACACAAAAAAAAATTAACATAATTGATTAGTTTTCTTATAATTAATAAAAATATGAAAATAGTAAGCTGATAACAGCAAAAAATTAGCCATTTTAGTTTTATCCATAATTTCACTGTTGCCAAAAAAATTTACGAGTTCTTTTTTTTTTTTCCCCGACAGGAAAATAAATTCATTTATCTAAACGTAAACAATAAAAAATTATATAAAAAAAAAATATGCATCTCACAAAAATTGACGTCATTGTCACTTAATTTTTTTTTTTTTTTTTTTTTTTTTTTTTTACACATTGATAAAGTGCTAATATATTTTACGATGCAAATATATGTTGTACTAAAATCAATTTTATTCCTCCTGGGCGATTTTTTAAATTTTTGCTTTGAAATACACTGAACATTTTTCGCCAAAAAGTTTAATTTAGCAACAGCGATTTTAATCTAGGTAGCGCATCAAAAATATAAAAATTATAAAATATTACAAAAATAAAAAATAATAACACTTATTTTTAAAAAATAAAATGCCCTTTTCTTAATGCACTAAAAAGAACAAAATAACTTTTTCAGCTCAGTACCGCCGATCTGAATACTTGCATTTTTTTACTATTCCAATAAAATTGCACCTCAAACAAAGAAAAGGGTAGCTCAAACGATTTTATACCAAAATTTCCAATCTGTCTAATTTCAGCTGATATTTTCATAAATCCATAATAATTTAAAATTTAAAATTAGTTTTAAATTGTAAACTTTTTTTTTCTTATTAAATTAATGTATTCAAGACAAATTTCGGGAACTTCGTAAACTTATATATATGATACTTGTTTTCATCTTGTGCAATATTTGAAAAGATTTTCATAATATATATATGTACATGTGTGTGTGTGTGTGCAATGTTTAAAATGGCTTTTCATAATATATATACAGTATATATTTTTTTTTAATATTTTACATTTTTTTACATATACACTATTGCTTAAAAATATAAAATAGTGTACTTTTTAAATTAGAATACACTATTTTATATTTTTTAATCGTTTATATTCGCGATTTATATATTTTTTAATATTTTATTTTTTAATATTTAATACGGTTTATATATTTATTTAATTGAATGTACTATAAAAAAATTCTATTATATCTATAATATATTTTTTTAATTCTTATTTATAATTAGCAGGCTACGCCCGCTTCGCTGGTCACTATTTTTAAATGAATCACAATAATTAATGAATTCTCAAAATTGCATTAATTTTTATCATGTGATAAAAAAAAAAAAAAAAAAAAAAAAAAAATCTGATCGGGAAAAATGACGCACCGGGTCCCCACTGCCTTCGGCAGCGTAGACCCGTGCGCTGCGCGCACGTATTCCTTCACCATCCTTATGACTTCTCAAATTCCATGTTATTACTCATAAAGTTTCATTCTCAAGAAAAGGAATTAAAAAATATATCATTTAGCATCCGGTAAAAACTCACACCGGGACGCCACTGCCTTCGGCAGCGCAAACCCATGCGCGCTGCGCGCGCACGTTTGAGGATATAGGTGCGCTGTACACGCATATTCCTTCTCAACTCAAACTTTTATTATTAAGAAAATAAAATTTAAAAAAAAATCTTTTATCATCGGGTAAAAACTCGCACCGGGTCCCAAACCCATGCGCGCTGCGCGCCTATTCCTTCCCCACCGTTCCAGCCCCTCCTAATTAACTTGCATATACCAATTTTGAACGGTCTTACTCAATTAGCTGAGATGCAAAAGAAAACCTGATCATGACACTTTAAAATGTAAATCAGGTGAAATCTCGAATTCCACTTTCGATAATGTAAAAGAACTTTAAAATATCTTTCGAATGATGTATTAGAAATAATTTAATCATAATTAGAATATGAAACATTGAAATTTAAAAATATAATAAAGCCGTCTGGCGGTAGAAATTTCTGTAATCTATTGTTCCATTCCAGATCAACAAAGCTTTCAAATGATGTATTACACATGAAATTATTTTAATTAGTAGATGAGATACAAAAAAAAAAAACCTAATCAGGACTCCTCAAAACGTGAAAATCGGGTGAAATCTCGAATTCCATTTTATGAGTGTGTATGTGTGTGTACATACATTCTACACAGTTATACAATCTGTATGCAAAGTTAAATCTCATAGATTTAAAATACTTCTTGAAAACTAGTATGATTTTTGGTTGCGAATTTTATAAAAGTAATAAACACGTTTAAAACAAGTCTCATAAATAATCAATTAAGAAAGGAAAATATTTAATGCAATAAACAAGAATTAAAAAATAAATAAATGAATAAAGAGTGTTTGAGTCGTATGTTTGGAAAAAAAGAAAGATAATAAAATTTAATTTTATATGCATTCTTATCGATCAGTATTCTATTATCTGCCCTCCTCCATCTTTATTTTATTTTATTTATTTTTTCTATTTTGGGCAGTGTTGCCAGACTGAAGACTTTTTTAAATTCAAAACCCACCATTAAATTTTAATTGCAACAGTTGCCTAATTACTCTGAAGCTTAATCGTCTTTTACAGGGTTGTGCAATAACAGGGGTCGTTTATGTAATATCTTTCTGCTAATATTGGTTTATTATGAGAAACAATATGCTTAATATTTATATTTCTTTTACAGGAAAGTGTGAAATAGTTTACATATATCACATCCTACTGGAACTAATTATATTAAGTTCATTAAATTACTTAAAAGAGTAAAACTGATATACGTATGAAAATTTTACTGAAGAATGATTGTTACTGAAAACTGCTTGCTTGATATTGTTATTACGGGACGCACAAAATTAGGATGCATTACCTTCTATTTTCCAAATATGTTAATTTCCCCCAAAAGAAATATTCAAACACAGTATTACATTTTTCCATTTTTTTGGTATGTTACTAGATTAATTAATGATTTTTTTTTTTTTTTTTTTTTTTTTTTTTTTAATATGCTTTTTAAAATTTAGAATATAAAAATTAAAAATTTACAATACGTTAGAGTAAAATTACAAATAGTAATACTTACGAGTAAATAAATTTTTCTCCTGAAGAATTTGATGATCTTGAGTTCCGTTTAGTATTAGTTAATTTACCGAATTCTTTAACCCATACATTGCAGTCTTCTATATTTTTAATACTGATGCGTATCGTAATGATATTCGCTGAAATTGATTCCCCTTCATTAGAAAACGAAGATGGCAGATTTGTTTCCGAAAAGACGGACATTTTGTTTTAATTATATAAAAATTTATAACAAGTACAATTCAGGATATGGTCTGACGTCAGAGCCGAATGTAAAGTAAACAGCGAATCAGGAGTACTGAAATTCGCCCGTGATAAAATTCGGGTAAAGATTGTATATATGCGGCCGGGTCTGCTAGTATATATATATACTTAAGTTAATGTTAAGTTAAGTAATGTAAAATTTCGATTTACTGGCTGGTTAGAAAGAATGGCTACGGAATAACTTCAAAATTGAATATTTAAATTGTAATATATGCAATTTTTAACTTAGAAACTTGATTTTTACAGCGTTTGATCAATTCATAGAGATAGCCAGATTTACAAAGTCTTGAAAAAATGGGAACAATTCTATGCTATTTACGGCGTTCTTAATTTTACACCAATACCTTAAAGAATAAAATGTAATTAATTATCTGTTATTCCAGACAAGATGTCTGTTACTGAAAGAAAATCGTCTGCGAGAGAGAATCGGCAAGAGGTACTGCGTCATAACATCGCCGGAAAAAACATAGAACGAAGTCAAATGTCATATTTAAATAATTTTCATAACTTTAATTTAAAAAATCGAAAATCAAGCTCCGAGATGCATTTAAGGGTCAAAACGGACCTCCGTGTAATTTTTTTTTTATGTGCTGGCATCCGTTTGTCCACATAGCAACCAACATAATTAGAAAAAAATGTACACTGAAAAAAAAAACTTATTCTTTGGCGATGTTATGACGCGATACCTTTAAATAAAAATGTCCCTCAATTTGGCACCACTCACTACCACCCACCAACAACTCTTACATTCAACGATTCAAATTCAACGCTTGCGGTCTCGAAAGACGCAAACGTAAGTATGTAACGGACGTTATCATAATAACGAATGACGATAAACGAATACTATGTTATTTTAAATAGGTGAATTTTAAAAGATAAAAGATGGTGGAAGTTGAATATTATGTTTTAAATATTTAATAAATCCTATCTTGCAGATTCCAGCTTCTAATTTAAAACTTTAACTAGCACTCACAATATATGTTAAAGGAAATAATATATAAGGTGTTTCAAAACTCTTATAACATACTTTAGATGGGATAGCAGAGCTCATGTGCAACACAAATCATTTTAGAAACTTTGTCCTATATCCAATTTTTCACAAGTAGTTGCAAATAAAACATGTCGAAATTTAAAAAAAAATCTTAATGTTTTAATATTTTAAAAACGCTATAAAAGATAATAAGCACTTGTTCAGAAAGAACATAAAAATTATTTAAGCTCACATCAGTCTCACATCAGAATATCTAAATTTATTGGTAAGGTATAATTTCTTGAACATGTGAAAAGTGCAAAATCTAAAATCAGGAATATCGTAAATAGCCTAGGTAAAGCGGATGATTTTTTACCAAAAGTTTCCCCGTTGTAGCAGTTTTCGAAGACGCTTACTGAGAAACATATCGATTATTTAGTTCAGAAAAAATTGAAAATTTTATTTGTAAAAGACCATTGAATTTCACATTTCTAAGGATATAAGCTCGCCTGTTAGCCCGCCTGTAGCTTTAGAAAGCATGCATTAATTTGTACATTATTTATTACATAAATAGTAATCGAATGTTTTATTGCATCATAAAAGAAGAGCTCGAGGATCCGCCCTTTTTCAGGACACTTACACGTATGAGAAATTTGTACTTTTATTACTACCAGTATATCTATACAATAAAACATACTTACGAACCATCTCATTAATAACAGTACAAGTGTTAACGCCATTTTTAGAGTTATTCTCTCCAAATGTTGTTACGATTAAATAAGACTAAAATTACTCCAAAAAATTATTGGTGTGAAAAAAAAGGCGGGTATTAAAAATTGTACGGTTCATAATGAGATGGTTGGCAAGTATGATAATATCTATCCTGTTTAGTGCTATCCAGTTTCCCTTTCTTCGATTCGCAATATAAAAATCTTCCTTATTTTTTAAGATGAACCCATTGTAAAAAATAATACGATAAAACAATTTCACAATAGAAATGATTTCAGACAAACAGTATAAAATACTTATAATAGCAGGAGACTTGGCGTTGGAATATTAAAACAGGAATAAACTACTACGTCAGAAACGCCAAAGAAAAATTATTGAGGTGCATACAGCTGTTTCGGTAGCCTAAAGCGTACCGTCATCAGTGCAAAAAGAATTCTGAATCTGGAGAAGTGGTCCGGTCCCTCCCCTTCCCTCCCTTTCTTATATATATAAGCACTTCTCCAGATTCAGAATTCTTTTTGCACTGATGACGGTACGCTTTAGGCTACCGAAACAGCTGTATGCACCTCAATAATTTTTCTTTGGCGTTTCTGACGTAGTAGTTTATTCCTGTTTTAGTATAAAATACTTATTTCATAAAAGTTTGGTCTCTATAAAAAACAAATTCTCAGATTTTTGAATGTGTGATATGTATAAATTTTTTATCATTCTATTGTGAAGAAAATTTATCAATTTTTACAAAATAAATAAATGTTTACGAAAGAAGACTATTTTACTCACTCTTTTACTGCACCGAACACTATTTTTACCAAACTAAAGAGTACGACAAGATACAAATTTATGTAGAAACGGCATAGTAGCTCACTTCTGAAATTCTTTATTTAAGAATGTGAGAAGTACACTTTATCATACAAAAAAAGGCATACATGCTAATTTGTGAACGCTAATATAAATACATGCTAACATTTTAACTTCAGGGGTCGTACTCTCCGCCCTTTTTTCAGAACACTCTAAAAGATAAGACATTAACTTCGTTTTTGCCACCCCAAATTTTATGTAACAATACTTTATGATATGTATATATATAATACATATAATAATGAGCCATGATTATACAAAATAGAGATTATTACACAAAAGTAGTGGTAGCAATAAATTAAAAACATTTCATTACAGATAGTGCCCTGATAAAAGGGCGGAAAGTACATCCCCTGTAATTTATTCCACAGTATTTTTAGCCCCACCTTTATTTCCGCACCATTTTTATACATAGAAAAATTTTCTCTAATATATAATTCCCATAAAACAAGAAAAATTTACTTTTAAAAAATAATTGGTATGGGAATAAAGACGGGGCTATAAATACTCCGGAATAAATTAAAATATTGGTCTCCATGAAAAAAGGAAAGGAGTATTTCTAAGACTAACCTATAAACTGAAGCCATGAAAAACAGCTGACCACGCCTTTTCCATTTGAAAATTGTTGAATTTGATTGATATAATTATATTCACTGAATATCGAATTATTTTTTATCTAATAAGAGAAGTGAAATTATTAAATTTTTTGGGTTTGGGACAAAATCTCGCGAGAACACAATATCGCCGACGCAAATAAATACAAATCAAAAATGAGTTCACAATTATTAGTAATGTTGTATAAAATTTCATGGCAACACATACCTTAGTCACAGCACTGACATTCTGACAAACCTACAACAAAATTTTTTATAAATTTTACTTAAAATAGTTTAAAGACTATATTTATTAACTTTTGTCAAAATTAGTCATAATGAATTCAATCCTTCTTATTAATTTTAAAATTTTAAATTCAAGTTTGTGAACAGTGTTCAGCTTTAATGTCAGCAGTGATGTACTCGATTTTTAAAATGTATTTTGAATAGTGATAAGCAAAAGATAAAATAATTTAAAAATAAACATAGATAAAAAAATGAAATTCAACTCTATGATTTATTTAATTATTTATTTTAATTAATTAATTAATATTTATAAGGCACTGTGGCCCCCTCCAGAGATCACACGTGACACAAAATCAAATTTTCAAATAGATCATACTATTTTTTTGACGCGATATTTTGTCCGGCGAGATTTTGTCCCGCGATATTATGTCCGGATCCCAATTTTTTTATTACTATTATCTATTTCAAAAGTACTTTAGTATACCAGATGAAAGTGGATTTACAAAGGATCAAGTAAAAACTACTGAAAGATTTGATGAAAGTCTCCCATTCCCACTGTAAGTCTATTTCGTGATGTGGGAAAAAAAAATTATTATATTTGCGTGATGCTATTTCGTCTTTTAGTGTTCAATAACTACATAATACCCAAATTTAACGCTTTATGTGGGGTATAATTTATAAAATTCTTTGTTATATATTTTGTTACTTTTTTTTTTTTTTGAGATTAAAACACAACACTTGTAGTGGAAGTTTTCATATTTATTATTTTGGATAATAATTATTTAAGTATTTTCTTCTTAAAAGCTTTTTTAGAAAAAGAAATACTGAAGATTAATATACAATCGAAATTAACAGCTAATTTAGTTAACAATTTTAACGACTGTGATAAGTGTTCTTACCTGTAGAATTCAAAATCTCCGCTTTCTTTCAGAGACGCTTTCAAAAGTAGGATTTTTTTTTTTCCCCTTCTTTACTACCGCTATTTTTATACAATAATTTTAATGCTTTTTAATTACAACACATTACGAAAACAATGTATAGTTGTCAACTTAGCACCTTTGGTTACCAGAAAAAATTAATAGAAATATTTATTTCATTTAACGCATGCTTTTGTCTTATTGAGAGTAAGGTCCGCCTGTTGGCGTTATTCTTCTCAGTTACAATATTTCAAAAAAAAAAATTTCTAAATTTAGATTCAAATTAGAAATGGACATACATTATAATTATACTCTTTCTAATCAAAGTATTTATATCCATAATATATTGGTTGTACAAATATGAATATTGTGTATATTTTTAAGAAACACATGACATACAAATTGCAAAAGAAACGCCCACTGGCGGAGTTACAGACTTTCAAATGACGTGAATTTACGTCAGCGGTCGCGAAAGTGTTAATCAGTAAAATGTAATGGTTTTCACTAATAAAGTAAAAAAAAAAAAAATGTTAAAGTTTTCCGTTAGCCAAAAGGTGCAAAGTTGGCAACTATATAACAATGTGATTCTGGTTTTTTTTATAAAGCTATAGGATTTTTCCTCCCGGAAAGTGTCTGACAAAAGCATACGGGCTTCAAGCTCTAGTTCTTACAAAGTATTAAAATTGCAAAAAGCTATATGTTTAAGTTTTTTAGCGTGAAAGTTAGTTAAACGTGGTACATGAAACAGCCACTATAATCATACATATAATCATAAATTACTCTCATATAAGTTTCAAAACATGATGGGAGCAGTCATACTTCTTGAAAATGTGGAAACGCTTAGTGTATGTAGGGAAGCGTGGGGCTGGTTGTAACAGTATTTGGAAAATTAAATATGTTTTGAAATGTATTTACGTTTTCCATAGCTTACATATTAATCTATCATATACACAAATTTTCGTTTATTTTAATAATTTTAGCACATTTTTTTTTTTTTCTTTTATTATTTGCCTGGTACAATCTGACCCGGATTTGGGACAAATTGTAACATATACGAATATTACATATACAATATTTCAAAATGTTTTTTGTCATTCATCATTTATTAATTAAAAAAAAAAAAAAAAAAAAAAAAAAAGCAATTAATAACTAATATTAAATTATAACTTTCTTGGTTTAGTAACAATGAATTATATCAAATGGATTATAGTAAAATATAGAGAAAATTAAATATAAAATCAACACAGAAGTCAATCTTAGTCAGAGTTGAAATTAATTCAAACAATTGATATTAAGTTCCCTCTCATACATTTAATTTGTGCTCACATTTTGCAAATTAAGCATTATACCCGTTCTTCTGCTTCAGAGAGGGTTTAGCATAACTCGAATTCTCCGCCTTTTTTTTCAGGACACTCTCATTGACGCATACTTGCCAATATACTAATTAATATTCTGTAGTATTGTTAGCCCCACCTTCTTTTTTCAACACCAGTATCTTTTTAGGGTTTCTTTCTTTTTATTTAATCGTAGTTGCATTTGGAGAACATTACTCTAAAAATTTACTGTTGCGAAAATAAGAGCGGGGCTAACAATACTACGGAATATTAATTAAAATGTTAGCAAGTATGTTGATGAGAAAATTTTGCTTTTTTTTCCTACCTCTATTTTTATGCAAAATTCTCTAATTCGTGATTAAATAATCGCGGCACTATAATATAAAATCACAGAAAATATTTCTGTATAAAATAGTGACAAAGAAGCCAAATTTTTTTCATTTCTGAATGTTTCCGGAAAGGGGGCGGAGACTTCAAGCTCTGGCTGTAGGCATCTCCACAAGCAATTCCTCTATTCAGAATCTGTATCTCGAGTTAAAGACATTTTCTTTACATTTTTTATACTTTCGTTTACTTATTTATTTGTTTCTTCATATAATCTTTTCCTTTCTCTTTATGTTTGTGTTACTTTTTATTTATCTCTTCAAATTATTCTTCAAATAATTTTCTTTCTGTTGATGGGTATCAAATATTTGTACCTTTCTCGAAGATTTAAGCTGTAGTGAAATCGTATATATCATATCCCTTTGAAGCTCTTTCAGATTTCTTTTTTTAGTTCCTCATGTTAAAAAAAATGCATAAAATAAGTAATTTGCTTGTTAATATTTAAATTAGAATGTCTAATTGTATGACACAAAACACAAATGGCAGATGGAAACATGTTACAACGTGCCCTATCCTATGATTTTAGACATTTTGTTTATTTATAATATATATATATATATATAACGATTTATACAAAAAAATTAACATGCATTCTATAACTCTACAGACAGACTAAATAACGCTTCTTTAAAATACAAATTAACACTTTCGCGACGTGAATTCACGACATTTGAAAATCTGTAACGCCACCGGTGGGCGTTTCCATACAATACATATGTTTCCTTATTGCTTAACAATACTCTCATTATTCACATTCATATAATCAGTGCATTGTGGATACAAATACTTTGATTAGAAAGAGCATAACTGTAATGTATATCCATTTATATTATAAATATGAATAAAGAAAACATTGATTTAAAATAATGTAATGCACTAGAATAACCATTAGGCGGAGCAAACTGCCAAAAAGACAAAAACATGCAGTCGCGAAAGTGTTAACATAAATTTAATCAAAATTTACGAAATACATTTTTTCCCCACTAACTAGCAAAAATGAAGCGCATGTACATAAACTCCCATTAACCATTTTTGCAAAACACTGATTTAATCGCCTAATAAAACGCGTCATTAGAATTTTGTTTATCTAAATTTGTAATAAAAAATGCAACAAAATGTTTCGTAAATTGCGTGTTACTTCCTACCCCTGTTACAACTTGCTCCACGCTCCCGTATATATACAAAGGTGACAACATAATCCGGAGGATGTTAGTACCGCCCACTTTTCCTCACCAGTCTTTTTTTTTAGAGAATTACTCTTCTTAATTTATCGTAAATCTATTTGGAGATAATTATTCTAGAAATTAAGTGGTGTTGTAAAATAGGCGATACAAAAAATCCTCCAGATTAGGTTGGCAGTTCTGTATATATATATATATATATATATATATATATACAGAATTTCATACAGAATTTCATACAGAATTTTTATACAGAATTTCTTTATATATATATATATATATATATATAAAGAAAAGAAAAAAAAAAAAAAAAAAAAAAAGGCTAAATTTTACTCATTCCAGTCAACTGACACGGATTTTTTTTTTTTTTTTTTTTTTTTTTTTTTTTTTGTATGGTTATGCAAAAATTATTGGAATGCACGGGACAATTATTATTAAGTCGTACTTATTGTGCCTAGAATATATATATTTTTTTTTTTTTTTCTGTTTCAGCGCTTGTATAACGTCATTAAATCTAGATATTCTAATGCATTTGATATCGTTTTGAAGGAGATTTTGTGCTCTTTCTTAATACCCGCTTTTTTAATTTAATTTAATTTTTTATAGTATATTTAGAAAATTCGGAATATTTTAAGAATTTTAGTTTTTTTTTTTTTTTTTTTTAATTCTATTTAGGGTTTGAAGACGGTTTCATGTAGGAAAAGGTTAATGCATTAATTAATGTGGTTAGAGACACACCTTTATTACCTGATTCTTCCACCAGCATATTTATGTAATTAATTTTTACTTCATTAACACTTTCGCGAACTCTGACATAGATTCCCGTCATTTGAAAATCTTAACTCCGCCAGTGGGCACTTCTTTCGCATTTTGTAGGTTATTTTTTTTCTTAAGACTATACCCAATATTCGTATTTGTACAATCAATATCCTATAGTTACAAATACTTTGATTAGAGAGAGAATAATTATAATGTATATACATTTATAATATAAATGAGAATACAGAAAATTTTATCCCGAAATTATTGTAACTTGGTAGAATGGCTCCCTAAAGCAGATAACGGCCATGTTTTTAAGAGAAAATTCAGCTATACACTAATGAATCAAAGCATGTTTTCCATACTTTAATGGTGGGCTTATCCAAGAGAAGGGGTTCGTAGCTATGATACCTTTATGAATTCAAAAATATCATGCATTTCAATATATTTTATTTTAAAAAGATTTATTTATACTGATAATATGCTTTATGAAACTATTCAATCTGCTTCTGGACAACAACACTGTATTTTATTAGGATTTTGGAAGCTATACCAAAAGGGAATTACTAATAGGAGTGTATAATAAAATAAATAAATATAAATGAAATAAAATAAATAAATACAAATAAAATAAATAAATAATGAATAAAAATAAAAATAAAATGAATAAATAAATAAATAATGAATAAAAATAAAGTAAAATAAATAATAAAATAATAAAATAACAGGCAGGGATGGGACACGGCCGCAGAATTCATACCACAATCAATGTAAGAAAATTTTCTACTTGTTAAATCGACGATATTATAGTTATAGAAATTTCTTAAACAAATACTGGTATGAATTCTGCGCCCGTGTTCCATCTCTGAACAGGGCTGATTTTTTTCCGTTTTAGTCAGTTTATATGGTCTGTTGTATGTTTATGCGAGATTTATTAGAATGGGACAACTTTTATTAAGCTGTACCTATTGTACCTAGAACTATTTTCCCAGATTTGCGTCGATTAAATATTTTGGATGATATTTTGTTCGCTTTTTTTTTTTTTTTTTTAATTAATTATTTCAGCGCTTGTGAAATGTCATTGATTACATCTAGATATTCTAATGCAATTGATGTCGTTTTGTACAAGTTTTTGTGCTCTTCCTAAATACATGCTTTATTTTATTTATTTATTTGCTTATTTATTTTATTATTTTTTTATAGTATATTTACAGGGATGGAACACGGGCGCAGAATTCATACCACTATCAATGTAAGAAATTTTTCTACTTCTTAAATCAACGATATTATAGGTCGAAAAATTTCTTAAACAGATTCCGGTATGAAATCTGCGCCCGTGTTCCATCCCTGTATTTAGAAACATAAAAAATTGGGGGATATTTTAAGATTTTTAATTTATTATTATTATTATTATTCTATTCACAATAGCTGGAAGAAGTTTTCAGATAGGAGGATGTTAATACACTAATTTATGCTCTGCGTGAGCTCTTTTATTATCCCTTTGAGTGTATTAGTTCAATAAGGAAACACCCTATTTATTTTAAATGCTGTGGTAACAGTCATGTTTTTAAGAGAAAATTCAACTATACGCTAATGAATCAAAGTGGGTGTTCCATATTTTAATCAGTAATGGAGGGCGTATCCAAGAGAAGGGTTCGTAGCTATGATTCCTTTATGAAAAATCATGTGTTTAAATTATTTTCGTATTAAAAACATTTATTTATACTGATAATATGATTCACGAAACTATTTAACCTGTTTCCTCCTGCCACGCATTATGCATATATTTCTTTGTCCGTGTTAACTTTTACTATGAGTAACTAATGTAAACTATTATTGTTTTTGGTAGTGTTTAGCTAAAATTTTGAAAATTCGTTTATTTTTTCCTATCCACCCAAAGCAGCCTTCATTTAATTTACTTTAATTTTAAAAATGAATTTAATGAGAGCTTAGTACATTGGTAATGAAAATTACAAATATTTTGAGCGAAATAGTTTCAAGCTGAAAGTAATGTATATGTGTGTGTGTGTATATATATATATATATATATATAATATTAATTATGTTAGAACTCAGTATGATTATACTTCATTTTAAACAGAATATTTCGTCATTATATAAAGCGCAAAAAATTGTTTGTTTGTGGAGGGTAATCTCTGAAACTACTGAACCGATTTAAAAACTTCTTTCACTGACCGAAAGCTACAGTATGCCATATTGTTATAGGCTATATTTAATTTTGATAAAATAAATTTTAGTTTAAAATCTGAGCATTTTAATTAAAATCCCCATAGAAGCCGTAATAGAAATGGAAATAATGAAATATTAAAAAAATTAGCTCCTGCCAACATAAAAGAAACATTTACATATTCATTTCGTTTTTAAAATATCTTGACGTGAAAAGAAAAGAAATATATTTGCACGTGCATTAAATTGAAATTCATATAAAGCTTTTTTAATTGTTAAACTTACATGTTAAATCTGACGTCATTATAGAATTAAAAGTGTTCATTTTTCTAATAATTTAATTTGATATGATATGATATAATATCTAAGCATCAATGTTTAAACCACGGAGTCTTTATTACTCCGTGGTTTAAACCGATGTGTGTAAACCACGGAGTAATATTAATAGGAGTTGAAGGTCCAATGGGAGAAAGCTACGAAACTGTGATCTAAATTTTTGGTAAATATTGAGGGCGCCACTTGTCATTCCTCCCTACTTCGGCGCGGATATACTGTTGTTTTCAATAGAATTTTGCTGAAGTACATTTAAAATTTTTTATTTTAAGCAATTTAATTTCTTTGTAAGTTCTTAAAACTGCATAATTCAGATGTTTCAAATAAATGCTTCGTTCCTAGTTGTAAAACAGGCTATGATAGTGATAAGAAAAACAAAAAAAAGCCCTTGGAGAAAAATAAAGTCTGAGTTCGTGTTTTCTGCACCTAAAGTAAGTTTATTTTTTTTCTTTACAAAATTTCATCCATTCTCCTTCCTCCCAATTGTCTGTTTTAGCTAGCTTCGGTTCATAAGAATCGTCATTTTTTAAAAGC
Source organism: Salticus scenicus (assembly GCA_963930645.1). Taxonomy (NCBI): domain Eukaryota; kingdom Metazoa; phylum Arthropoda; class Arachnida; order Araneae; family Salticidae; genus Salticus; species Salticus scenicus. Next base: position 220,356,189 of record OZ005662.1, read on the forward strand.
TTTCTTTCAAAGTAAAATTAGTATAAAATGGCTCTTAAAAAAAACATGTTGGTTAGAATACTCTATTTAATGAAATTTGCTTTCAATCGAAATTTTTTTAGCTTGATATTATTTTTAAAAAAATAATTAAAACGAGACATTTCCCCATTGAATAACATTGCGGAAGCTGGAGAGAAGGAAGGATTGCACGCTGGCGCCATCTGTAAACATTAGAAAACAACATCACAAAATTTCAGCGTTACCTTCTTCTCCTGTCTTTTTACTCCGTGGTGTAAACCACGGAAATTGGAATTTAAAAATAAATAAATAAATAAAATAAAATAAAATAAGAAATTCTATTTTATAATATTATTTATTTTAATTTATAATTGTTGCCAAAAAGATTTACGAATTAATTTATTTTTAGACATATAATAAAATATATTTTCACGCGATCAATAATATAAAAAGTGAACTGGATTTTTTGTAAAAAAATAATAAAGATCGAGGAAAATTATTTCCCCATTTTAATCCCCATATTTGGATATAGATATGTATTAGTTATCATGTGCATCCGTTAGATTAAATTGTTTTTGTTGTAAAATTGATAAAATTGGAATTTTAAATTTCAAAACTCTAGAAAAAAAAAAAATGGCAAATTTCCATATTCGATTGAAAACATAAACATTTCATTTCAAAGGATGATATTTACACAATAAACATCCAACTAATAAATTAATTAAAAGTTAAAGGATAAATATTCTATCATAATTTGAAGTCAAATTTGTTTTCAAATGTCTAAATAAAGTATCTGATATAATATACTAATATGTTGCAGCGGAATAGATTTGATATCCGTCATCCTTGGCAGAAAAAAAAAAAAAATATCGCCAAATTATCTGGCGAATATAATTTAATTCCTTTAAAAAATCATGGTTATTTTAAAAACTTACATTAAGAGTGTAACGAATAATATGAAACAATATTTCGTACAATACATATTACGAAAATATACATCTGGCATGTATATTTTCGATCGCCAAATACAAAAAACGCCAAGGGTGACAGTTTTGAAATTTAAAATTAAAATTTTGTCAATTTGACAGCAAAATAACTCAATCTAACGCATGCATACAATAACTAATACATATCTATACCCAAATATGAGGATTAAAATCGGGAAATAATTCTTCTAGAATTTTAATTAAAAAAAAAAAAAAAAAAAAATCCAATGAGCAATTAACATGGAAAATCTTTTTCTTGCATCCACGGGCGGTCAGTGATGTCATACTTCGCTTGCGTATTGAGATGTTTAAATTTATTTGGCGACTATTTTTAGCAACTAACAGTTATGGCAAGTAGCTCAATATACATAGCGCATACAGCCATTACTGAAATGTAAATAGCATTTAATTATTTGAGTTACATTATGTTGACTGGAAACCTATTTAATATACCTATGCTCTATAGCTATACTAATATAAAAAAAAGAAAGGTTTATATGCATATGTAGAGAACGATCGCTAGAACTAAAAAGCCGATTGCTTTTTTTTTTTTTTTTTTTTTTTTTTTTTTTTTTCTTTCAATAATCAAAAGTTACACTGTCTCTCTCTAAGTGCTAGAAGCTATAATAAATTTTGGTAAAATAAATTTTTAATTAAAATTTTCAATATTTTAATTGAAAACAAAGCATAGATTTGATATCTATCGTCATTGGCGATTTTTGTATTTGGCGATCGAAAACGTAATACGAAAATCTGTATATTATCGTAGTAAATACGAGATGCATGTGTTTACTTCAATTACCCTACTACCGTAGGTAGTGGAAGTATTGTATAGGTTTTGGCAATTGGTCAGTGTGTGTGTGTATATATGCACGTGTGTGTGTAATCTTCTGGCTGTCATATCTCCAAAACTAATAAAAATAGAACTATTAAACTTCACAAGTGATTCAGGTCTGGTGTACAGATAAATTTTCCAAATTTTCGTGAAAATTGAAAAACCGGAATTGGGTCATCGAAAACCAGAAATGGGACCCTAAGCCCATATTCAAAAACACCTCTAATGATTTTCTTCAAAGTTGCTATATAAATAATATATTAGATGCCCTTTCGATTGAAAAGTTGCTTAGTTCAGGAAAATTGATAGGCGTCCTCTATAAACAGCTCAATTTCAGACTTCGCAAGTGCGTTCCTTTAAAAACGCCTGTACGGATTTTTTTCAAACTCGCCATGTTAACTTCCTATTAAATATCCTTTTGTATGTAATTATTGCTTTTAGGTCAATAATTGAGTATGTTAAGTTTTGGTAAAAGTTTAAGTTGGTATCTCAAAAACGGCTCTAACGTATTCTTGAAATTTTTTTCTTTAATCCAATTTACATAACCTTTCTCAAGTATTACGTGCTTATTACAGGAATATTAACGGTCATCCTGATTAGGTAGTTCAGTTTTAGATCTCGGAAATTCGTGTTTAAAAAAATAACTATCTATTTTTTTCCCCTTATTTTTTAATTCGCTATGCAAACTCTGTTGTATGTGTCTTTATACGTGTATCAAGTTTCTCTTACTCGAAAATCTCAAAAAATGCAAGTAATATCTCCAAAAAATTGTATATATTACGTGTAATAGTGGGTAATGGAAGTCGTGTGGTTGTTTCACACCAGATTCTGTAATAGTATATATTGTACGAATATTGTTTCATATTATTGATTTCTCCTTTAATATACATTATTAAAATAATAATCAATTATAGAAAAAATTAAATATATTTGCGAAATGAAAAAATAAATAATAATTAAAGCTATTATGACGTCAATTTTATCAAAAACATTTTCATGTCATAGGTTTACTTTTCAATATTTTTTATTCATGAGTAAAGAAATGTTTCTTTTTATGAAATAAATAAATAGCATTAAGTAAAAATTGCCAACATTTAACAACTAATTAAAAAAAATAATTGTAAAATTATATTTTGACTTTCCAGTTAATAATATTGCCTGACTATAACATATAAACTGATATATTTCTTGATATTTTACATATCAATCCATCTTTAACTAAGATTTGTTCATCAGTGCGAAGCCGGACGGGTCAGCTAGTATATATATATATGTATTCGATATTTTTGTCATTTTTAGGGTACTGTGTAGCCTTAAATGGCCATAATTTATTATTTATTATAGCTTTTTGAGTTGTATTAACAATATTTTTAAACTTAGTAGTACATATGATAATAACAATAACCTTAATAAAAGATTGGAAAAAGAAATCTCTGGGTTTAGTTATAGTTGACCTAAATCGTTTTCTTTCTTTTCAAGTAAAAGAAGAAATTATGACGTTTTCGTATAAGTCGAGACATTACATTATAGTATTATATGTATTATCTAAATGACTGCGTTCAGTGTAATATTCTGATAAAAACCAAGTAATTTATTTGAGAATTCTTTCTTCTTTATTCAATAGAAGAGGTAATTGGAAGATTGCGGGTTCGGTACTCGAGCCGGCCAAAGACCGTCGTGTACACTAATGGCGGCTGGTGCACGTAAAATCTGTCGTGGCCGCAAAGTCCTCCATGTTCCCATCAAAAATTATACCTCTGGGGGTCACCGAAGCGGGAGAGCCATCCCTTCCGTGGAGGATCAAAATTGTGATGGTATGTCTCCGGACCACCTCTAGGGGTGTGTCCCAGACCGTCGCAAATTGCCCATCTGCGCAGCATTAGTGCGACGTAAAACCCAACCACCCAACTCAATAGAAGAAAGTATAGTTTCGGAAACATTTCGACTTCCCCAAGTATACAAGTTTTGTTTATAGAGGTCTAGAACAGAATATGACCTTAAAAAAAAATTCTGTCTGTCTGCCAGCTGCCTTTCAAGGGAGACATATGACGTTTAGTTTAAAAATTAAACTTCTGAACTAGAGCAAGAAATTTTATGAAATCATGTTCCTTGGATAATTTAGAGGAATTAGGGCGAATGTGTAAAACACGATAAGAATGGAAGTCAGCCATTTTCTGCTGAGGTGGGTAAATAGAGCCATATACCCTCCGTCACAAAAAATTACTGTTTCTTATATTTAAATTTATATGGGTGACCAAACGTCACCATTTTCCGGGGATTGTCCGCAATTTCAACCAACTGTCCCCAAAAACAAAAACACCCATTGGGGACCACATTTTCGGTCGTTTCTTCCAAAATGTCCCCAATTTTCAAAAGATTTCTTAAATATTCATAATTTTGTTACTTTTTCCCTCTTTGTTTTCTTTCGTTTTATTCATAATTCATGTGGTGAAAATATATATATATATGTTTCTCCCTATATTAACTCTGAAAAACATGAAAAGCTTCTATAGTTGTATCAATACAGTCTACAATGAAAGGGTTTTGACAACCAATAATGCCAGTTTGAAGATTGCTCTGGCTGAAGACATTTTTACTTATCATAATGACATGCACAAGCTTTCAGAGAAATCGACTACCTGCCCAAAATATTGAAGAAAGTTCCCTTCTTGACCCAGCATGTTTTTGTGGCCAAACAAATGTGAGGTCATTGTGGAAAATGTTTTCGAATCTAGGGCAATGAAGGGACTTACATTAGAACAGGAACTTCATGTTCAGACTATTCGAACCATGGAAATGGTGAAGTGTTTTCTATTGTGATAAGATAATATAATCCTGATAAAGGCATATGCGTGAAGCTCTTGGAAGGAAAAATATATGCTTATGTATTGCGTATATATGTTAAGTGCATACTTATTGTATTTTGATCTACAATTTGAATTAAATACATGGTGTCCCCTTTTTCAAAGTAAAAAATGGGGACATGTCTCCATTTCGGCATCCGAAAATTTAGTCACCCTAGACTGCATTTTCGCTCTAATTCACAGACCGGCGATGGTTAAGATCAAAGCGTAATCAATCCGTTTAAAGTTCTTAAAATATCACCTGTCTCATACCCAATATATTTTCGTCCTAGCTTGCCAACATATGATTTTGAACGCACCTAGTTATAATTCCTTTGGTCCCTGAAAATTTGAAAGTATGATGGTGGTCACATTATACATATTTAATAATTAATATATAACAAATATATCAATAACATAATATATAAATAATAATAATAATAATATTTTCATGCACGAGTTATTACAGTTTTACTTTTTGTTTTAAGAACTATATATATTGTTGAACTCATTCGATGTAACGTCACTCTTGTAGCAGGTTTTTAAAACTAATTGTAGAAAATTAAATAGTAAAATTGTTTTGATGTCATTTTAGTAACACATTAGTTCCTTAGGTCAATTTTATAAAACTAATTTTAAAATTTCTGTGACGAATAAGAAATTTAAGGAATAACCCTCAGTTATACTGTTTTTCATTTAAAATATTATATAATTATAAAGTTTAATAAGGGATATAGTACTGTATAAACTAATTTTATAATAGATTGCGATTAATTGTATATAATTCTATATCATAAGAATATGTCAATCATTTCCATCCAAAATTTGTTATCAGCCTAAAAGGAAATCCATTATATAAGAAGACATATAACGCGTGTCTTTAGCGTTTGTTGGATATAAAAGAATTATAAAACGTAAAAAGTAACTTTGCTTTTTATCTCTACACATAATAAAAGAAGAGGCTTTTGTCTGTATGTCCGTCACTTTGTAAGCAAACGGCTGATCGCAGAGCTACAGAATTTTGCATGGAGGTCCGTATTGACGACCTCTTCTAATGCACTTTGAAACCCGATTTTCGAATTTTTCATTATTTTTTATTTAAAATTAATTTAAATGTATAAATTTTTGAAATGATCGTCTCTGGAGATAGAAACGTAAAAGTAGATAGACGTTCCGTGGCTTTATAGTTCAGTTGTTTAGAGAATCATATGCTAATAACGTGAAGGTCGTGGGTTCGATCCTCCAAAGTCCAATATGTTACTTTTAACAGATAATTAATAGAAAAAATGCTAATTGATAAAATAAAATCTTTTAGTGTCTTCACAGTATCGTAAACCATACGGATGAAGAGAAAGCATCTAAAAACAAAGTTAAACTTAAAAGGGTTTTGGTCGCTTTGTAGGTAAACAGCTGATCGCAGAGCTACAGAATTTTACATGGAGGTACATTTTGACTTCTATTAGTGCACCTCGAAACTAGATTTTTGAATTTTTGTTGTGATTTTTTAAAATTATTATTATTATTATTATTATTATTAATTAAAAATGTTTCAGTTAGGAAAATTGTCTGATGCTGCCACCTGCTGTCATAAAGTGGCGACGTTAATCTGTATAAGAAATGTTTCTCCGAAAAACATAGTTCTTGAATTTCAGCGCCATTTATCATCCACCTTGCACCTAAATTGAAATGTCCAGTTAAGGCGCAAATGAAAACAGTGAAGACCCGACGCCGATATAACGTAGGCGGGAAAGAAGCTGCTATGTTTTGTGAAAATTCTTTTAAATATAGTGAAAAGTAAAACAGGCAAAGTCTGTTTTTTTTATATACAATTTGTGTTTCGTAATTTCGTTTCGAGAGCTGTTTTGCCTTCGACTTTTTTGAAAATGTACACTAAGCGACCAAAATAAATAAATAAATAAAAAGCCGCGCTGCAGAAAAAATGACTTATAACCTTTTTTGTTTGTAATAACTTTAAAATTAATGTTTGAAACAAATAAAACTGTCTTGTTTGCAAAATACCAAAGGGCTGAAATGATACCTATGCACATTTTCGATTTAATAATTCGCATTATTGCACTCTACGAAGTACTTTTTAAAAATCTGCATAAAACTTTCTTTTTGAACATTATGCAATAACCATACACTTTGTGTTCTATTATGATTTATCATATGAAATAAACAAGTTATATCGTGATATATGAAATAAAACTGTATTTGTTAGATCAAAGCAATTTTTTATTAAAAATATGTATTCTGCATTGGGTTAATTCCACCTCTATATGGAATTACTGCTTTAAAGCTCAATGGCATAGTTTTATACAGTGTTTTAATATAAATCTCAGAAATTTTAATGAGCCAAATATCTCAAATAATTTTTTCTAGTTCCGGCAGAGTTATAGGCTGCAAATTTTGAATCTTCTCCCCTCTTCCCCGCCTTTTTCTAGACGAAACATTTTCGAGGGGATCGCGATTAGGACTTTTTCTATGTCTGGTAAAGAAGAAATTCTACTATATACTTTGTGGGATTTAACTTAAAGTAGAAAAAGATATGATTAATTACAGAATTATAGGTTCTCATGGAAATGGATAGGAAATTTTGACAATTTGAAGTGAATAAACTTACCGCAGACGCCGTGTAATAAGGTACATTATCATCTTGAAATGTTGTTTGCGGAAATGTCCAAGATACCTCCAAAATAGTCGGTCAGGTACCACTTTTATGAAGATTGTGTTTTATTTCGAGTTAATTGATACCTTGAGCATAAAAATTTGCCCGACTGTTTGAAAAGTCATGCACCTCCTTACCGTAATGTACGGGGAATGTGTCACTGTTTTAAAAATGCGATTTTCATTAAGTCGGTCATATTTTCGTTGTCAGATCTTCTTGTTTTCTTTAGCTCGAAATAAGTTAAACTTGACTCATCAAAGAGAAACATTCCATTCAATCATTAACTAATCATTTTTTAATCTTTTTAGCCATCTGAGGTCTTGTTTTCCTAAATTCTCTTCACTAAGAATTGAATTTTTTCAAATTTTCTGTCCTTTAAATCTGCTTTGTTTAATCGTTGCTGTACTGTATTTAAAGAATTATGTTGCTAAACCCTTTTTTTGAATCTTTTTTATGTTCTAAATGTAATACAAACCGATTTTATAAGCAACGGCTTTTTAACTTACGATCATCTTGCTTGGAGGAGCAACGTGGCCGCCTGAAACCAAATTTCCAGTTTACACGGTCAAAAAATTTGATGTCTTGCTGAAAACCCTTTTACCAATATTTCGTTCACATTTAATTATTTTGAAATCTCACGTATTAAAATATTTTTTGATTTTCATTCAAAAATTAATGCTTTTTGTGGCATCGTTAACTGCGTTATTCTTACCATTTTTGAAATAATTTCTAAAATTACAATTTTCCTGATAATTGCATTTTGTTTTTAACACTGGACTCAAAGCTAAAGTGCATGTGGAGGACAACATAATGAAATCTGTTCGAAAATTTGCTTTTTAACCCCTTAACGCACGTTGTCCTCGCTGCGGGGATGCAAAATTTAAGATCTAGCTGCAAAAATTCATCCCGGAAATTTTTTAGCAAGAATCTACGTTTATAACATAACAGAAAATGCCGGTTTTTTTAACCTTAAAATTTAAAATTTGTTTTAGTTTAATTTAGTTCATGAATTCCGGTGGCAGTATAATTTAAAAGATCTGAATTGTATTGCGCCGCAAAGGGTTAAACGATAAAATTGGCGATTGTTGAAGGCGAAAAGAAAAATATCCAAGTGTGACTTTTTTTTTTTTTTTTTGTCGCTTAGTGCACTCATGTTAAGTGTCATTATACATGATAAAAGCTGAGATACAGCTGTTCGAGATAGGAGATTATGTCCGTGTAAATCTATTAAAAACATAATCCCGAATTGTTTTACGAATTCAGTGCTTTCTTCTTTTATATCTAAAAGAAAATAAAGAGATGGATATATATAGAGAGACAGATATATCTGTACTGATAAGTATAAAGGATTTAAGTCCATATTCTTGATTTTTCAGGAGACGAAAAATAAAGTTAAAAAAATTCTGTATAAAAACTTATCCGTTCAATACAGTTTTAACCAAGGTAATATCATAAAATACAATTTTGTGAATAAACTAGATACATTTAATTTTGAAGTTTGCTTATTTTTAACAGATTTATATAGTTTTGAAAAAATGTCTGCAGGACTTAAATCCTTTGTATCACTCAACCCAGGACTTAACTCTTTTTTACCATTCTGACTTGTACATTCATTTAACAGTATGATTATGCTGACACTCCAAATACTTGGCTGCAGTATTAAAAAATACTGGATTTATGACCTCAGTGGATGTTCAGAATAATTTGAAACTAATAAAAATAAGGTCTTATCAATTCTAACTTCCTCAACATACTGATTCATGAATTTAATAAGATATATGAACAAAGTTGTGCCGGATTATGTTAGCTTTTATCTTAGAAATCTAATATTAATGGAAAGTTATTAGGTAAGGGTCCATGGTAAATCCAGGTTCGTGAAACATGAACGATCAACATTATTGAAAGAATTTATTACCTCAAACAAGGAATTGAATGCGATATTATAAACTATCATATTAAAGATAGGAATTATAACACAATTATTGAAAATTGATGCACAAAAACATTCAATGTCTATGAAGTAATTAAATAAAGATAATATGCATTTGATAATATATACCAAATTAAAAAATATCTGATGTACAATACTACTCAAGCTAAACTGATTGAGAGGTAAATCAGTTTGAGAAATGATGAAATATTTTTGTATTTTACCTCTAGAAGCTGTTGTTATAAAAATTCATTGTCCTTTTTTGTTATAAAACTTTTGAAGATTAGAAGAATATAAATCATAATAAACGATATATTATAGTTGAAAATAGTTAATAATAATAATAATGATAAACAACAACAAAAAAATAAAATAATAATAATAATAATAGATTAAAAAATAAAATAATAGATTAAAAAACAAAAATATGTATCACCCTATTAAATGGCAACAAAATATGTCATTAATAATCCACAAGCAAAACACTAAAGTAAAAACACACGGTAAAAAATAGTTCTTTAAAAATGAGCTAAATTGTCTCAAAATAGCTCCGAAACAATATATACTTAAATTTGAAAACCCGTGTACTCATTTTTGAGTATACTGACAAATTCAAAAATAGGTTTGAACAATAAGAATCCCAATATCCACATGTTTGACATGTCAATATACTCAAAAATGAGTACATGGGTTTTCAAATTTAAGTATAGGGGAGACTCTGGCACAGTGGACCTAGGGGCACAGTGGACCACCTTCCAATGTGCCTAAAACTCCAAATTATATTTAATACATTATTTATTTTAGTTGAATTTACACATACAAATATAATGTGACTCAAAATAAGAAATAAAAATAATAATAATCTTAATATTATTATAAAATAAATTTCTGATAAGGGAAAATAGTTGAATTGTAGTATAATAATCATGAGTATCTAAATTTAATAACTATTTGTTGTTTAATATTTAAAAAAAAAATGATTATGTGATATAATAAATAATAGGTTATATAAATTTATTGTTGTTTTTAGGAATAACATGTAAAAGATAAAAGTAGAATAATTTCAGTTAAACCTATCTCACAAATATAATGTAAAGTATTAATATCTCAAAATAATTAATAAAAATGTTTGAATAGTAACATAATGCTCAATTATATATTTCTTAATTTTTATAACTATATAACATTAATAAACAAATTAAAAATATATCTTATTGTTTTTAGTGATGGCACGTAAAAGACAAAGGAAATCTGATATAGAATTCTTACTCTAATTTAATTTCTTCTTCTTCTTCTTTTTTTTTTTTTTTTTTTTTTTTTTTTTCCTTTAAATTTTGGTAATTTTGTTTCATGAAAATGTTCGAATTATGTTATTTAGACTAGAATTGCATAAGAAACTAATTTTAGAAAAAAAAAAAAAAAAAAAAAGAGTTTTTTACATTAATTAAATATGAACAACAGAGGTTGGTCCACTGTACCCCGGGTTGTGGACCACTGTGCCTCGGTGATGGGGCACAGTGGTCCACTTTGTGGGTGCACACAATTTATTTTTTTATTCGTAATGTATTAAAATTATTGTTATAAAAAATTAGGACATGTCAAGAAAGGTTTAAAGAATGTTTGCTAATTTTTTCAGGTACCCTGCTTTTTTATTTTTGGTGAAAAAAAGTTAAAAGTGTAAAAGTGGTCCACTGTGCCCCAGTCTCCCCTATATTGTTTCGGAGCTATTTTGAAACAATTTAGCTCATTTTTAAGAAACCATTTTTAACAGTGCACAAAATACAAAGTATTAGGATTAATAGAATATTGACCATCACAATATTATATTCGTGTTTCCTTCCACTGAATCATGGGTCATGGTGATTAATGGTCGTTTTCATCAGTATCAAATTCTACGTCAGGTTCAATATTTTCTGTGCTAGCTCATGTTCGTAAAGTTTTGTAGAAGTTATGGAATACTGGAGGCACAAGAGGAAGCAAAGTGAGTTGATCTCTCTTCTTCTGCACTGCGATTGGAACAGATTTGTTATACAGTTTTTGAATCTGGGTAATTCGGAGACATATTTTGCCTCGTCGAAGAATACTAATTTTTTTTTAAAGTGCCCTCAAGTAGACTGTCCCTATAAAATATCTGATCCCCTTCCTGGCAATACCGATCATTGTACCTCTTGCCACTTGAACGGCTCCCCATCAACAATATTCTTTCTCACAACGAGAGTACTTATTGACAGTAATGCAAAATCAAAAAAATCATCTTGAGTCATCTTTCTAACAGTGAATTGATTTTTCTTCCCTGTAAACCGAACAAGCTGATACCAATCATGTGGGTGGAATACTTGAATTGCCATACTTTTCATTTGTCTCTCAATTAGAGCATGGTCTACGTCACATTCCATGTGCGAGTGACCTGAAATTAGAAATTTCTGATTGATGCTGGAGAAATCAAGGAAGTCAGCCATCACCTTCAAAAACATCGCTGACACATGGATGTTTTTGTTTTGAGCACCGTATGTGTCAGAATAAAAAGTTACACTTGTAACAGTATCAGGTACATTTCGTAGGTAGTCGTAAAGACATGAAGGAATTTCTTTAGTTTCACGACCATCGTGCCACATGTAATGACATGACTTACGTATGGCATTATCATGTATAGTCAAATTAAAAATCCAAAAATGGCGTTTGTAGAAAGCTACAGATGATGACAGAAATAGAGTTGCTAGACACTGTTGTAAATCAAAAACTAAACACATTTTTGAGGTGCCATTTTTGGCTTCTGCTTTGTCAAGCCTTTTCTGTTCATATGGTAAGTCTGCTTTTCTCTGATGTTAAATGTAGTAAATTAGTGATAGATGATGTATGATGTAGTAAATTATTTATAAATATTAAATTTCAATTGAAAAGTGGGTAATTTTTTTTATAGATACCAGCTGTATATTTATAAATTAAAGCATAAAATACAATAATAAGCAATTAAATAATTATAATATCATTATTGAATTGGATTAAAACCTGTTGACAGCCAAGTGGCACAGCACAAAAAGAGAAAAGTGGACTTAAATCCTTTATACCAAAAACTGATCAGAAGACTCGATCAGGAAAAAGGGATTATGTTGACTTATACCCTTTATACCATCCAAGCGATTGTCAAATTTCATTTCATAAAGGGAACAAATTGACTTAAACGTTTTATACCAAACATGAATGCTAAATTTTTCACTTGAATCTTTTTTACCAATGGATTTTCTCAAAGACTAAATGACATGGGCTTAATCCTTTATACCAATCGATGAAGAATTTTTTTCTGAGTCTGACTATGTACTTAACTTAAAATCGACATTTTTGGACTTAAAACCTTTATACTTATCAGTACAGATATATTGTTTAATTTATCTCTTTATCTAACGACGGTACTTTAAAGTAGCATAAGTTTAAAAAAACGTATAAAATGAAATATATGGAAGAAATGTCAAATGTATGGAAGAAATGTCAACTTATAAGAATGGATCTTCACTTGAAAGCCCTAGACGCTACATGCAGTCATTTGTATTCCAGAAAGGATTTTATAAAGCGCTATCGCATTTTCTGCTTGGTATTTTTCAATACTTCTACGTGTGTTATTATTAATTCTTTCAAGAATCTTTCTTTAATCTTAGAAATATTATAAGGAACGTGTAAAGGACATACATATACATTTTCTTAAGGTTCAAATATCATTTTCGACCTCTGTGTACCAGTGTATACTAAAGTAACACCTCACAAAATCTTCTTTAATTTCTATTATGAGGTGATATTAGCAATTTTTTATTGCACATATCTTTAAAAAATTCTCTAGTTACTAAACAATTACGTTCCAAATATTTTTTTTTTTTTTTGTCTGTTTTACAATGCAGTAGGTAAAGGAATAATCATTATATAATTACAACAATCGATTGATAATAGATAATATCGCTATTTAAATTTATATATTTTTATTACATTGCGATTAATTTTAATATAGCATAATGAAAATTCATTCAGTTTGATACAAAAGTTGTTATCAATTCAAAAGAAAATACATTGTAAATGCCCATACGTGCATCATTAAAATTTATTTATTTATTTATTTATTTTTAATCTAATTTCGTTGGAGATATAATCAAAGAAAGTCAGATTATGATAAATCAAAAATCTGAGTACGTAATTTTAAATTACATTTCTAGAAAGAAGTGAATAAATTTAAATGAATTTGAATAATGCGTTTGAAATAATTCGGTTACTTGATTACATTAGTCTACGATACACTTATCCCATGGGAAATTTCAATATTTTAATATCTAGAATAATAATTTAAAAACTCAATATGGAAGGACCTTCCAGATATTCTTTGAAGATTACTAAAATTTTTGCATTTTTGGTGAATGAAATATATTTAGCTCCAGATATTAAACATGTAACTAACTAGCGGCAAAAGTTTTATAATTCATACACTTTATTCTGGTATAAAATTTTTAAACTTTAATCTTAAAAGTTAATAATGAATGTATAAATGTAAATATTGTTCAATAGGTTATTTTAAGCTTTTTTATGAGATCAATCCTCAATCCTTCTTATAAACGGAATTAAACTGCAGCACAGCGTCGCCTCCTGACTGCGGATATGCACAGAAATTGAACCAATATAGTTTCACATAATATTTATCTCAGATACTAAATTTGTTGCGTTTGGATACCACAGAAGCTGAGATATAGCCTTCCTTTAAATGAAGAAAATAGCAGCCAAACAGCGCTACCTACAAGGCGATATATCTCAAAGCCAATCAGCAACAATTATATCACAGTCCAACCAGATACCAAGCTTCGTTAAAATTTCGTGCTATAATTCTGGAGATACAAAGTTTGTTATCATATTATAAACACAACAGACAGATATCTAAAAATGGGCGAATCATTTTCAGAACATTTCAAAATGAGTAAAATTATCAAAAACTAGAATACGAGATTTTCTACGAACAATATATATATATATATATAAGAAAGTACGTATAGGCATCTCAAAACTTGTTCTGTTCCATTTTATATAAAAGCGTCAATTACGTTTAACATGCATAAAGATTTAATCAACATAGTTTCTCAGAATTAACATTTCACATAAGCAGTTTGTTACAATTTTCACCAAGAGATGCTGATATATATATAGACAACTGAGAAATCGCAGAAATTGATAGTAGCGCCACCTTCCGGCCGATATATACCAAAATCCAGTAAGCCTGTTTTTTCATAATATGTATTTAATACACTAAATTCGTCACGTTTACATACATTATAGAAGCAGAATTATGGTTTTCTCGTAGACAAGAAATATTTATCCGTATCATCTATCGTCCATTGTCCATTATGCAGCCAAATTGAATCAGTATAGTTTTACATAATATTCATCTCAAATACAATCAAATGTTGTGCATTTATTCACTATAGGTGTTGAGATATATCGTTTTAATATGCGTTCCTTGAAACGGGATTAGATTGTAGCAGTAGCATATCAGCGCCACCTGTCAGTCGATATGCCCCAAAATTAAATCAACAGTCTTACACAATATGCAACTCATTTACTAAGCTTGGTACACTATAGATGCTGAGCTATAGCTTTTCCACACCATGGTTGCGCCACCTGTTGCGTGATATATCTGAAAAAACAATCAGCGCCAATTTAACTTCCAACCAAATATTAAATTCGGTTAAATTCTGATCATTGTTTTGGGAGATATAGTATCCACAATGTTTAGCTAAAACATACAGACACATATTTTTTACATTTAGCCGAATCTTGTTCTTGACATCTCAAAACATGTAAATTCATCGACAATCAGAAATCGAAAGTTTTTACAAATCCTATACTTTCTTCCTTTGTATGGAGATAAAAGTAAAAAATTCATAAAATTCAAATATAAGCAGTCAATTACACTTAACTGTAAAGCATTATGCTTTAAATAAAAAAATATGACAGCAAATTATAGCTGACAATCATAAAAACAAAAATTACAAAATAAATAAATCAGAGTTTTCATTTTTCTACATATATATACACACTAAGCGACAAAAAAAAAAAAAAAAAAAAAAAAGCCGCACTTGTATATTTTCCTTTTTGCCTTCTACAACCGCGAATTTTATCGTTTAAAAAGCAAATTTTCGAACAAATTTTATTATAGTGTCCTCCATATACACTTTAGCTTTGAGTCCAGTGTTAAAAACAAAATGCAATTGTCAGGAAAATTGTAATTTTAGAAATTCTTTCAAAAATGGTAAGAATAAGGGAGTTAACAATGCCACAAAAAGTATTAATTTTTAAATGAAAATCAAAAAATATTTTAATGCATGAGATGTCAAAATAATTAAATGTGAACGAAATATTGGTAAAAGGGTTTTCAGCAAGACATAAAATTTTTTGGCCGTGTAAACTGGAAATTTGGTTTCAGGCGGTCACGTTGCTCCTCCAAGCAAGATGATCGTAAGTTAAAAAGCCGTTGCTTATAAAATCGGTTTCTATTACATTTAGAACATAAAAAAGATTCAGAAAAAGGGTTTAGCAACATAATTCTTTAAATACAGTATAGCAACTATTAAACAAAGCAGGTTTAAATGACAGAAAATTTGAAAAAATTCCATTCTTAGTGAAGAGAAATAGGAAAGAAAGACCTCAGAAGATGGCTAAGAAAAAAATTAAAGTATGATTAGTTAATTATTGGTCTGAACTGATTCTCTTTGATGAGTCAAGTTTAACGTATTTCAAGCTAAAGAAAACAAGCAGATCTGACAAAGAAAATACGACCGCCTTTATGGAAATCGCACTTTTAAGACAGTGACCCATTCTCCGTACATTACGGTACGGAAGTGCATAACTTTTCAAACAGTAGGGCAAATTTGTATGCTCAAGGGATCAATTAACTCGAAATAAAACACAATCTTCATAAAAGTGGTGCCTGACCGAGTATTTTGGAGGTATCTTTGATATTTCCGCAAACAGCATTTCAAGATGATAATGCATCTTACTACACGGCATCTGTGGTAAGTTTATTCACTTCAAATTGTCAAAATTTCCTATCCATTCCCATGAGAACTTTTAATTTAGCAATTAATCATATCTTTTATTCCTTTAAGTTAAATCCCACAAAGGAAATAGTAGAATTTCTTCTTTACCAGATATGGAAATAGTCCTAATCGCGGTCCGCTCGAAAATGTTTCGACTATAAAAAGGCGGGGGGGGGGAGGAGGGGAGAGGATTCGAAATTTGCAACCTATAACTCTGCCAGAACTAGAAAAGAATATTTGTGATATTTGGCACATCGAAATTTCTGAGATTTATATTAAAACACTGTATAAAACTATGCCATTGCGCATTAATGCAGTAATTCCATATAAAGGTGGAATTAACCCAATGCAGAATACATATTTTTGATAAAAAATTGCTTAGATCTAACAAATAAATAGTTGCCGAAACGTCAGTGGAGGCCCTCTTTTGAGACTCAAAACGGTTTTGGGCTGTGTCTGTCTGTCTTTCTGTCTGTCTGTCGCGCGATAGCGGCCGCAAAAATAGCGCCATTGACTTGAAATTTGGTACACATGTTCATGAGCCACACAAAATTAGCTGTATACTTTTTGGTATGTATTACATTTGTAGTTCGTATACGGGGACACGCCAAAGTTTTTTTTATCATTACGGCCTATGGGAGAAATTTGTATGTATCGCGATAGCGGCCACAAAAATCACGCTATTGACTTGCAATTTGGTACACATGTTCATGAGCCCAACGGAATTAGCTGTATAGTTTTAGGTGTGTATTCCATTTGTAGTTCGTGTACAGGGACACGCCAAAGATTTTCTATCATTACGGCCTATGGGAAGAATCTGTATGTACCAAGATAGCCACCACAAAAATCAACCTATTGACTTCCAATTTTTGCCGAAACGTGAATGGAGGCCCTCTGTTGAGACTCAAAAAGGATTTTGGGTTCCGTCTGTCCATCTGTCTGTCGTGCGATAGCGGCCGCAAAAATCACGCTATTGACTTGAAATTTTGTATACATGTTCATGATCCCCACGAAATTAGCTGTATAGTTTTGGGTGTGCATTCCATTTGTAGTTCGTGTACAGGGACACGCCAAAAATTTTTTATCATTACGGACTATGGGAAAATATTGTATGTACCGCGATAGCGGCTGCAAAAATCTTTCGATTGACTTGCAAATTGGCGCACACGTTCCAGATTTGCATATAAGCAGCTGTATAATTTTTATTGCTATACTTTTTAAAGACTGTGTACAAGGACACGCCAAAATTCTTAACATTACGACGTATGGGGTGAATTTCGTTTAAACGCATTTTAATATCATTACTTTGCAATGATAAAAATGAAACTAGCGTACGTGAGTAAGATGCTTAAACTTATGTTGTTTGAAGAAAATATGTGCTCTTAAGCTTTCTAATTAATGTACAAGGTCTTACAAAAGTGTTCTGACAATGTCACCTAGTCATCCAAACGATGTTACATTTGGAAGAATTATTAATTTTAAACGCAAAATAAGCTGAATAGTTTTTAATGGTGTACACAATGTTTACGGTTCGTTTACAAAGACACACGAAAGAATTTCGTAACATTATAGCCTATGGACGAATTTTTAATTTAAGAGCGCACTTTAATACGTTTATGCTGAATTGAACTTAATAAAGTTAACATACATTATAAAGAAGCTTAAAATCATGTTTACTCATAAAAAAGGTTATGTATAGACTAAATAATTTATGAGACCACACAAAATAATTCCGAGTATGTACTGTAATCATCCAAATGATGTCAAATTAGTTTGAAAAATTAATGAGTTATAATTAATAAGGTTTATTCTTATTATTGGCGTTTATAAAGACTGTGGCTACTTTTCTGGGATACATAAAGGAATTTCGTACTATTACGGTCTATATTCGGTATTTCTTAAAAGTGTATTTTAACATGGTTACATCCCCATCAAATATAATGAAATTTTATTAGAATTTCAAAAGCATGTTTTCCTGTTGAAAATTGTGGGCAGAGAATCGATAATTAGTTTAAAGGTTACGCAAAATATTTCCGATATGCTATGTAACTTTTTTTTTGTATGAAATTTGATAGTTATGAAATTTGGTATTTATGAATTTCAGGGAAATAATACAAGACCGTCGTTTATTAAGAATACATATTGTTTCGTACTTGGGGGTTCGTAAGTTGTCCGAGAATGATAGGCGAAACTTGCAAAAATTCAGTGATTTATTCACAGAAAGTTCCAGAGGAATACAGGTCTAGAAACCAAGTATCAGCTTCAATTCAACCAGTAAACATAGCTTAAACAACAGCCGTTAACAGCAAAACAACATTACAAACTGTTTTTCAATAACACATAAAGCAAGTCTCATTCAAAGAGGCTCAAAGCAAAGCAAGCGTTTGACGAAACTGACACAGATCTGAGATTGGCCACCTTGGCTAAAAAAATGCTCATTTTATACTGTTCTATCGAACACAGACTGTTCTGGAAAATTCTCATATCTCATCAGCCAATGAGATTAGAGTTTCCATATTTGGTATATCCCTAATAAGGATTTTCTCGCGAAGGTCGCCAAAAAAATCACCAAGGAGGGAAACAATCGCCAAATTTGGCGCCAAATCCATTTCTTCCCTTATTGGAGCTTTTGAATGCGTTTTTAAAGGAAAATTAGGCTATTTTAACGCTAAAACGACTAGAAATGCACAAAATTAGCATTTTATCGACTTTCTAAGCCTCTTTGAAAGAATTTATACAGAAATAAATGCAATTATTTACAATTCCGTAACACTTTATATGGTATAAAAATAGGTACAGAAAGAGATACAGGAGGGGGTTGAGGGGGGCGGCAGCCCCCCTCAGTAATGTATCTGATTATGGTAATAAGTCGATCGAATCAATATATACTATTATATAATAAGGAACAAATAAACATGAACTATTGAATAATGTCTGATGCAAATAGGACGTTGAGGCTCCTGATCTGCAGATCCACTAGTTTTATTTCATATATTCAAGTATAACTTGTTTATTTCATATAATAAATCATGATAGAATAGAAAGTGTACGGTTATTGCATTATGTTCGAAAAAAAAAAAAATATGGAGATTTTTTAAAAAGTACTTCGTAGAGTGCAATAAAGCAAATTATTAAATCGAAAATGTACGTAGGTATCATTTCAACCCTTTGGTATTATGGAAACAAGACAGTTTTATTTGTTTCAAACATTAATTTTAAAATTATTACAATTAAAAAAAGTGTAAGTCATTTTTTCTGCAGGGGGGCTTTTTTTCTTTTTTTTGGTCGCTTAGTGTACATATATTTAAGTTAATGTTAAGTTAAGTAAGGTAAAATTTCGGCTTACTGACTGGTTAGAAAGAATGTCTACGAAAAATCTTCAAAATTAAATATTTAGATTGTAATATCTGCAATTTTTAACTTAGAAACTTGATTTTTACAGCGTTTGATTCATAGAGATAGACAGATTTACAAAGTCTTGAAAAAATGGGAACAATTCTATGCTATTTACGGCGTTCTTAATTTTACACCAATACCTTAAAGAATAAAATATAATTATCTTTTATTCCAGACAAGATGTCTGTTATTGAAAGAAAGTCGTTTGCGAGAGAGAATTGGCAAGAGGTACTGAGTCATAACACCGCCGGAAAAAAACATAGAACGAACTCAAATGTAATATTTTAATAATTTTCATAACTTTAATTTAAAAAATCGAAAATGAAGCTCCGAGATGCATTGCGGGGTCAAAACTGACCTCCGTGCCATTTTTTTCATATTTTTGCTGGCATCCGTTTGTCCACAAAGAGACCGGTATAAACAGAAAAAAATAGACACATTTATGATATGTAGAAATAAAACTTATTATTTGGCGAATTTTTTTTTCGGCGATGTAACGATGCGATACCGTAAATTGCAATTTTCGCTCAATGTAGCAGCACTGACTACCACCTACCAACAATTCATACACTCATCGTTTACTGCCTCGAAAGACGCAAACGAAAACGTGAAAGCAAAACTCTATCATTCAGTGCCTAGCTAATAGAGTCATATTACGTTATTCTAAATACTTGAATTTTTGAAGATAAACGATGGTGGGAGTTGAATATTAGGTTTATTATAAAATAAAAAAAATAAATAAATATTTACGAAAGAAGGCTACTTTACTCACTCTTTTACTGCACAGAACACTATTTTTACCAAACTAAAGAGTACGACAAATATACAAAATTATGTAGAAACGGCATAGTAGCTTACTGTTTTCTGAAATTCTTTATTTAAGAATGTGAGAAGTACACTTTATCATCATACAAAAAAAGGCATACATGCTCATACTTGCCAACCATCTCATATGAACCGTACAATTTTTAGTACTTGCCTTTAAAAAAAAAAAAAAAAAAAAAAAAAAAAAAAATAATTTTTTAGAGTAATTTTAGTCTTATTTAATCGTAACAACATTTGCAGAGAAATACTCTAAAAATATAGTGGTTGGTGAGAGAAAAGGGGCGTTTTTTCAGGGGGCGTTAACAATTGTACAGTTATTAATGAGATGGTTGGCAAGTGTGCATGCTAATGTGTGTACGCTAAACATAAATACATGCTAGCATTTTAATTTCAGGGGTCGTAGTCTCCGCCCTTTTTTCAGGACACTCTCAGTTTCTTTGTTCAAAATTATAACAAAATGCATAAGCAAAATCTTTATTGTAAAAGTTAGGATTTAATATTATTTCATTTAAAATGGTTACTGCGTTACTGGTGCTGTTGTGTAGAATAATATTGAAGAAAATTTTGTGAAGACAACAACATAATAGTTTTACTATCAGTTTTTGCTATATATCCGCACACTATCCTTCATGTGTACAAAATTAGTCCTTAAAGCTCCAATTAATTGATATTTTGTTTTCCATCTTGGTTATTAATTCTCTTTCAAAAATTGATGGAATGTGCCAATTTTTAGTAAATTTAACCTATTGTATCTAGAAGGTTTTTTGCGAAATTGCTAACGAAATACTTTGGCGAATATTTTATTTTATTTAATATTATTATTATTTATTATTATTATTATTGCTGCAGCAGCTCTTCGTTAAATAAAGATATTCTAGCACTATTAATGTCGTGTCATTATATATATAGTATTTTGTTGTAATTAAAATACAAATGAATGCATATTATATTATTATTATTATACATATAATGATAAATGACTTTCTATGTAAGTTTCAAAACATGATGGGAGAGGTCATACTTCTTGAAAATGTGAAAACGCTTAGAAACTTGATTTTTACAGCGTTTGATCAATTCATAGAGATAGACTGATTTACAAAGTCTTGAAAAAGTGGGAACAATTCTATGCTATTTACGGCGTTCTTAATTTTACACCAATAACTTAAAGAATAAAATGTAATTATCTTTTATTCCAGACAAGATGTCTGTTATTGAAAGAAAATCGTCTGCGAGAGAGAATTGGCAAGAGGTGCTGAGTCATAACATCGCCGGAAAAAACATGGAACGAAGTCAAATTCCATATTTTAATAATTTTCATGACTTTAATTTAAAAAATCGAAAATGAAACTCCGAGATGCATTGCGGGGTCAAAACTGACCTCTGTGTAATTTTTTTTAAATTTTTGCTGGCATCGGCTTCTTCACAAAGCGACCGACATAAACACAAAAAAATAGACACTTTTTTTTTGGCGAAGTTTTTTTTTCCGGCGATGTAATAAAGCGATACCGTTTATTACGAATTTCCCTCAATGTAGCATGCAGCACTGATTGCCACCCACCAACAATACACGGACATATCCGTGTACTGCACTGAAAAATGCAAACGAAGGCGTGAAAGTCATGCTTCCACAATTGATATTTTATCAATACATTCATATTATGTTATTATAAATACTTGAATTTGTGAAGATAAAAGATGGTGGAAGTTGAATATTAGGTTTTCTACAAAAGAAGACTTACGAAAGAAGACTATTTTACTAAATCTATTACTGCACGGAACTCTATTCTTACCAAACTAAAGAGTACGATAAAGATACAAAATTATGTAGAAACGGCATAATAGCTCACTGTTTTCTGAAATTCTTTATTTAAGAATGTGAGAAGTACACTTTATCATACAAAGAAAGGCATACATGCTCATACTTGCTAACCATCTCATTATGAACTGTACAATTTTTAGTACCTGCCTTTTTTTTACACCAATAATTTTTTAAAGTAATTTTAGTCTTATTTAATCGTAACAACATTTGAAGAGAAATACTCTAAATATATAGTGGTGTGAGGAAAGGGGCATTTTTCAGGGGGCGTTAACAATTGTACAGATATTAATGAGATGGTTGGCAAGTATGCATGCTAATGTGTGTACGCTAAACATAAATACATGCTAGCATTTTAATTTCAGTAGTTGTACTCTCCGCCCTTTTTTCACCACACTCTCAGTTTTTTTGGTCAAAATTATAATAAAATGCATATGCGAAATCTTTATTGTAAAAGTTAGGATTTAATATTTTTTCATTTAAAATGGTTACTCCGTTCTTGGTGCTGTTATGTAGAATAATATTGTTACAAAACTGTAAATAATTGTGTTTATTTTGTATAAATTCTTTCAAAGAGGCTTAGTAAGTTGATAAAGTGCTAATTTTGTGCATTTCTAGTCGTTTCAACGTTGAAATAGCCTTATTTTCCCTTAAAAACGCATTAAAAAGCCCAATTAGGCAGGTAATGGATTTGGCGCCAAATTTGGCGACTTTTTCCCACCTTGGCGATTTTTTGACGACCTTGGTGAGAAAATCCTTATTAGGGATATGCCAAATATGGGAGCTCTAATCTCATTGGCTGATGAGATACGGAAATTTCCGGAACTTTCCACACTTTTCTACAGGGGTATATAAGGCGCGCTTTCTCGCCAAGGCAGTTAGTTCAGTTCGGTTCTCAGCCAGCTTCGCTAATACTTGCATTGTTTTGAGCCTCTTTGAAAGAGACTTGCTTTATGTGTTATTGCTGTACAGTTTGTACTGTGGATTTGCTATTGACAGCTGTTGTTTAAGCTGTGTGTACTGGTTGAATTGAAGCTGATACTTGGTTTATAGACATGTATTTTTCTAGAACGTTCTGTGAATAAATTATTGAATTTTTGAAAGTTTCGCCTTTCATTCTCGGACAACTCACGAACCCCCAAGTACGCAACAATATTGAAGAAAATTATGTGAAGACAACAACATAATAGTTTTACTATCAGCTTTTGCTATATATGCGCACATTATCCTTCATCTGTACAAAAGTAGTCCTTAAAGCTCCAATTAATTGATATTTTGTTTTCCATTAATTCTCTTTCAAAAGTTGATGGAATGTGCCAATTTTTAGTAAATTTAACCTATTGTATCTAGAAGGTTTTTTGCGAAATTGCTGACGAAATACTTTGGCGAATATTTTATTTTATTTAATTATTATTTATTTTTTATTGCTGCAGCAGCTCTTCGTTAAATACAGATATTCTAACACATGTTGGGAGCAGTCATACTTCTTGAAAATGTGAAAACGCTTAGTGTATGTATATATAGGGAAGCGTAGGGCTGGTTGTAACAGTTTTTGGAAAATTAAATATATTTTGAAATGTACTTACGTTTTCTTGTTTGTAGTTGCTGTTTTCCATAGCGTACATATTCATCTATCATATTCACAAAAAAATCTTCGTTAATTTTAGTACTTTTAGCACATAAAATCTTTTTTTTTAATTATTGTCCTGTTACAATCTGATCCGGATTTGTTACAAATTGTAACATATACGAAGGGAACACTAACATTAAAGACGACAATATTTCAAAATGTCTTTTTGTCATTAATCAATTATTAATTTAATAAAAAAAAGGCAATTAATAACTAATATTAAATTATAACTTTCTTGGTTTAGAAACAATGAAATATATCAAATGGATTATAGTAAAACGTAGAGAAAATTAAATATAAAATCAACACAGAAGACAATCTTAGTCCTACTTGAAATTAATTCAAACAAATGATAATTTGTTCCCTCTCATACATTTAATTTGTGCTCACATTTTGCAAATTAAGCATTATACCCATTCTTCTGCTCCAGAGAGGGCATTAGCTCGAATTCTCCGTCTTTTTTTTTCAGGACATGACGCCTACTTGCCAACAAACTAATTAATATTTCGTTGTATTGTTAACCGCGCCTTTTTTTTTTCCACACCAGTATCTTTTTAGAGTACTTTTCTTCTTATTTAATCGTAGTTGCATTTGGAGAATATTACTCTAAAACAAAAACTAAATGCAAAACTGGTGTACAAACGATAAATAGACAAGAATACTTCTTCACACACCATAAATTTAAAGCCAGGGCAACCGGTTTCGAAAGGACGTAGCCTTCCTTCATCAGGTGCAAAAAAACACGTGCTACTGCCTTGGAGGCAAAAGCAAGACTGAAAGCAGGGAAGAATCCAGAGGGGGAGGAGCAACACAAACAACCAATAGGAAGCATCATGCAGGAACAATCAGAGAGGAACACACATGCACACACAAAAACAAAAGGAGGGAGGAAAGGAATAAACAATTATTATTATTTATTATTATTATAATTATTTATTATTATTATTATTATTTTTTAATATTATACTAATAAGTAAATTTAATAAAATTTATTATTATTACTATTATTATTATTATTATTTATTTAATTATTTAGAATGATTTAATTATAACTATTATTGTGTTATAAACAATGGTGTGTGAAGAAAAAATTTATGGTGTGTGAAGAAGTATTATTGTCTATTTATTACTCTAAAAATTTACTGTTGCGAATAAATGAGCGGGGCTAACAATACTACGGAATATTAATTTGGATGTTGGCAAGTATGTTCATGAGAAATCTTTGCTTTTTTTTCCTACCTCTATTTTTATGCAACATTCTCTAGTTCGTGATTAAATAATCACGGCACTATAATAAAAAATCACAGAAAATATTTCTGTATAAATATAGTAGTGACAAAGAAGCCAAATTTTTTTCATTTCTGAATATTTCCGGAAAGGTGGCGGAGACTTCAAACTCTGTCTGTAGGCATCTCCACAAGCAATTCCTCTAATTCAGAATCTGTATCTGGAGTTAAAGACATTTTATTTATATTTTTATCCTTTCGTTTACTTATTTATTTGTTTCTTCATATAATCTTTTCCTTTATCTTTATGTTTGTGTTACTTTTTATATATCTCTTCAAATTATTTTTCAAATAAATTTCTTTCTGTTGATGGGTATCAAATATTTGTACCTTTCTCGAAGATTTAAGCTGTAGTGAAATCGTATATATCATAACCCTTTGAAGCTCTTTCAGTTTTCTTTTTATAGTTCCTCATGTTAAAAAAAAAAATGCATAAAATAAGTAATTTGCTTGTTAATATTTAAAGTAGAATGTCTAATTGCATGATACAAAACACAAATGGCAGATTGTAACATGTTACAACTTGCCCCATCGTATGCTTTTGGACATTTTGTTTATTTATAAAAAAATATATACATATATAATGATTTATACAAAAAATTTAACATGAATTTTATAACTCTGCACACAGACTAAATAAATAGCTGTAAACGCTTCTTTAAAATACAAATTAACACTTTTGCGAACGTGAATTCACGACATTTGAAAATCTGTAACGCCACCGGTGGGCGTTTCCATACAATACATATGTTTCATTATTGCTTAACAATACTCTCAATATTCACATTAATATAATCAGCGTATTATGGATACAAATACTTTGATTAGAAAGAGCATAACTGCAATGTATATCCATTTATATTATAAATATGAATAAAGAAAACATTGATTTAAAATAATGTAATGCACTACAATAACGCCATTAGTCGGAGCAAACTGCCAAAAAGACAGAAACATGGAGTCGCGAAAGTGTTAACATAAATTTAATCAAAATTTACGAAATACATTTTTTTCCCCCATTAACTAGCAAAAATGAAGGGCATGAAAATAAACACCCATTAACCATTTTTGCAAAACACTCATTGTGCTCACCTAATAAAGCGCGTCATTAGAATTATGTTTACCGAAATTTCTAATAAAAAATGCAACAAAATGTTTCGTAAATTGCGTGTTACTTCCATACTTGCCAACATCCTAATTAATATTCCGTAGTCTTGTGAGTCCCGCCCTTTTTCTCACACCAATAAATTTTTAGAGTAATATTCTTGAAATTCAATTACAATTCAATAAGAGGAAAAATACTCTAAAAAGATACCGGTGTGAAAAAGAAGGCGGAGCTAACAATACTACGGAATATTAATGCGTATGTTGGCAAGTATGTACTTCCTACCCCTGTTACAACTTGCTGCACGCTCCCCTATATATACATATTTGACAACATACTAATTAATATTCCGTAGTATTGTTAGCCCCTCCTTTTCTTTCACACCAGTATCTTTTTAGAGTACTTTTATACTTATTTAATCGTAATTACATTTGGAGAATATTACTCTAAAAATTTACTGGTGTGGAAAAAAGGGCGTGACTAGCAACAGTACGGAATATTAATTAGGATGTTGGCAAGTATGTATATATAAATCTGACAACATAATCCGGATGATATTAGTACTGCCCACTTTTCCATACCAGTCTTTTTTTTAGAGAATTACTCTTCATAATTTGTCGTAAATATATTTGGAAATAGTAATTATTCTAGAAATTAAGTGGTGTTGGAAAATAGGCAATACAAACAATCCTCCAGATTAGGTTGGCAGCTCTGTATATATGTGTATATATATATAGAAAAGAAAAAAAAAAAGGCTAAGTTTTACTCATTCCAGTCTTTTGTATGGTTATACAAAAACTATTGGAATGGTACAACTATTATTAAGTTGTACCTATTGTGCCTAGAACAGTTTTTTTTTTTTTTTTTCAAACTTCCTGATTAATTCCTTATTTTGGCTGATATTTGGTTTGCATTTTTTTTTTTACTGTTTCAGCGTGATTAAATCTAGATATTCTAATGCATTTGATGTCTTTTGTAGGTTGGTTGATTGGTTGGGTTTTACGTCGCACCAGTGCTGCGCAGATTGGCAATTGGCGACGGTCTGGGACACACCCCTAGAGGTGGTCGGGAGACATGTCATCACAATTTTGATCCTCCAAAGAAGGGATGGCTCTCCCGCTTCGGTGACGACCCCGCAGAGGTACAATTTTTGATGGGAACATGGAGGATACTGCGGCCAGGACAGATTTTACGTGCACCAGCCACCATTAGTGTACACGACGGTGTTTGGCCGGCTCGAGTACCGAAGGAGATTTTGTGCTCTTTTTTAATAGAAGCTTTCTTTTCTTTTCTTTTATTTTTTATAGTATATTTAAAAACTTCAAAAATGAAAGAATTTTATTTTTTTTTTCTTTTAATTCTATTTAGGGCTTGAATACGGTTTCATGTAGAAGAAGATTAATGCATTAATCAATATGGTTACAGACACACTTTTTCTCCTGATTCTTCCAACAGCAGATTTATATAATTAATTTTTATTTCATTAATACTTTAGCGACCGCTGACGTAGATTCCCGTCATTTGAAAATCTGCAACTTCGCCAGTGGGCGCTTCTTTCGCATTTTGTATGTTATTTTTTCTTAAGAATCTACCCAATATTCATATTTGTACAATCAATACACTATAGTTACAAATACTTTGATTAGAGAGAGAATAATTATAATGTATATACATTTATAATATAAATGAGAATACAGAAATTTTTTTCCGAAATTATTGTAACTTGGCAGAATAACTCCCTAAGTAGAGATGTGAGCGGGGAAAAAACCCGGGTTTAAACCAGGGAATAAACCCGGTTTTTTGGGAAGGGAATTTTGAAAGTTTCCAAAACAAGGGAATTTTAAAAGCTTTCAAAAGTTGCGAATTTAGCTTTTTTTTTTTTTTTTCTGAGATTAGAGATGTTCTAAGGCATTTCAAAATGTTATCTCACATTCAGAAGTTTTTTATGACCTTTATTTTTAAATAGTTCTTCTAACGTTTATAAATTTAAAAAGCACAAGTTTCAAATTTCATTAATTAACAGACTTATTCTCTGTTATTGCCGTATATTTATATCTTAGTTCCGACTGTATACACACTGAGTTCAATATAACACTTCTTTTCTTTTTATCGCAATCGCATGTTTCAGTTGTATACCTTTAACATTTTATCTCAAAGATAAAACAAAAATGCTTCAAAATATTCGGTTTGGTTTGGTTTGGTTTGATGAGTACTGAGATTTATTGCTTGCCTCTAAGGCCGCTTACATCTCGAAAAATCCACACCACAAGGGTTTACAAGTTTTTATTATACAAGTACACAATATTTTGAAGACATAAGACAACACAAACATCCATGCCCGCACCAGGATTCGAACCTGGGACCAGTGGATTCGGAAGGCAGCGTCCTACCGACCGAACCACCTGGCCGGCCCAAAATATTCAGCATTTACTAAAACAATCAATAATATTGCCACAAAGTCAGCTTTCTGTACTACACTGGAAAATATTATTTCAATTAAAATTTCAACAATATTAATATGCAAAAGATATATGAAGAAAGAAATAACAGCCAAATTATTAATTATTAGCTACTAAACATTTTATGTATTGATTTAATGCATTAAAAAATTATTGCATGAATTCTTAATAACCGAAGAACTCATGTTCGATTTTGTTCCCCGTGCTCTTTGACTGATTATAACACAATTTCATCAACTAATGTGAAATTTTGTTCGATGAATTATAATAAAATTTAATAATTTTAAAGTATTCTTACCATAATTTAATTCCATTGTGTTATTTTTTATAACATATTTTATTATGGTATTCATTAAAAAAAAAAAAAAAAGAAAAAAAAAAAGAAAGAAAAAAGAAAAAATTTCTAAAGATTTTTAAATAGGCAGACAGAACTCATTTATTTTTGTCAATAACGTAAATGTTTATTATTTTACAATTTTCTGTAAAATAATCACATAATTGTTGATATCACTTTTATTTAAGCAAATATAATAGAATAAAAATGTCTGGTACTCTTAACCCTTTGCGGCGCAAGACAATACGGATCATTTAAATTATACTGCCACCGGAATTCATGAACTAAATTAAACTAAAAGAAATTTTAAATTTTAAGGTTAAAAAAACCGGCCTTTTCTGATATGTTATAAACGTAAATTTTTGCTAAAAAATTTCCGGGATGAATTTTTGCAGCTGGATCTTAAATTTAGCGTCCTCGCAGCGAGGACACCGCGCGTTAAGAGGTTAAAAGATGTCAAAATAAATCTAAACATTGAATATTAGTTTCTTCCCATCAAAGTTTCCAAAGTTCCCAAAATTCCCGGTTTAAACCCGAAAATTCCTATGTTTATTCCCCAGAAGCAATATTCTCGGGTTTTTTACATCTCTATCCTAAGGCAGATAACGGCCATGTTTTTAAGAGAAAATTCAGCTATACAGTAATGAATCAAAGCATGTTTTCCATACTTTAATGGTGGGCGTATCCAAGAGAAGGGGTTCGTAGCTATGATACCTTTATGAATTCAAAAATATCATGCATTTCAATATATTTTATTTAAAAAACATTTATTTATACTGATAATATGCTTTAAGAAACTATTCAATCTGCTTCTGGGAAACAACACTGTATTTTATTAGGATTTTGGAAGCTATACCAAAAGGGAATTACTAATAGGAGTGTATAATAAAATAAATAAATAAATAAATGTAAATGGAATAAAATAAATATATAAATAAATATAAATAAAATAAACTAAATAAATAAATAATGAATAAAAATAAAAATAAAATAAAATAAATAATTAAATAAAAAATAACAGGGCTAATTTTTTTTCCGTTTTAGTCAATTTATATGGTCTATTGTATGTTTATACGAGATTTATTAGAATCGGACAACTTTTATTAAGCTGTACCTATTGTACCTAAAACGATTTTCCCAGATTTGCGTCGATTAAATATTTTGGATGAAATTTTGTTCGCTTTTTTTTTAAATTAATTATTTCAGCGCTTGTGAAATGTCATTGATTACATCTAGATATTCTAATGCAATTGATGTCGTTTTGTACGAGTTTTTGTGCTCTTCCTAAATACATGCTTTATTTTATTTATTTATTTGCTTATTTATTTTATTATTATTTTTTATAGTGTATTTAGAAACATAAAAAAATGGGGGCTATTTTAAGATTTTTAGCGTATTATTATTACAGGGATGGAACACGGGCGCAGAATTCATACCGGAATGTGTTTAAGAAATTTCTGTACCTATAATATCGTCGATTTAAGAGGTAGAAAATTTTCTTACATTGATAGTGGTATGAATTCTGCGCCCATGTTCCATCCCTGTTATTATTATTATTATTCTATCCACAATAGCTGGAAGAAGTTTTCAGATAGGAGTATGTTAATACACTAATTTATGCTCTGTATGAGCTCTTTTATTATCCATTTGAGTGTATTATTTCAATAAGGAATCACCCTATATATTTTAAATGTTGTGATAAAAGTCATGTTTTTAAGAGAAAATTCAACTAAACGCTAATGAATCAAAGTGGGTGTTCTATATTTTAGTCACTAATGGAGGGCGTATCCAAGAAAAGGGTTCTTAGCTATTATTCCTTTATGAAAAAACATGCATTTAAATTATTTTCGTATTAAAAACATTTATTTATACTGGTAATATGATTCATGAAACTATTTAATCTGTTTTCTCCTGCCACATATATAAAGGCTGCATTTATGCATAGATTATTTTTTTGTTCGTGTTAAATTTTACTATGAGTAACTAATAAAAACTATTATTGTTTTTATAGTGTTTAGCGAAAATTTTGAAAATTCATTTATTTTTACCTATCCACTCAAAGCAGCCTTCATTTAATTTACTTTAATTTTAAATAACTAATATAAACTATTATTGTTTTTGGTAGTGTTTAGTTAAAATTTTGAAAATTCGTTTTTTTTTTTTCCCTATCCACACAAAGCAGCCTTCATTTAATTTACTTTAATTTTAAAAATGAATTTAATGATAGCTAATACATTGGTAATGAAAATTACAAATATTTTGAGCGAAATAGTTTCAAGCTGAAAGTAATGTATATGTGTATATATATATATATATATATATATATATAATATATAATATTAATTATGTTAGAACTCAGTATGATCATACTTCATTTTAAACAGAATATTTCAAAATTTAACATACTAGTATTTAGTTGGAGAAATTGTAACACTACGACGAAAAACATACCAAAATAATAAAATACTATTATTAAAAAAATTTATTAACTTTTTTTATTCAAATATCGTAAATCAGATCAAATACAAAAGTAAGTTCCTCATTTTTCTTTATATTCTTAAATTATTTGCATAGATATTGTACTTCGTAAACAGTTTATCAGCTATTTAAACTTATCTCGAGTTTGCGATTCTTTGAAAAATCTTATTTAAGATTATTAGTTCTTTACGCATTAGCTTACATATATTTGTTGTTAAGGGTACACAATACCCTTTAAAAAAAAAAAAAAAAAAAAATGGAACTGTTACATTAAAAATAATTAATGATTTTTTTGGAGATCATAAAATTAAACTAATTCTGGTAAAAAAAAAAAAAAACATTTTAGCATGCACCAGTTTTTTTAAATAAAAAATTATTTGAAAATTTTCACGTTTTTTAAAGCTTTTATAACATTTTTAATTTTTAATATTTTTTAGTTATTTTAAGTGATTTATATACATTGGATTATTGGAAACAAATGTTAGCATGGAATATGGTTAGTATGGAAAATTAGTAACTTTTATTTACATTTTTTTTTTTTTTTTGTCCCTAAACCTAAAAAGAAAAAAAAAAAAAAAAAAAAAAAACCACGAAATAATTGGAATTATTAACTTTGATATAAAATAAAATAAAATAAAATAAATAATAATAATAATAAACTATAACCCTCAGACCTAAATCCCTACTAATTATTGTAGTACACATAATATATAGTCTACAAAAAATTTCAAGACTCTATCTGCAACAGAAAAAAAAAAAAAAAAGCCTTAGGGAATAGCAAGCACTAACATCAGTAAAATAAAAGTCTGAGAAAATTGCATTTAAAGTTTGTAAAGGCATAAAACAAAAACTAAAAATGTTTCTAGAGCTCTAATTTTTTTTTTATATGTTATTCCTCACTTATAAGATGTACTGAAACATAATTTTAACTCAATATAATAGAATATACTGTATTTTCTTATTCAAAATATGTTTCTGCACAATATTAAAAACAATGGTAACGAAAATGACATATTAGCTAATAATTAGTTAATATTTTCATAAAAGTTGTAAAGGCAAACAAAATAATGATAATAAATACGCTAATAATGATAATAAGTAGTACAAATTAAAAATAACCAGCTTTGTATATAACACCTTCCAATTTTATTTCGGTCTTACGTCGACGCAATTTTGTATGTTTGATTTTCTGTTGCGCCACTTTATACTTCGCTGATTTTATTTTATTTCGAAAATAACTTTTCCTATAATCAGTGAAATTAACCAAGTGTTGAGATGTTGAATTATAAGAATTAATTATAAGAGTATTTGTAATTAATTATAAGAGTATCAAAATCAAAACGAAACTAACCACGCCCTCTCAGCTTTCGCGTTTTGAGACTGACAAAACTCGGAAAAGTTCAAATATCTTTTAAACTATTTGGATTTCAGATCTACAATTTGGAGTAAAGATTCACAACCGTATAGACCATTGAAAAATGCAATATATATATGTGTGTGTGTATTCGATATTTTTGTCATTTTTAGGGTACTGTGCAGTGTTGCCAGATTTGGGGACATTTTTATTCAACATCCACCACTAAATTTTTATTTTAACAGTTGCTTAATTACTTCGAAGAGTAATCAACTTTTATATATGTCAAATTCCACTTCTCAAAATTATTGGTGACAGTTGAATAAAAAAGTCCCCATGTCTGTAGCCTTAAATGGTCATAATTTATTATTTATTATAACTTTTTGAGTTGTATTAACAATATTTTTAAACTTAGTAGTACATCTGATAACAATATCAATAACCTTAATAAAAGATTGGAAAAAGAAATCTCTGGGTTTAGTTATAGTTGACCTAAATCGCTTTCTTTCTTTTTACGTAAAAGAAGAAATTATGACGTTTTCCTATAAGTCGAGACATTACATTGTAGTAGTAATGTATTATCTAAATGACTGCGTTCAGTGTAATATTCTGATAAAAACCAAATAATTTATTTGTTAATTCTTTCTTCTTTATTCAATAGAAGAAAGTATCGGTTTCGGAAACATTACGACTTCCCCAAGTTTACACGTTTAAAACCATAGCTGCCAATATTTTAATTTATTCGGAGTAATTTTAGCCCCGCTTTTATTTCGTACCACTTACTTTTCATGAGTAATTTTTTCTTATTTTATCGAAGTTATATATTGAAGAAAATTTTTCTATAAATAAAGTGGTTCGAAATAAAGGCGGGGCTAAAAGTACTCCGGAATAAATTCAAATATTGGCAGCTCCTTTATAGACGTCTAGAACACAATATGACTTTAAAAAAAATTCTGTCTGTCTGTCAGCTGCCTTTTAAGGGAGACATATGACGTTTAGTTTAAGAATTAAACTTCTGAAGGAGAGCAAGAAATTTTATGAAATCATGTTCCTTGGATAATTTAGAGGAATTAGGGCGAATGTGTAAAACACGATAAGAATGGAAGTCAGCCATTTTCTGCTGAGGTGGATAATTAGAGCCATATAACCTCCTTCACAAAAAATTACTGATTCTTATATTCATATTTATGAGTGACCAAACGTCACCATTTTCCGGGGACTGTCCTCAATTTCCACCATATGTCCCCCTAAACAAAAACAATGATTGGGGACCACATTTTCTGTCGTTTGTCCCAAAACGTCCCCAATTTTCAAAAAATTTCTTAAATATTCATAATTTTGTTACTTTTTCTTTCTTTGTTTTCTTTCGTTTTTTTCATAATTCATGTGGTGATAAAAAAAAAAAAAAAAAATGTTTCTACTCATATTAACTCTGAAAAACATGAAAAGCTTCTATAGTTGTATCAACATAGTTTAGAATGAAAGGGAGTTGATAGCTAATAATGCCAGTTTGAAGAATGCTCTGGCTGAAGCCATTTTTACTTATCATAATGACATGCACAAACTTTCAGAGAAATCGACTACCTGCCCAAAATATTGAAGAAAGTACTCTTCTTGGCCCAGCATGTTTTTGTGGCCAAACAAAATGTGATGTCATCGTGGAAAAAGTTTTTGAATCTAGGGCAATGAAGGGACTTACATTAGAACTAGAAAATGCCTCGTTTGTAATCATAACTTCATGTTCAGACTATTCGAACCATGGAAATGATGAAGTGTTTTCTATTATGATAAGATGTTATAATCCTGATAAAGATATATGCGTGAAGCTCTTGGAAGGAAAAATATATGCTTATGTATTGCGTATATATGTTAAGTATATACTTATTGTATTTTGATCTACAATTTGAATTAAATACATGGTGTCCCCACTTTCAAAGTAAAAAATGGGGACATGTCCCCATTTCGGCATTTGAAAATTTGGTCACCTAGACTGCCTTTTCGCTCTATTTCACAGACCGGCGATGGCTAAGATCAAAGCGTAATCAATCCATTCAAAGTTCTTGAAATATCACCTGTCTCATACCCAAGATATTTTCGTCCTGGCTTGCCAACATATGATTTTGAACGCATCTAGTTATAACCTTTGGTCCCTGAAAATTTGAAATTATGATGGTGGTCACCTTATACATATTTAATAATTAATATATAATAAATGTATCAATAACTTAATATATAAAATATAATAATAATAATAATACTTTCATGCACAAGTTATTACAGTTTTACTTTTTGTTTTAAGAACTATATATATTGTAGAAGTCACTCGATGTAACGTCACTCTCGTAACAGATTTTTAAAACTAATTGTAGAAAATTAAATGGTAAAATTGTTTTGATGTCATTTTAGTAACACATTAGTTCCTTAGGTCAATTTTATAAAACTAATTTTTAAATTTCTGTGACGAATAAGACATTTAAGGAATAACTCTCAGTTATACTGTTTTTCATCTAAATATTATATAATTATAAAGTTTGATAAGGGATATCTTAATATATATAAATCTCGTGTCACAATGTTTGTCCTCAATGGACTCCTAAACCACTTAACCGATTATAATAAAATTCGCACACCATGTGCAGTTCGATCCAACTTGAGAGATAGGATAGTTTAAATCTCAAATTATAGTCGCAATTTTAATTTATTGCTAATTATTTGTTATAATTTCAATATTTCATTATTTCAATTTCTAATTATGATTAAATTATTTTAAATACATCATTCGAAAGATATTTTAAAGTTCTTTTAAATTATCGAAAGTTTTCACCAGATTTACACGTTTTGAGGTGTCCTGAATCAGTTTTCTTTTATATCTCAGAAATTAATTTAAAAAATTTTCATAAGTAATACATCATTTGAAAGCTTTGTTGACTTGATACACATTTTAAAGTACTTTTACATTATCGAAAATGGAATTCGAGATTTCACCCGATTTACACGTTTTGAGGTGTCCTGATTAGGTTTTTTTTTATCTCAGCTACTAATTAAAATAATTTTATAAGTAATAGATCATTAGAAAGCTTTTTTTGATTTGGAATCGAACAGTGGATTACAGAAATTTCTACCGCCAGATGGCGCTGTAATACATTCAAATTTCAATATTTCAATTTCTAATTATGATTAAATTATTTTTAATGCATCATTCGAAAGATATTTTAAAGTTCTTTTATATTATCGACAGTTTTCACCAGATTTACACGTTTTGAGGTCTCCTGAATTAGTTTTCTTTTGTATCTCAGCTACTAATTAAAATAATTTCGTAAGTAATACATCATTAGAAAGCTTTTCGAACAGTGGAATACAGAAATTTGTACCGCCAGATGGCGCTGTAATATTTTAAAATTTCAATATTTCAATTTCTAATTATGATTAAATTATTTTTAATACAGCATTCGAAAGATATTTTAAAGTTCTTTTAAATTATTGAAAGTTTTCACCAGATTTACACGTTTTGAGGTGCCCTGAATCAGTTTTTTTTTTGTATCTCAATTATTAATTAAAAAAATTCATAAGTAATACATCATTTGAAAGCTTATTTTAGTTGATACACATTTTAAAGTACTTTTGCATTATCGAAAATGGAATTCGAGATTTCACCCGATTTACACGTTTTGAGGTGTCCTGATTAGGTTTTCTTTTGTATCTCATCTACTAATTAAAATAATTTCATGAGTAATACATCATTTGAAAGCTTTGTTGATCTGGAATGGAACAATAGATTACAGAAATTTCTACCGCCAGATGGCGCTGTAATATTTTTAATTTCAATATTTCATATTCTAATTATGATTAAATTATTTTTAATACATCGTTCGAAAGATATTTTAAAGTTCTTTTACATTATCGAAAGTGGAATTCGAGATTTCACCTGATTTACAATTTAAAGTGTCCTGATCAGGTTTTCTTTTGCATCTCAGCTAATTGAGTAAGACCGTTCAAAATTGGTATATGCAAGTTAATTAGGAGGGGCTGGAACGGTGGGGAAGGAATAGGCGCGCAGCGCGCATGGGTTTGGGACCCGGTGCGAGTTTTTACCCGATGATAAAAGATTTTTTTAAAATTTAATTTTCTTAATAAAAGTTTGAGTTGAGAAGGAATATGCGTGTACAGCGCACGTATATCCTCAAACGTGCGCGCGCAGCGCGCATGGGTCTGCGCTGCCGAAGGCAGTGGCGTCCCGGTGTGAGTTTTTACCCGATGCTAAATGATATATTTTTTAATTCCTTTTCTTGAGAATGAAAGTTTATGAGTAATAACATGGAATTTTGAGAAGTCATAAGGA
This sequence comes from Salticus scenicus, assembly GCA_963930645.1. Lineage (NCBI taxonomy): Eukaryota > Metazoa > Arthropoda > Arachnida > Araneae > Salticidae > Salticus > Salticus scenicus. Next base: position 220,393,534 of record OZ005662.1, read on the forward strand.
TGGTGAAGGAATACTTGCGCGCAGTGCACGGGTCTACGCTGCCGAAGGCAGTGGGGACCCGGTGCGACATTTTTCCTGATCAGATTTTTTTTTTTCTTTTTTTATCACATGATAAAAATTAATGCAATTTTGAGAATTCATTAATTATTGTGATTCATTTAAAAATAGTGACCAGCGAAGCGGGCGTAGCCTGCTAGTAGTTCTATATAAACTAATTTTATTTTAATAGATTGCGATTAATTTTATATAATTCTATATCATAAGAAAATGTCAATCATTTCCATCCAAAATTTGTTATCAGCCTAAAAGGAAATCCATTATATTAGAAGACATATAACGGGTGTTTTCAGACGCTTTTGTTGGATTTATAAGAATTATAAAACGTAAAAAGTAACTTTGCTTTTTATCTCTACACATAATAAAGAAGATGCTTTTGTCTGTATGTCCGTCACTTTGTAAGTAAACGGCTGTTCGCAGAGCTACAGAATTTTGCATGGAGGTCCGTTTTGATGACCTCTTCTAATGCACTTTGAAACCTGATTGTCGAATTTTTGATTATTTTTTGTTTAAAATTAATTTAAATGTATAAATTTCTGAAATGATCGACTCTGGAGATAGAAACGTAAAAGTAGTAAAAGTAGATAGACGTTCCATGGCTTTATAGTTCAGTTGTTCAGAGCATCATATGCTAATAACGTGAAGGTCGCGGGTTCGAACCTCCGAAGACCACTTTGTAACTTTTTGCAGATAATTAATAGAAAAAATGCTAATTGATGCAATACAGTCTTTCAGTGACTTCATAGTATCGTAAACCATACGGATGAAGAGAAAGTAACAAAAAACAAAGTTAAACTTGATGTTGGTCGCTTTGTAGGTAAACAGCTGATCGCAGAGCTACAGAATTTTTTATAGAGGTCCATTTTGACTTTTGCTAGTGCACCTCGAAACTAAATTTTCGAATTTTTGTTCAGATTTTATTTTATTTTATTTTTTTATTTTATTTTATTTTTAATTATTATTATTATTAATTAAAAAATGTTTAAGTCGGAAAAACTGTCTGATGCTGCCGCCTGCTGTCACAAAGTGGCGACATTAATCTGTACGAGAAATGTTTCTCCGAAAAACATAGTTCTTGAATTTCAGCGCCATTTAACATCCACTTTGCACCTAAATTGAAATGTCCGGTAAAGGCACAATTGAAAACAGTGAAGACCCGACGCCGATATAACGTAGGCGGAAAAGAAGCTGCAATGTTTTATGAAAATTCCTTTAAATATAGTGAATAGTAAAGCAGGCAAAGCCTGTTATTTCTATATAAAATTTCTGGTTCGTAATTATTATTTTTTTCTCGGGGCTATTTAGTTTTGAAAGCTGTTTTACCTTCGATTTTTTTGAAAATGTACTCATGTTTAGTGTCATTATACATGATAAATGCTGAGATACAGCGGTTCGAGATAAGGAGATTATGTCCGTGTAAATCCATCAAAAACATAATCCCATTTTTTTTTGCGAATTCAGTGCTTTCTTCTTATATATTTAAAAAAAAATAAAGAGATGGATATATATATAGAGAGAGACAGAGAGATATTGTTTAATTTAACCCTTTATCTACCGACGGTACTTTAAAGTACCATAAGTTTAAAAAAACGTATAAAATCAAATATAGGGAAGAAATCTCAAAGGTATTTATAAGAATAGATCGTATATAGCTTCACTTGAAGGCCCTAGAGGCTACATGCAGTCATTTGTATTCCAGAAAGGATTTTATAAAGTGCTATCGCATTTTCTGCTTGGCATTTTTCAATATCTCTACGTGTGTTATTATTAATTTCTATATTACTTCAAGAATCTTCCTTTAATCTTAGAAAAATTATAAGGAACGTGTAAAGTGCATACATTTTTACACTGTGAAAAAGGAACATGCTAGATTACACCACAATGTGCGGGTAAAAAAATCGCCAGCACCATGTGCGGTAAATTTCAAGTGTGATGTAAATAAATGCGTGCTTGAATTTTCAAAGATGCTGCTGTAATTTTACACCACGCTATGTATTTTTTTTTTTTTTTATTCGGAAAAAAAAAGGAGGGACTGTATTAGTTTTCTTTTTTGTTTTCTTTTATTCATTTTAATCTGTATGTGTTTTAATTTTTATTTCTTTTTAAGCTATATTTGTTTACATTTTTTTATTTATTTCATCTTTATTATTCTGTCAATATAAGTTTGAAGATGTTATGAATTTTTAATATGAAATATAAATACCTTTAAAAGCTTTCAATAAATTCTATTTTATGAATGAATATTAAAATTGTAATACAGTAATGATTTCTTTTCAAAATAAAAACATTTAACTATTTAAATAAAAAAAAAGTTATATTAACAACTTATATTGCTATTATTTTTTAAATATATATATATATATATATATATGCATTAATTTTTAATTCACTAAAGAAATATTAAATTTGTCAAATCAGAAACATTATATTTAATAAGTACTTCAAATAATTAAAACTGCTTTAATATTTTTAGAACGCATGAAAATGACAGTTTTCCAATGCTTCATTAAACTATATTTTGTAGCATACATATATCTGTAGAATTTTAGCAAATATATTAATTTTACAAAATAAACAAGAAAAGAAAAAAAAAAAAAAAATTATCGATACATTCTACGTAACGAACTACAACGAAATTATCTGAGAAAGCGAACAAAATTTAAAAATAAAATATAATCATGATACATAAAATTTATAAAGGGAACTTGAAACTGAAGGAAACAAACAAACAAAAAAAGAAATATTGTAATGAAATGCTAAAAAACGCACAAAAAATTCATATTAAGTATTTATTAAATAATGTTCTTATTTTTAATGCCATAATACTTTTCAGAATTAAAAAATAATACATGATCCCCCCCCCCACACACACACATACACACACTCATTAATAAGTAATAGTAATTTAAATCATTTTTAAAATAAATTAGTCTGAAAATGTTGGAGTTTAATAGTTTTATTTTGGGAGGAAATAATTACTGTGTTGTAACTTTTACTACTGATAATTCAAAACGCAGTTTCATGAGAGAGAGCTTTTAATTAAGATTAGATTTCAATTACATAACGCCGACCCTTATCAAACTTATACTACATAATTAAAAAAGAGAAGAAATAAAGTCAAAATTAAAACAATTATAACTTACTTTTTACTTAAAAATTTTCGTTGGTCATAATATGAATCCAAATCGTCGCTTCGCTCCTCCATTTTTTGCGTTTCCCGTTTATCATAGCGGAAGGCGTAACGTAACAAACATTTACAAGTTTTAGTTTATGTTTGAACATACTTGCCCACATATTAATTAATATTCCGTAGTATTATTAGCCCCGCCTTCTTTTTCCCACCCCACCAGTATTTTTTACAGAATTTTCTTTGTTTTTTAATCGTAATTCCATTTGGAGAACTTTACTCTAAAAATTTACTGGTGTGAAAAAAAGGGCGGGACTAACGACACTACGGAATATTAATGAGGGTGTTGGCAAGTACGGATTGAAGCTCATTCGCGTATCTGTGTCACATGACTCTTTGACGTCATAGTGAATGTAAAAATACAGCACGTTTTGCTTGCAAATTTTTTACAGTACGACTGCTTGATTTTATCATATAACAAGGTGAGGGATATTCGTTGTAATTTTACAAAAAAATTTTACAGTGTACATTTTCTTAAAGTTCAAATACCATTTTCGACCTCTGTGTACCAGTGTATATTAAAGTGCCACCGCACAAAATCTTTATTAATTTCTATTATGAGGGGATATTAACCTTTTGAAAGGGGCTCCTCCGAAATCCTATGGTGAAGCGTGACAGATGCTGTCACAGCCCCTTTCAAAAGGTTAACAATTTTTTATTGCACATATCTTTAAAAAATACTCTAGTTACTAAACAATTCCGTTCCAAATATATATATATATATATATTTTTGTCTGTTTTACAATGCAGTAGGTAAAGGAATAATCATTATATAATTACAACAATCGATTGATAATAGATAATATCGCTATTTAAATTTATATATTTTTATTAGATTGCGATTAATTTTAAATAATTATATAGCATAACGAAAATCCATTCAGTTTGACACAAAAGTTGTTATCAATTCAAAAGAAAATACATTGTAAATGCACATACGCGCATCATTAAAATTTGTATTTTTTTTTTTTTTTCCTAAATCTAATTTCGTTGGAGACATAATCAAAGAAAGTCAGATTATGATAAATCAAAAATCTGAGTATGTAATTTTAAATTACATTTCTAGAAAGAAGTGAATAAATTTAAATGAATTTGAATAATGCGTTTGAAATAATTCGGTTACTTGATTACATTTGTCTACGATACACTTATCCCACGGGAAATTTCAATATTTTAATATCCAGAATAATAATTTAAAAACTCAATATGGAAAGACCTTTCAGATATCCTTTGAAGATTACTAAAATTTTTGCATTTTTGGTGAATGAAATATATTTAGCTCCAGATATTAAACATGTAACTAACTAGCGGCAAAAGTTTTATAATTCATACACTTTATTCTGGTATAAAATTTTTAAACTTTGATCTTAAAAGTTAATAATGAATGTATAAATGTAAATATTCTTCAATAGGTTATTTTAAGCTTTTTTATACCAATCATCAAATTGAGTGAGTGAATGTGATTCCGCCTTTTCTTGCTAAAATAACATACATTTGTAAGTTTAGAAAATGAAGGAATTGTTCATTGAAATTATGCTCCATCTGCAGCTAAAAGTTTAGGCAGTTGAAGGCTTTCCTCTCTCAAGAAATCTTGGTCTTTGGGAGCGATCCAATTATTAAGCCAGTTTTCGATCTTTGAGAGAGAACTGGACAGCTATTTAGAAAAAGACTACTGCGACGACCGGAATGAGTAGTATCTGAAGGTACTATATCTGGTGAATTCGGTGGGTGGACTGGAATTTCCCAATACTAAAAATAAATTTTCTCAGCGTTTGTAACATGTGATTTTGCATTGCCATACTTAACAAATATTTTGTTCTGCCTATTTAGCCATTACAGTCGTTTTTCTCCTATAGCTCGTGTACTAGTTGTCGATAGACAACCCCATTAAGAGTTTCACCTAAATCCAACAGTTTATAATATTCCACACTTTTTGGGTCCCGCCTGAGACAGACTCTAACCTTATTACAAAGAAGATCTTGCTTTGGTTGTCATGGACCTGTATTACCAGGCTTCACTGAAGCTTCTTTACGGTTCGAATTTTCATAATAAATAAATTTTTCCTCTGCAGTAACAATTTGTAACAACGCAAAAACCTTTTATTATTATTATTATTATTATTATTATTATTATTATTATTATTGCTTTTAAAGCAGAAATTCACCAAAGGTTTTTGTGGATCCCAGTAAGCATTTCTTTTAACCGTTCACATATTTGAAACGTTCGCCACAGTTGATTGTACAACACTAACGGCCTTATTCACCAAATCAGTGATAACCCATGGTTCACATAACACTTGTGTTAGAGTTAGAAAGGGTTAGAAAGTTTTCGCATTCACCATCCGTGGATTAATTGACCCCAGAGTTATGTGTATGAGTCTCGCTGAATGGTCAATAAAAACGCAATGCATTAAAAAAGTAAACAATAATGTTTTCACTGTAACTGTAACATGCTCATTTAACACCAGAATCAGCCCACCAATTTAGGAAGATTAAAAAAAGAGGGTTAACTCGAGTGTTAAATCGCTGATTTTGCGTAGTGAATACCGATTTTGAAATAACCTAGCATATTCCCGTGTTAACATCAGTGTTAAAAATTTGGTGAATAAGGCTGTTAATGCTATAGCCAATTGTGATTATGTTTAATAAGAATATCCAATCAATTATGTTTCCAATTCAGTACTTTCAATTTTTTTTTTTTTTTTTTTGAGTGGTTTTACATGCTTTTTATGCTCATTGCTAAAATTATCGATTTTAAATCATCGAAACAATTCTTTGCGAGCTGTATTGGATTGAGCATGCTCATCGTAAATTTCCATAAGCAAATGACATGTTTCCACTGCACTTTTTCTAACAATAAAATAATATAATAAAACTTCCCTCAAATGCTTTTTATTTAGAATAAATTTCGACATTTTTGACATGTAATAGCTGACATCAAGTATCATCGAATAGAAATATCGCCATTTTATAGAACGTGTAAGCTGTTGTACTAACGACACCCATTGGGAAAGAGTGGAGTCATATTCACACACCCAGTAAGAGGGATGCTTTTCTAACATAGCTAATTTTACGCTTTCTATTATTCTAAATCTGCATCTAATATTAGTTTAAATATAATCCATACAATTAAGTCTCTGATAACTCTAAGATCTAAGTATGTAATATTAAATTACATTTCTTAAAAGAAGTGAATAAATTGAAATGATTTAGAGTAGTGGCGTACGTTTGAACTAATTCGATTACCACATTCATTTTGTTTGTAATATTCAAAACTTATAATAAATTCCAAAGTTTTAAGAAGAAATCCCGAATGCTAATTTCAAGAACACAATTGAAAAAAAAAAAAAAAAAAGGAATACTCGTTTAAGGTTACCAATTTTTTTTTTTTTTTTTCACTTTTGAATACAGGGTGAGTTTTAATTAATCTCCAAATTTGAACTTAAATAACTTCTTAGCGTCTCGCTAGATGATGCTACAAATGCATGCAGGGAGAGAGGGCATAAAAGGAATTCTTTTTGTGCAGTATTGCCAACTTAGCCTGGTGCTTAAATCTAGCCCTTTTTCGACTCGCCTACCGCAATGAAAAATGAACATAAGCACCTAGCATCGAAACTAGCACTAAGTACAGAGGATGCCTGATTGAAAAACAAAATTTCTATTTTATGTAACTTTACATGCGAATCGCAAACGACGGCAAAAGTTATCTTGACATGTTAGAACTAAATCAGTACATAACTATATCTCAGGCCAAATGTAGTGAGATAATAAAAACAGCATTAAAAATCCATTTAATATTCACTTTGGTGCAGGAGATTGGTGACAGAAAATACAACAAATTAAATTACCAATGAATCAACTGATATTGTATAGATAGATATAAAGAACTTTGAGACTGAGAGGGCTTAATATCGCATTAGAGCTACGCAGTGGGCGACCACAATTTGGAATTCAATGGTAAATTTTAGAGGCGTGTCATTATAATTTTAATCCTTTGTGGAAGGGAGAAATAATTTTCAGAATTCGTTAGTTAGATGTAACCTGAGAACTATTAGTCATATAATTGAAAATAATATAAGTCTCTGCTAATACTCATATATTGTTATAGTTTGTTCACAAAATTTGCATTTCAGTTTCAACACTTTTTTTCTTAAATCTATCAAGGTTGATGCTGAGTAAGTTTCTACATTGCGCTAGAGTTAAGCAATGAGCGAAAAAACCAAACAAGTCTTAAACTTTATTTAAATGAATTACATGCATTTGTTAAATATTTGAAATTGTGTTGTTCACAGTCAAAGCATCACCATTTACTTTATTTCCTTTTTATAGAGTTATTCCTCTAATAAAAATAAAATCGTTCTCCCCAGAATTGAGTGCAAAGGTTGTGTTTCGATTTTCTGAGAGATTCTGTGTTTCTTCGATAACTTGATTTGTTTGATTAAGAAAGAAAGCTTTTAACGATATTTCTAAGAAACGTTATTGAATATTATTATCTTATTATACCCTCAAACAGTATTGCCATACCTGGCGGATTTTTTACTTTATAGCCACCAATAATTAAAAAAAGTGATGTTTTATATACATAGCAGACTATCAATCTTCGAAGTGATTAGGCAAACGTTACAATTAAAAATTATAGGTGATTATTGAATAAAAAAATCGCCAGATCTGTCAACACTGCCCTCAAGGCGTGTTTTAGAAATGGAATAAAACTATGTAAATACATTAGTTGCATTTGTTGAAAACTTTAAGTTGCCCTATGCAATGTTAAACTATTGTCCTTTTTGAAAATTTAACACTAAATAAATGCATTACTGACCATGTACATTTAAAAACTAGTATGTTATGGCCACCACATGATTTTCTTCTTTATTTTCCTATACAAATTCCCTCAGTAAAAATAATTTATTAAAATTATTATTAAAAAAATTATCTTCCTTGATAATTCTGACAATTTCCATATTAGAGAAGTAGTATAACACTAAATATAAAAAAAAGTCAATTTTATTCTCAATATTACAATTTTTTTTTTTTTTTTTTTTTTTTTTGGTGGGGGGGGCGGTTTAAAAATGAAAAAAATCGATAAATTTATTTTAAATTATCGCAGATCGATGGTTCAGCCATTCGTTTTAAAGGTAATGCCGAGCTTTTTTAAAAGATACCCATCATGAAAATTTATTCCCCTTGAAGGTGGGGGTCTCCCCCTCGAGGGAGACGTGACTCCTACATACACAATTTTTTCTCCAGTCGACTACCTCTATTACAAATATTTTTTTTTAATTTCATAATGATTATTAAAAAATAATTCTCTTTATGCACATTTATACAAAATTTTGTCCTATACCACTATGTCAAAATTTAGAAAAAGCGGGATGGCAAAGCAAGCTGCTGGACAATTTTTACCAAAAGTTGATAAGCACTAATTTATGACATTTTGTAACTACATACCAATTTATATGAAATTCTGTGCAATAGTACCTGCGACACAGTCGCCACAAAAATTTTTTACACACACAGACAGACGGACAGACAGACCGATAGACATTTTCTAAAAATGGTCAAATCGTCTTCTACAACTCTCAAAACGTGTAAATCCTTAAAAAATCCGAGGCCGAAAATGTTTACGAATCCAGTATTTTCTTCTATTGAATACAGAATAAAGTAATAAATGTAAAAATGTGTATATTTTTTTACCTTTTAGAAAATATATAAACAAACATCTGAAAACGCAACCGTGATTTCCAGAGCTAATTACTTTTTTTTTCTTTTTATAAAGTACGTGTTCCAATATAAGTAGAAACGATAAGGGAATTTTAACACCTGCATGGTGGTTCACAATGTATAGCCTAATAATGGTGTCTAATAATTTTATGTCTATTAATCATAGCGAAAAAAAAAAAAAAAAGAAAAAAAAAAGCTGTTAATTATTTTGACATCAGAATTGCTTTAAAGTTTCCCTAAAATATTAATTAGAGCCAATACTGACAAAAATTAACTATATTAAAAGCGTTACTTAAAATGTGTTGCTAAAACTAATTATAAAAATTGTGTAACTATCATATATAGACAATAAGACTTCTTCACACACCATAAGTTTTAATGCAGCACAACCGGTTTCGAAAGGACGTAGCCTTCCTTCATCAGGTGCTAAAAACACGTGCTACTGCCTTGGAGGCAGTGTTTTTTGCACCTGATGAAGGAAGGCTACGTCCTTTCGAAACCGGTTGTGCTGGATTAAAACTTATGGTGTGTGAAGAAGTCTAATTGTCTATATATCTATTGTACACCAGTTTTGCATTTAGTTTTTGGTGTGTAATTATCAGTTGTGTGAATTGTTTAACTGTAAAACCAGTTTTTATTTATTTATTTATTTATTTATTTTGTGTATGTAAAGCTTTAAAATTTTTCTTACATTGTGATGGATTTATTTTTTTATTTATTATAAATACATTGAATATCTGATTCAACTCACATAAAATAATAAATTAGAAAGGTTTTTTAAATAAATGCACTGTTTCATTTTCCAAGTTACTTTAATTGGAATTCAGTCAAAAGTTTTACATTTCAATAAAAACAACTCTGTGCTACTTTAAATTACAAAAAATAAAACCTTCTTTACGTGTTTGATAACACTTCCCAAACAACAAAAATCGAACCACCAATTCAACGAAGCAGACAATTTCAACGTTGCTTTGAAGTCTGAATTCGTATACAAAGAAAAAATTCTATTTTAGTATCACATAGCATGTCATGTAGAAAAGTTTCAACGAATTTACAAATTTGTTCGAAAACTTGTTTTATTTCACAAAGTTCTAAATTTAAAGGATTTATTTAAAACTTTCGTTAGATTTTATAGCAAATAAATTTAGTTGACAGAATAAAATTCTCCATAGTGATTATACAGAATAGAATTGAAAAAAATTAAACAGAAATAATTTCTAATACAACTGATGTAAATATTTAAAATTTTAAGTTTAATGTAAATGAAGTCACATTTACGAATTACATTAATGGATTACATTTTACAGCTAATCATTTATCTTTATATATATAATCCTCCATAAGATCATCATTAAAAAGAATTAAAAAAAAAAATAATTACTGTAACAATTTAAAATTTAAGATAATTATATATGCCATATTTTGATAAATATTTAAAAACTATTAGATACAAAACGTACTGAAAATTTATTTTTTCAAAAAATCTATAAAATAGTTCCAAAACTTTTCTTATATATCTAGGTAAATATTATATATATATATATATATATATATATATATGCCTTTTATTAAAGTTTATATGAAATAAAATTATTTGGCAGGATAAAATCCTCCTTCAGGACAAATTCAATGACATTTTTATTTTATTTTTATTTTTATTTATTTATTTATTTATTTATTTACTTTTTGATACAAAGGAACATGTATGAAAAATTATAATAATTTGAATATCTTAAATTTCAATAGGTATTAAAAATTTTATATTCAATTTAATATATTTAGTTGAATATATTTAGTTTAAAATGATCTTTAAAGTGTTATATTTACAATTAATTATTTTTTTTATAGTGATGTTTTTAACTATTTTTTCATTAAGTATTTTGAAAATCATTTTAAATTTAGACAAGACAATTAATGAGAGAGAATTTTAAGTAAAATATCTACTTCGTTCTCAAAATTATTTTGCTGTCAATTTCATCAAAAATTTATATATATATATATATATATATATATATAAATAACGTTAACTTCAATGACTTTAAACAAGAAAAATAATGTGTTCTTTATATTTTTGAAACCATTTCATAAACAAGAAAAATTGTAACTTCAATTCTACTAAGCAGACAATTTTAGCATCCCTTGATGCCTAATTTTGGAACAATATATATATATATATATATATATATATATATATATATATTAGAATCACATACTATTTCTTCTAAAAAAGTTTCAATAAATTTACAAATTTATTCGAAAATTAATTTCACTGCATTACGTTAGATACTAACAAATTATTATTATTATTATTTTTTAAATATCTTCAGTTATGTTTTCTAGTAATTAAATTCTAATGCAATTTAATCTAAATATTAGAATTATTAATATAATTAGTAAAAAAGATAGTCTTTGTGTGTTACATTTTACAATTAATTATTAATCTAATACTATTTTTTCTCTATATATTAATAAGTATTTGAAAGACTATTTTTAACCCAGATAACATGGCAATTAATGGAATGTATAAAAATAAAATATCGGTTTAATTTTAAAAATTATTTTATTTGAAATTGAGTAAAAAGCTTCGGTTTTAAATAAAAATGACACTGTCTTTCTTTTTAATAAAAAATAGAGTACTTATTATATATTTGAATACATTAAAAAAAAAAAAAAAAAAAATTACAAATTTTACTCAGCACATTCATCGTCTTTAAAAGTCTTAATTCCAATAACAAAGTTAAGTTCTATACTTTACAATCACATAGTATGTTTTATACAAATCTTTCCCGAATTCACAAATTCGTTCAAAACTTTCTTTCATTCCTTTAAAGAATTTTGTTTTTCAATTCTTTTGTAAGAGTTTACCGCAAATAAAATTATTTGCCAAAATTAAGTTTTTCTTTAGGATATATTCACGAAAATGTTTATAAACATTAAAAAATATTTTCGCTTATAGTGCAATAATGTGTCCTAACATAATCGATTTAAATATTTGAAAATTAAATATTCAGAAAAAAACATAGTTTTTAATGTATTTCATTATACATTTGACTATTTATCTAATGAAATACTTTCATTATTTATTATTAATATTTTAGAAGAAAATTTTGAAATCTGATAAACGAATAAATAATATACTAGAGTATTAAAATAAATTCTATTCTATTCTATTTTCAGAATTACTTTATTTGGAATTTAGCCAAGTGTTTTAATTTTTAATAAAAACTATTTGGTGCTTCTTAAAAAAAATTCTTCACAGGTTAGATAACATTTTGGTTAAAAAAAAAAAAAAAAAAATCGAATTTCCATGTTTAATAAACAGAAAAATTAACCGTCTTTAATGTCTGAATCAGTGTTGCCATATTTTACGACATTTTTATTCAAAATGCACCACCAAATTTTAAATGTAACGGCTGCCAAATTGCTTTAAAGATTAATCGTCTATTATCTATATCAAATATCATTTCTCAAAATTATTGGTGACCTTTGAATGAAAAAAGTCGTAAAATCTGGCAACACTGGTCTAATATATATATACTAGCTGACTTCACCAGCTAGCTGGCTAGAGACTCATGGAAAGTTTTACCAAAAAACATCCTTAAGGGTGCCTGCGGCGCCAATCGTAATTTGTTCTCTGTAAAAGTCGCATAATATTAAAATATTAAAAATTCAAATATTTTTAAACAAAATCTGAACGTAGCTCCATTTTAACGTAAAATACACCCAAATCAATGAAAATCAAATAAACCAATCAAATCTCTCGTAATTCCTCATAACGTAGCTCTAGTTCAACGTAAAATACACTCAAACCAATGAAAATCAAATAAACCAATCAAATCTCTCTTAACGCCTCATAATGCAGCTCTATTTCGACGTAAAATACACTCAAATCAATGAAAATCAAATAAACCAATCAAATCTCTCGTAATTCCTCATAACATAGCTATTCAATCTAAAATACACTCAAATCAATGAAAATCAAATAAACCAATCAAATCTCTCCTAAGATTCTCCATTCTGCGTCATTATAGAAATGGGAAGTTTTATTTTCATATTTTTATTAATTAAAAGAAAACTAATCAAAAATTCGAAAATCTGACTTCGATGTGCACAATGACCCTACAGAGGGTACCTTTGTGTTAAATCACGTGACTGTCCGAGCTACCGTTTTCGAGAACAGTGAAATATACATATATATATATACATACAAATATTGCTCACTTAATAGTATGATACATACATATATATATATATATATATATATATATATAATCTTTTTTAGAATTACATAATATGTATTTTGTGTACATTACAATAAATTAAAAGATTTAACAAAAAAAAAAAAAATTGTTTATAGATTACATTTATTTATTTTATATATATTTATTCTTTATGTATTATGTTTACTTAATTTTTATATATTTATTGTTTATATATTATAGCTATTTACGAAAAGTGAACAAACTTATCTATATTTTGGTTTACAGAAAATAAAATTCTACTCCAGAACATATTTAAAAGAATTTTATAATATTTAAAAAACCGTTTATTTTATTAAAATAATTCTTTAAAATTTAACCAATTAAAATAATAAATAAAACGTTTTCACTGAAAACAAAGTCCCAAATTTTAATGGAATTGATTTAAATATATTTTAAATTTTGATATAATTACTCGGAAATTTTTTTTTAATGTAATGTAGTTTATAAATATTTATTTAAGTAGTGATATCTTTACTTTATTACTTTCTTATACACTGGTTCTCGTAATTATAAGGACACCCGTTTTCCTACATTAACTAAACACTGAACAATATTATTTAAACCAATATATTTTTTATTAATTTGAATTTTATTAATAGACTATATTTAAAAAGTTTTTTCGTTTTTCTATCTTAAAAAACTTTAAATACGGTCAAAAAGATGATTTTTCAGATGTTCACAATTATAAGGACAGCTCGAATCTTAGTAATTTTTTTTCAGTTATTATTTAAATTAATATTTTATGGGGTCCCATTTTAGGGTGAAACAGTCAGAAATTCTCTCTGATATACATATATATATACATTTTTTTTTAATTATTATTATTCAGTTTCAATACCATTTCATACAGCATAGATGATATTCAGAATACATTTAAACTATTTAAAATTGCTTTCCACTTGCATGCACTTTTCTTAATATGATAATTTAAGGTTTTTTCAACTTTTAGTCCACGGGAAAGGCAATAATACAAAGGTTTATTTCTTTAAACTATTTACTATTGCTCTAGAAGTAGAGCAAAAATGTAAGCCTTGTTGAAAAAAATATTATTACCCCCCAAAATCTAACAAAAATCTGAGAATTCCACGTTTAAAATTTGTGGATATTCTCTTGATGCTCATAATAATAGAAAAAATTACTAAATTCATTCTGCCTTCAGTAGAAACAGCTCCCCAGAGAACCATAGATCCACTTTTAAAATGCCCGATTCATATCTGCCTTTAAAAAATCTGCTCTGTCTTTCGCTATCTTCAGATCGTGCTAGTAACTGTTAAAACTATTTGGTTAATCAAGAATAAAATGTTTTTCATCCGAAAATGCAACATTTTAGCATTTAATATTGTCTTTATTTAACTTTAACACAGGCGTTCTTTCCTCCATTAAACCCTTATTGTTTATTAGAAGTTTTTTATTCATTTTAACATATTATTAATTATTTTAAACATGCATAAATATGGACCCCAACCTTTCGTTAAAAATTACGAGCAAATTCAGCAGAAGTCATTATGAGTAGAACAGTAAGAGGAATTATGAGTTTTCGATCTCTGTAAATCATTTCTGATTTTGCATCAGATCTCTCTCCTATCGAACCAGCAGTTCAACGTTTGATCACATTTCCTTCAGCAATTTTAGATATTCAAATTTCATTAGAAATTCGGCGGACTGAAATTATCCTTTCACTTAAAAAATACATTTATCATACTTCACTACATGAACATTCTTTTTTTCGAGGAATTATCAGTAATGGCCGTCCAAGAAAAATTGAAGGCTTATATATGAATTAATCTAGCCCAGTATTTAACAAATTCACATGTCAACTGTAATTTATCCGCTAGTAAGTTAAATAAAACGAAAAAAATCTTGATTGTTCCTATAATTATGAACATCTAAAAGCGTGGAGAAAAAAAAAATATTTTGCATTATTTTTTATTAATTTTGTTTGATATTAAAAAAATTATAGCAGTTTTGGTTTAGAATACTAGATAATTTAAGTACACTTAGTATAATCTTGTTCACAATTATTTTTACATTAGTTATTTCAAAACATAAAGTGTTTTTATAAATATGAGAAGGAGTGTGTATTCAATAGAAGAAAATATTGGTTTCGTAAAAATTTTCTAATTCCGATTTTTGATGGATTTGTACATTTTGATATGTCTGGACGACGGATTTATACATCTAGACCATGATTTGGCTACTTTTAGAAAATGTCTGTCTGTGTATATGACAAAAATTTTGTAGCGATTATATCTCAGGAAAAACGACACATAATGTAACAATAATCTCTAATAAAAAAAAAGAGTTAAATTGAACGCGTGTCATTTGTTAAATATATTAAAAACACTTTAAACACACGTAAATTTAAATTTTGTTTAAAAGATGTTAAAAAAATTTATCCAAAACTTTTCGCTTTAATTGTAAAGCATCAACAGGGATTTTTTTTTTTTTTTTTTTTTTTTTTTTTTTTGGTAATATAAATTAATATGTGGTAATTTTGGTAATATAATGTAATATAAATTTATATGCAGACGTTAAAAGGATAATGAATAATTTGTTCTCCTGACACTACTATATAAGGAGGGGAGATTTCGAGTTCTGGTACCTGGAATGAAAATGGCTACATTTTGACAATTTCCAACTCGGTAAAACATGTAACAGATTACATTAGATATAGTAATAAGTTGTAAGGCAATTTTTTGTGATGCCTGCTGCAAAATATCTTACCAGTTTGTAGACCATGTTTATGTCATGCTTTACAAATTACTTCAGGGGTTACCGAGCCGATGAAGAAATTTGGAATAAGGGGAAAGTAAATACGAATTTTCGAAGGTGAAGGATGTCTTTTATTCGTCACTGTCTTCTTAAAAAATTTCTCCAAAGAAAAAACGCTGAGAAAACATGATAATTAATCTGATCGGTTCTTAGAGAGGAAATCTTTTCGAAAAACGCATGCGAATTTTGATTTCGACGTTTTAAAGGTGGCAATTTGGATGTTACTGATCGAGAACGTAGTGGTGCTTCCCTGAGAGCTAAATATGAGAACTTGCAACAGGGCCCGATTAAGCTTTGAAGCTAGGAGAAGCTTGATATCATTTCGGGGCCCCCTTTGATTTCGGGAAATCTTGTTTTCCTATTACATATTGTAATATAAAAATGCTATATATAAAACAATTTTGTGTGTTTATGTTTATATATATATATATATATAATATCTGTATATTTTCATTCATATGCCTGAGTAGCTTCTACACACAACTTTAAAATCGTGTAACATATTAATTAAGAACATTCAAATTTTTGAGGTTAAATAATAGAATTTTCCCAAAATAGTAGGTATTTTACCTTGCTTTAGGTGAACTTTTTCAGAAAAAATTCAATCTCAGTGTGAAAATCTAAAATAGAAAATTCAAGACCCTGTTTTTAGTCATTTTGGGGCCCCCTGTTAAAATTTTGAGGGGAAGCTTGTGCTTCTCGAGCCTTTTGGGTAATCAGGCCCTCCTTGCAAGCATTGCTGGATAAAGATGCATTTCATACAAAATAATAATAATAATAATAATAATAATAATAATAATAATAACTTACCGAACAATTAGGAGTATCACAAAAACGATTTCAAATCGTTTACACAGGAAGTAAAAGATTTTGCAGGTGAGAGGATGAATGCCACACGCATTGGGCCAGAGGAACAAGATTCAACGTGTCTTGACGCACTGGAATCTGCTGAACAAGCAACACAGAAAATATCTCTTGTAGAAAATCGTGACGGGAAATGATGGGAAATGGATATGTTATGACAATCCGAAACGCAAAAATCATCAAGTGAATCCCAGCAAAAGAACAATATAGAAACAGAAACGAGCCATTCACTGTAAAATAGTTCTATGCATCTGGGGAGATATGAAGAGTGTTCTATTACAAATACATGGAGCTCAGTGTAACTGCCGAACGCTGTAAGCATCATTTCCTTCCATTAAAAGAATAAATAGGTCAAAAACTTCACTTTACTTGCTAAGTTTTACGCCCCTAAAACTGCTCCATGATAATGCAAGGGCACATATTGAGAAAACGATCAAGTATACATTAGTAATACGATGTTGAGATATTTTAGAGCACCCAGAGTATAGCCCTGACATAACACTGTGTGAGTGTTCACACATATGTCCTTTAAAAGTTAATTTATTTATTCAAATTTTATAAATAACCAAAAAGAGAGATTAATATAGTTAATGAAAAAAAAAAATCTTTTTAAATTTATGTAATTCAAGTAATTAATTAAATAGATTTTCCCGATTTCTTTTCAAATAAAAAAAGTTTCATTAAATAGCGTTTCTTTGTCTTTCAATAGTTACAAGCACATTGTTCTCTGAATAAAATAAAGCAATTTTTATATCGGGGTTTTTGAAAAGTAATTTTGTTTACACTTCTTCCCCAAAAGAATTAAATCATTTTCGCTATAATTTCGCTTATAATTCGCTATATTTTGACAATGTATTTCAGAATTCGTTACCAGCTTATTTCTAGCACATCTATGTTGTAAAAAAAAAAAAAAGAAAAGAAATAGGAATTTCAATTAATAATTATAATGCTTGTGTTTACATTAAAAGCTATTATTACTTTTCGAGCAGATCATTATTGTTCTAAAAATAGATTTTTAATGGATTTTTCCCGACTGGCTGGCGCACATCTGCAAACCGTTTTAGTCCGTTGCTTTGATTGACACCTGGCGCATTTTTTTAAATGCCAAATTGGTCTGAGTTTTGTAACGACAATTTAGATTCAAAAATTTTGCATTAAAATATATTAAAGACAAATAAATAGCTTGGCATTCTTTTGGCTGAATTTTAACGATGCCAACTTTTTCGGTTAGCACTTTTTGACTCTGAGACTGGCAGAGAGCTCCTATAGACTTCGCTTGAAAAAGAAGTAATTTTGACGACCTTCTCCTCTCCCTCCGTACCATATGCTGATGGGAATTTTATTCTTGATATTAACTGTTGTTTGCATTAACGCAAGACGTTAGTTTCTTTTCAAAAGTCCATATATTTATTATCTTTAAGAAAATGATATGTTTTTACTCCTAAATAAAGAACTTTTTTAATATGGAATTCTTCTGTATTTCCTGAGATGTCGTCTTTCATCTTAATTCTCCTTAACTACCTCTACACGGCCTTTATTAAGTGACCTGGGTATTGTAATTCTCCTTCACAAACTCTTTCGGACTATTTTTTTGTTTCGAACGATGGACGAAATACTAAAATGGGATGACGACTTCATCGCATCAAATGACGTTTTTATATTGCTGAAATTCGTCTATTGCCTGACCGGTGGTTGATGGGATTTGATTGTAAGGTGTTGTTTCCAGTTCTCAATTACGTATTACTTTTCTGAAACACATTTCTAAACTTATTATTACATCCAATAAATTGTAAGCTCGGTGTGTAAATGTTTTCATCGATGACATGGATGTTCCAATAAATATGTATGTCTTCGAATATACCGATTGGTTTCTGTTTCTGGTTTCTCAACGAATCGAATACGGTAAAACATGCTTGTATTAAAAACTTTATTTATATAAAGAAACTAATATAAGACATTTGTTTTAATTATTTTATTATTTCATTCTTATAGTTAAAATAGTTTTTAATATATTGTGCAAGAAGAAAATATTTAAATCAAAATAAATATCTAATGCTATTATTGAGTTAAGAGAGAGGTGATATAGATAACTATTTATATTTCATTTTTCCTATTCAAAGATATTTTACATAGTATTTTTTACAAAGTTTATAATCTGACCTTTAATAAAAAATAAAATGACTTTAAAAGTTATTAAAAAAAAAAAAAAAAAAAATCGTTCTTTACGTGTTTTACAAAACTTTATAAACAGTTAATATCAAACCGCAAATTTCACCAAGCAAATAATTCTGCATTTTATTTATTTAGTCCTAATTCAATCAAAGAGAAAAACACTTTCTTCTTTCAGCAACGTGCTGGAACTCTTTTAAAAATATTCCAAAAAAATTACAAATTTGTTCGATAACCCGGTTTATTTTATTAGCAAAGACAATTTATAGATTTTTTTTTTCTTTTTTAAAATTTTATATTAAATCTCTCATAGGTTGAATCATTCATACAGAATAGTATAGGTACCAAAATAACTTGGGTTGGAGTGTCGTTGTACGGTTTTTTTGAAAAATCGTGAATTTATGTTTTGTTTACGGTGACGCATATATGCGTGTGTGTATGTGGGTGAAGACGACAGCGTCCAAATACATTATTTGATAAAGCTAAAAATTAACAGGTATTTATAGATTGTTATCGCAAAAATTGTAAAAATTTTCTTCATTGTAGGTTTATAGTCAAGGACCAAAAAATATTCTCCCTTCATTATGGTTTATGAACTCAAATTATTTAAACTGCGTTAGCCTCTGAACTCTACATTAAATTAAAACAAATGCGATGGAATGTCATAAGTTATCCTCGTTAGATTTATATAGGCTTTCAGGAATAAAAACTTTTTTTTTTTTCATATTCAAATGCAATAGACAATGATTCACGGCATAAAGTAGACCACTATAAACGCCAATGCCTGAACCAGGATTCGATTCCGACACCTACCAATTAAAGGCCAGAGCACGAATCGTTTGGTTCACATAGAAGTGAATAATATCACGGAATATGACACCCTTATAAAATATACGACAGTGATTTTTTTTTTACTAATCCCACAAATTTTTATGTTCTTAACTTTAAATAAATTTTTTACTTTCTCTTACCATATAGAGAAAGTATTGTGTTTGGGTGAAATTTTCTAAATTCAGTTTTTGTTATAATTACACGTTTTAAGGTCCCCTGAATCCAAAAATCGTATTTTTAGCGGTTGATCTGTATATGTGTCTGTGTGACTGCCTAAGCATATCTCAAGAACAAACAGCAGCAGGAAGCCCAAACTCTGTATTCTATATATGTATCATATAGTGACGCTACACTAAACTTTTCGTTAAGATCAAGAACATGGTTCGTGTAAAGGGTCATCCAAGAGAATTCAAATGCAGAGAAATTTCTGCTAAGCACAGTGTAACATCTATTTTCTGCCCTAAAGAAGACGAAATGAACATATTTCTTTATATATATATAAAAGCATGTTTTGTATAGATTTAGGTATGAATATCATTCATCATTCGTTTACAGGGCTACACAAAGTAAATGGAAACATTATGGCCATACTTAGAAATTCTTCGAAATGTATTTCATTTTGTATTAGGTGTTTTTCATATAACTGTACATTTATTTACACAATGTGATGTGGATATAGTTTGTAAAAAATATACAGGGCTGCCAAATTTAAGCTAAACTTTCTTTTCTATTGAATGTTATTGATGGAAGTGTTTTGCCACATTTTACTATGTCGACGATCACTGCTCAGAAAAGAAAATTAATTTTAGGTTGATTTCTTTAGAAATCGACCTATTGCAATCACTTCGTTTATCTATCTATCTATAATGAAAATTTTGTCATCACGATAACTCTCGAAATAATACTCCAAATGAAACCAAATTTGGACAGTGAACTGATCTTATAAAGATCTTGGATGAGTTCGTTAACCAAGTTGTTCCGACTTTTTGTTTTCAAGTGGTAGTCACTTGAAAATTTCGAACCCACATTGTAAAAATCATATTTAAAGCAAGATTTGCTTGAATTTTGATGTAAATACAGGCCACATAAGAGTCTCAATGAAGTTTGTTGATGAAGTTTATACGCCATTTTTAATAAAGTGGCAGATATTTTAAGTTAAGAGGGCCACTTGAAATCAGGCTACCACTTGAAATTTTAAAATACCAATAACTTAGTAAATAATACTCCAAATCGAACCAAATTTGGACAGTGTCTTAACTTATCTTAAAAATATCTTAGGTGAGCTTGTTAACCAAGTTGCTCCGCCATTTTGTTTTCAAATGGAGTCCACATGAAAATTTCAAATTCAAACTGTAAAAATCGTATTTCGAATTTGTTTGAGAGATGCCAACTTTTATAGTTTACTTCGGAACAACCTTAGTATCGTCTTCTTTTTACACTACTTATTTTCTAAAATAATTTTTCACAATATGTAACTGTAAAAAAGTTACACAATATGCGTTCGAAATATTATTTTAATAAACAATTTAAATCAGGAATCTAAATTTTTATTTATTAGCTTTTAATTATTATTATTTTTTTATTTTTTTAACTTTGCTGTAATAAAGTTGATTTTACATATTTAATAATGAAGATACAAATGGTTTTTATATCTATTCATGTCTTTGAAATATGTGTGTACTGAAAAATTTTAAAAATATGAATAAAACATTAAAAAACAGTTTAGCTTATTTATTTTTTATTAATTTCATTATGATACTTAAAATAGTTTTTAAATATTTATTTATTTATCTAAAGAAAAGCACACTTCAGAAGCATCGAATTACAGTGTTGCTTGAATAAAACTATAATACATCAACATAGACAATATATATATATATATATATATACAGACACGACATAATTTCATTATTTAAAACATGAAAATCTGACATTGACAGATTTTAATTTAGTGCCAGAGGCCTACTGCTAAACTTATTAAAATCGACAAATTCTTCTTTAGTTAATTCGTGACGATCTAAATTCCATGATAAAGTTTTCATTAAATCAAACCAATGTGTTTCAGCTGCAGATACTGTAACAAATAACGTTGGAAGTCTAAACTGTCTTATAGCCGCAAAACAACGTTTTTTCTCTTTTTCCCAATGAGGGGGAGGTGTGCCTTGGGGGGACTGATGTCAAAGGTGTGCCTTGGGTGGGGACTCATGTCAAAGTTGTGCCTTGGGGGGACTCATGTCAAAGTTGTGCCTGGGGGGGGACTCATGTCAAAGTTAGCCCTTGGGGGGACTCATGTCAAAGTTGTACCTTGGGGGGGACTCATGTCAAAGTTGGGCCTGGGGGGGACTCATGTCAAAGTTGGGCCTTGGGGGGACTTCATTCAATAAATCCCCATTCAATAAACCGACTGAAATAGGCCCTTAGCACTATTAAGAGTGACCTATAAAAATTCGACAACGCTGTACCGACTGAAATAGCCTTGGGGGGGACTCATGTCAAAGTTGTGTCTGGGGGGGACTCATGTCAAAGTTGTGCCTTGGGGGGACTTCATTAAATAAATCCCCATTCAATAAACCGACTGAAATAGGCCCTTAGCACTAATTAAGAGTGACCTATAAAAATTCGACAACGCTGTACCGACTGAAATAGGGATACCTTGGAGGGGACTCATGTCAAAGTTGGGCCTGGGGGGGACTCATGTCAAAGTTGTGCCTTGTGGGGACATCATTCAATAAATCCCTATTCAATAAACCGACTGAAATAGGCCTCTAGCACTAATTAAGAGTGACCTATAAAAATTCGACAACTGTACCGACTGAAATAGGCCTCTAGCACTAAAAACATGCTATGAATTTAAAAGTTTAAAACACTTAGCCTTAAAAACAGTAAAAGACATGTTCAAAATATCCAAATCCACAGGAAGCTCTTTAAAAATTTTGTAAAATTTATATAATGAAAAATTATCAATATAATTACATATTTTACAAATGGAGGGACAAATAAATGATTATTTCTAAGAGACTTGGTTGGAAGACTTGATAATTTGAATACTGTTAAGAATATCACTGCAACCAATCATATTATTGATACTTTATTAAAAAAAATAATAATAAACAAAAAAGGTCACGGCGAGATTTTAAACTAGGAAGAATAGGAAATTTAAACTAGGAAATAACATTTTTAAAATCAAAACGTAAAAATTATCGTAATAACCTAATTAATTTAAGAAAAATATGAAAGTAATAAATGTTTCAAACCTTTATTTTACTTTCAAAACTATTTTTAAATTTATTATAAATATCATAATTCCTCTTTTTCCAAACAAATAAATTTAGTTTAAATTTGTTTAAATTAAAAATGGAAAAAACGATTTCTTTTCATGTTAGATAACACTTGAGTAACAGAAAATGTCAAACCGCAAACTTCATCCAAGTATATAATTATATCTTTTCTTCATTTAGTCCTATGTCTAACAAAAAGAAAAATACTTCCTTCTCTGAGTAAGTCTTGTAGAAAAGTTTCAATGGAATTACGAATTTGTTCGATAACTTGATTTATTTTACTATGCTAGAGAATTCATTGAAAATTTTTTCTTCTTTTTGTAGAATATTACACACAATGCAAATAACAGAACGTACTGCAAAAAAGTAAACATTAAAAAATAAAATAAAAACAAGAATGGAAATTTTTATACACTGAATTTTAATTTACTTATTTTTTAAAATTAAATTTTAGCGTAATTAAATTTGGTTTACATACTTAATAACGAAGATACAAATGTGTTTTACAAATATTAATATCTTGTACGTGGAACAGTAACCATTAAGGGCACTGCCTCGTTTCCCCGTAACTCCTTGCTATAGAAAACGAAACTATAAAACTGGCTCAGTTGAAGTAAAAAACTTCCCCGCCTTTTACCTAGTGTGACATTTTTTGTCCAATTAGGGACGTATAAACTATTTCGGCTGTCAATATGAGAGTAAATAATGATCACAAGAGGCGGGGTCATTTTCGTCCCCCAAAAAGTAGTCAATTATTCAAAAGGGCTGTCAAGAAAGAAACAGTACTGATTTGTCTTTTGATAAAAAGACAGCGCGTTATTGAATGAACCTCAATATTATGTAATGAATGCATGTAAAAACACATGTATACATGCACATATGTATAGTACTGATTCATATATATATATATATATATATATATATATATATAGAAACACAGGTTATTATTATTACTACTACTAATAGTAGTACTAAGACAGGTCGAACAATTTCTTTCAGATAGCGATTTTGTCTTCGTTACCAATTTTTACCTATTACCTTGAATGTACTTTCAAAACTTTTTTATTTTGTCGTCTAAATATAAAGAGCTAAACGATTGTACTGTATATGTTCGGATTTTTAGTCCGGATTATATCAAAAATTGGTACACTTAAATGAAAACGAAATCTAGGTAATTATGTATTTTTGTGTTCAATCGAATAATTGGTTCAAAAGTAATAAAAATCCTACTTAAACTTTAAAATGTATTTTGTATTTCCCTGCCCTTCTACCCTCCACCAATATGGCATCCTCCCTTGAATTTATAAAAAAAATTTCAAACTTTACTTTTCCAGTGAAATGTTAAATTGAATGTCCATGAGTCAAAACTGGAAATTTTTATTTTTATTTTTTCATCTTTCGACTATTCCTTTACGTCCTGAAAAGAAAATATAATAAAAAATACTCATCTAAATAAAGAATATCGTTCATTTTTTCGGCCTACCAGCGGCCGAGAGATTCTGTCCTCGAAGCTGGTAGACGTGAGGTGCCGGGTTCGATCCCAGGTCGCACTCATCAGCCTAGCCGTTCTGAGTTTTTCGTGTTTTTCCAAGAAACATAAATAAATACGGGCTAATCCCTTAGAACCCCCCCCCCCTCACACACACAGAGGGCACCCCCTCAGGCCTAGGACCCTAGTGCAGTCAATCGCCTTCATTCAAATAACGATACCAATACTTTTACTTTTTCTCTTTTTAAATTTCCAGTATATAAAATTTAACATTTTTTGGTTAGCTTTTCTTTTTAGCCTGTGATTGTTCATTTCATCCTTCCGCAAAAGAAAAAAAAATCTTTATATAGTCTTTTTTTGTTTGTTTGTTTGTTTGTTTAACAGTAAAATTCTAAATTGTAGGTTTCTTAGTCTGAAAAGGCAAGGGAAGAAATTATATTAAAACTGTTAAAAATTATGTAACTTAAATTATAAAGTACTACTCAATGAAGAAGTTTAAACGAAATCATGTTTTGACTCTGAAAGTGCACTTTTGAGGAAATACTTCAATCTTTTCTTTACTTTACTTTCTGCTAAACATCCCCTCTCACAGACAAAACACCTGCTGTGTGACTGGGGGTGAGGAGTTAAAAAGAGTAGAAACTGTCTCATCAATCAAGCAGAGAAAGGGCGGAACCGATGTGAGGCGGAGATTTTAAGAATTTTTCAGTATTTGCGCAAAAATTCGCAATATTTCTAGAAAGATTTTTGATCTACGAAATTAGTGAAAATTATGGAAAAAAAGTATTTGAAAACTTCGAACTTTAAGGATTGCCGACGGCAATTTAATTTTTAAGGCTATTTCACAGGTTTATTATTATAAAGTTATAAATAGAACAATACCCTAGTTTTCCAAAGTTCCAAAATTGCAGTTAGAATCACAATCAAACAATAACACAAATCAAAAATTTATTAAACTGGAGGCATGTGGTTTGATCTCAAATATCATGTGCAAAAAACAGAATTCAAAAATATTAAAATGCGAATGAGAAATCTCTCTAGACATTTTACATAGGTTTTATACTAGCGCATCATTTCTAAACGCTTTCGGGATAGTGCCCTTAATATATATGACGGACTTCGGCCAGTCAAGAATGATATAAAATAAATATATGTTTCAAATTTGTATTTTATTTTCAAAATTATTTCAAATTTTGGTACAAGAAATTACAACACCGTATTTCAAGCCGAACTATTTGCCATCTATCAAGCCCTCCTATGGATTAATGAGATAAAAAATAAATTTTACTCAGTTCCAATCTACAGTGACAGTCTCTCAGCCTTACAGGCAATACATCGACATCGGTCTAAACACCCTCTCCTAACGGAAATTAAACTACTTCTAATTATCCTTCAAGAAAATACATCTCTGGCTCACGTTTCGGTGCATCGGGGCGTCATGGGCAATAAAAAGGCTGATGAGCTGGCTAAAACAGCCACTCAAAATCCGGACATCGGCCTTTCCCTCCCTCTCCCCCCCTTCCTTTATCAAAAAGTCCCTTTTCCATAATCTCCAGAAAGAATGGCAAGCTGAATGGGATACTTCAGACAAAGGACGTTACACCTATGCCCTCATTAAATCTGTAAAATATTATAACTTTGATTTGTCTCCAGCAATTTCAGCCTTTTTGACGGGTCAGGGACCTTTCAGAACCTATTTATTTCGTTTTCATTGCTCGAGGACCACCCGATGCGAGTGCGGAGAGGAAGGCTCTCCTGAACATGCTTACTTTGCATGTCCCCTCACAGCCCCATTTCATTTACTCAATCCTCCAGTTAGACCCAATAACTGGCTATTTAACATTTTAGACCGTCCCCTTTTAAAAACAAAAATAACTAAAATCTTTGTGACCCTAATGGAACTATCCAATTTAACAAACTAAAAACTAATCTTACTAACTTTTCGAAAGTCCCGTCGCAAAATTTGAACTTTTTTCAGCTGTCTACGAATTCTCCTCATTAGAAGCCTAAATTTTGTTTTTTTAATTAACTGCTGCCCTCTGTCGCGTGGGAGTTTATATCCGGCAGCAAATGTAATTTTTTCTTTTTTTTTTCTTTTTTTTGTTTTGCAATAAACAACGGGGGAGACTTGACCTCTAGAAACGGGCTCTTTTAAAATTTCACATTGTTATGTGACATTTGTGGTCAGAGCCCCTCTTTGGAGGTTAAAATCGCTCAATACTGCTGCATAGTGGTGAGCGGCCTCCTTCCGTCTTTGAATCCTTGAATTCATCTTTTCCAAACAAATAAATTTAGTTTAAATAAATAATAATAATAATAATAAAAACCTCTATTTACATGTTATGTTACTTTGATAAACAGATAACATATAACCGCAAATTTCTCCAATTAGATGACTTTATATTTTATTTATTTAGCGTTACATCCAAAAAAGAAAAATCAGTTCTTTCTCTTAGTAGCTCTTCTAGAAAAGTTTCAAGAGAATTACGAATTTGTTTAATAACATGATTTATTTTACTACGGTAGAGAGTTCACTGATTTTTCCCCTCGTTTCATAAAAGATTAAATCAAACGTGAATTTCACATAAAAAAAAAAATATTCCTTCAGGTCATATATTGAAGAATTTCAATAGTAAGTATAAAATAAAGGTATACGTCCTACCTTTATAAATACTTTTGACATTTCTTACAACAATTAGGCTTTATACGCTTTTTAATCCATTGATACTTTAAAGTAGAGCCAGTTGATAAAGGGTTTACTAATATCAACTACTTTACCCAGTCAAGTAGTAAAAATAAAGTATTATGAAAATATTGAAACCCTGATTTAAAAAAAGAAAAAGAAGAAAGAAGAAAGAAGAAAAAACTGGGATTTACCCAAGCGGAGAAGCCATGCCTCCCACGGAGAATCAAAATTGAGATGGCATGTCTCCGGATCACCCTTAAGTGTGAATATGAGACAGTTGACAATAGAGAATTTGCTCGTTTTCTGATTTTATTCTTATGTAATAGAATAAGAAAAGGTAAGAAAATAAATAAAAACATTTTCTTTATTTGAAATCTAATGACTGATTTATAACAATTTTAACATCTCATTATTTACTCTATCGAGAAAACGCAGTATAAAATATCGTGGCGTTACTCTTTATGACAACAAACGGGAGTAATCGTTGTTTACATTCGATTTTGTGCTTTACTTTGCTTCTTGAATCAGTGAAATAGGTTTTGTATTTTATAATAATGGCGGATATTAAAAAATCATAGTATGAATATTCTATTGTACCACTCTGCAGTAATACAACGGCTAAATGCTTCTCAAAAGCTATTCTTTAGCATTCCACAGGATCCTATTAAACTAAAACATTGGACAACCGCCATGAAAAGAAAACAATTGAAAATAATGATAATGGAAAAATGATGATAATGGTACTAAATGAATATAAAATGAAAAAGAAATGCTCAGAAATCACATAAATGATTGATAATTACGAAAGTTAAAACGAATTGCTGCTTTCTAACTAGGCTAACAAAATATAAACATTGAAGCATCATAAAGTGTGACGTCAGACAGCGTTTTGAAGTCACCTGATTTTTGGTTAATTTTAAAGTTATTTTTGAAATTAATGAGAACTTTGTTTGCATTTTTAATAAACTGTTTGAAATTTATGAGCCTAAAACTACCAGAAAAATAAGATTTTGTTTAAATCCCCCATATGTGTGCAAATTCTCCATTGTCTTTCGCATAGCCCTATCGCGACGTAAAATCCATTCAATCTGAACCTTATAAGAAAATTATAGTTTTACGCTACTAAATTACTTCAACAAAGTGGTTTTCTAATTTCAGTTAATTGCCAACTAACAATTGTAAATGACACTAAAATTTAAAATCAAACGTTCAAGATAAACTCCACAGCCTTAAATTAGAATTTCAACTCCAATACATTTAATTAAAATATTGTAAAATCTGCATAATTTTGAAATATCGTCTGATTTCATAAAAATTTCATTATTTACCCAATACCAAATTCTCTTTATCTAAGAAGAAAATGAATGCAAATTTAAGCTTCTTATAAGCAGACATAAAATAAATAAAGCCAATTTTGTTGCAGTGGACGTTTTATATGTACCTTTATGAAAAATGCACTGTCAAAATAAAATTATTTTACCGTCAGTCGTTATTCATAAAATCTCAATAAATTTAAATACAACTTCTATTATATGATTCCTTTTCTTCGAATAAAGATTCAGGTAAATTTGTGTTTTATAAGCATTCCAAGGAATATATAATAAAGTTTTACGTGGATTTTGTGGAGAATAACACTCGTTTTTCATTCAAAATACCACACATATTATACATATATCAATTTAGCGGGTATGCATTTCATAACATAAAAAAATTGAAAATTACATTAGATTTTCAATACAGCAGACTCAATAAATCATACAATGCTTTCAATGCTAATATTTAAAAATTTTCCTAGAAATATATTAACATTTTTATGAGAAATATGCACTTGCAAACACATACGCATTTATAATGGTTTTATGTTACCTGCGATTTTAATAACCATGACTGCTTACTAAATTGCTATACATGCTTTTAAATGTTATTTAAAAATATATTTGAAATTACATTATTTTTGAAACTGTACAATATTAAACATTAGTATTTGTGTTTGCATCATATACAGGATTCGCAATAATTTTTGTCGTAAAAAAATATTAAAGCTGGTGACGTAAAACAGGAAAAGGGCATAGAATAGAAAAAAAAGGAAGAATGAGCGTATATGTTTTGGTTTCGGTTTGTAAAATCCAGGAATGTCATGTATAGGGTTGTAAGTATGCTTCAATCTGATTGGTTGGCGAATTGTTGGCGAGATTTTTGAACTGTCTCGTCTCTCTGTCAATCAGTCAGCGAGGCAGCACCCACAACAAATAGCGATAAATACGCCGAGGATGGGTGCCCTACTTTAAGGTAATAAGCAGCAGGAGCAGCTTTCGCTGGCATTTCACTAGAAGGGATTTGTAAGTATTAGAGTATTGGCATGCTCCTTCTTCCTTTATTATTATTCTATGGGCAGCACCCACAACAAATAGCGATAAATGCACCGAAGATGGGTGCCCTAATTTAAGGTAATAAGCAGCAGGAGCAGCTTTCGCTGGCAATTCACTAGAAGGGGTTTGTAAGCATTAGAGTATTGACGTGCTCCTTCTTCCTCTATTATTATTCTATTTAAAAGGGATATTTAATTTTTTTTTTTTTTCAATCAAGGTTGAGGTCGAGGTTGAGTGGGTTTAATTTCGCACTAGAGTTATCCATTGGGTAATCGGAAAGTATCTGGAGTTTACCAGTAAGGGTGGTCCGGAAACACTCTATCACAATTTTGATCCTCTGCAAATAGGATGACTCCCCGATTCGTTAACCCTCAGTGGTATTATTTTTATGAAATATAGAGCATGTTGCAGCCACGACGGATGTTACGTGCCAAAAAAAAAAAAAAAAAAAAAAAAAAAAAAAATTTTAATGATTATCTTTTATTGATAATTTTAACAGTTATGAAGATAGCTTTTCGACACATTCTCTCTTTAGTTATCCGCGTTTGTAATGATCGATAGATGGCGCTTTCCCAACTGCAGTTGTTAGTAAATATAATAGCCACACGTGCATTTATTATTGTTCTTTCTTGTTGTTCTATCATTGTTTCAGCGTGAAAGCTATCAGTGGTGTGATAATTTCACCTTAGCCCACCAGAGGGCGAGCATTTCATTACAATCGCGGATCGACACATTCTCTCTGTGGTTAAAACTTTGAAGAGGCTACTAAACAATACAATAATTTCTGTTTTGGTTAAGGATGGGTGAATTTAATGTTGATGTATAGCTACACTGTAGGTTATTGGTGTCAACGATGGTCCTAAAGCCGACTTCCTCTGTAAAATGTATTTCGTATTACACTATTTCCTAATTTATAACATTTACATGTTTGATCTTATCATTCACTGTTTTCATTCGTTTTCTAAAGAAAAAGCAAAAATTAAAAGATAAAAAAATAAAACTTTCATTATTACAAATTTAATAGTACTGAAGCAAAATTTATGTGAAAATACTAATCAACAATTTTTTTTTAAAGATAGTAACCAGTATTTTACAACAGAATTTGGGTTTGAAGATGATAATTAAAAATAAGCAATCAAGCATTTACGATCTTTGTTTCTTGTTTCAATTATTTATTTATTTACTAGTATATAACCCCGTCAAAAATGACGGAATGTAAAATCAATTAAGGTAGTGAATCAACGAATGCTTCGCCAGCTTCGCTGGTCACTTTATTTAAAGGGGACTCATGTGCAAGTTGTACCTGACGGGACTAATGTGAAAGTTGTACCTGTCGGGACTAATGTGAAAGTTGTACCTCTCGGGACTAATGTGCAAGTTGCACCGAGCTAACAAACAATTTCTTTCAACAAAAATACCTACTAACCCTGGACGATAGGTTTAATATATCGTATCATATTATACGTCGTATTCATCGTAATATAATTCAATACTTATTTCGCTTCCTTCTTCGATTCGTTTTAATAAGCATTTTTTATATGCATGAGCAAATTTAACATTTCCTAATTTTTAATTTTTCGCGTGAAAGCATTATTTCATCTTCATCTTATGCCCCCCGAAGCGCGAAAATACAGTTCAAACAAGGGGAAAAGTATACGATGTGTATACAGAAAATTTATTTAAAAAACGACATTGTCAAAACTGGTTCCCTAAATTTTGTTCCAGCAATTTTTATGTTGAAGTTGCATTACGTTATGGAAAACCAGTTTATGTTAATGAAGACAAAATAAAGTATTTATTTATGAAAACTGCCAAAAAAAAAAAAAAAAAAAAAAAAGAAAAAAAGAAAAAAAAAAAGAAAAGAAAAGAAAAGAAACCTCGTGAAATCGCTAAGAAACCGATTAAAGTGGAGAATATATAATTCAATAAAATATTTATACAATATAGGAAAATCGTCTTTCATTTTCAAAGGAAAAAACTAAACTATTTTCCGAACAACCCAATACATATAGAAAAAGTCGATACATATCGAAGAATAATCGATCAAAAATAGACTGTTAGTTTATTATATCATTTATTTACTTAAGGACTTAAATTGGAAAATAATGGCGGTAAATTATAGTAAATATTCATAATTATTCATGGACCTGAATATGTTTAAGGACATAGTAATTATCCAGAGAAAAATAACTCTTAACAAGTATTGAGCAACTCTTTAAATAACGTTTACAATATATCCAAAAACTGTTATCTAAAGTTCAAGTTAAATAACAATACGAAGGACATTAACTAATTTCACGAGGATATACACCGGAAAATTAAACTGGCGAAATCTTATTTAATAAATTTGTCATTCAAGTATTTTGTACATTGGATTCTTTAATGTGTTCATAAGAATTGCTATTACCTGCTTTCATATTATTTATATGTTTGTCTTTTATTTGCAAATACAAAAGTGAAACAAAGGAATTCTCATTTGAAAGAATATTAAATATTAAAAATTGCAAATACTTTGAAGAAATTATTTTAAAAGTTTGTGAAGTCATTGAATTTACTACTAAAATGTAGATTTCATTAAAAAATACATAAAACCTTAAAAAAAAAATTCAAATTCATTCCTCTTAAAAGAAAAAAAAAAAAAAAAAAAAAAAGAAAAAAAAGAAAAAAAAAAAAAAGAAAAAAAAAAAGTAAACGAGGTATTCTTGTATGTCTTTTGTTTAAACGAAAGGTCATAAAACATATTTAAAAAAAAAAAAAAAAACTTTTTAAACCGTGAAAGATTATTTAGATTACTTATTCTATATATATTCAAAATAATAATAATAATAATAACGCTATTATCTAAAATAAAAATAAACTAAATTGCATTCTGAATGATATTAGGTAATTTCATGAGGATGTACACCGGAAAATTAAAAAAAAATAATTACTAAAATCGCACTTTTATTATCTGAAATCTTTTTCCGCCAAATCCTTTAAAATACCAATAACAATTGTTATTTTCAGCGTTGAAATTTATTTATTTTTTTTAATCCTTATTTATTTAAATTTGCAAAAGAGTAACAAAAGAGCTCTAATTTTACATCTTCTTACAAATTAAAAAAAAAAAAAAAAAAAAAAAAAAAAACGCTAAAGATATTATTTAAAATGTTTGTGAAGTTTTTGAAATTTACTTAAATGTAATTTTCATTAAATAATACATAAATCCATAAAAAATGAAATCATTAAAATGCTTTAAATTCATTCAATCTTTTTTACTTTCTCTTACCCATAAGGTAGAGAAAGTATTGTTTTTGGGTCAAATTTTCGAACGCGAGATTTTGTTATATTTACATGTTCTCAGGTCCCCTGAATACGAAAATCCTGTTTTTAGCAAATGGTCTGTGTGTATGTCTGTGTGTGTGTCTGTGTGTGTGTCTGTCTGTTATCAGCATATCTCAAGAACAAATTATGGCAGAAAGTTCAAACTTGGTATTCTAAATGTGTATCATATAAGGATGCTACACTAAACTTTTCGTTAAGATCAAGCAAATGGTTCGTGTACAGGGACACTCAAAAGTATTCATATACATTACGTCTATAGGGGAAATTGCAGGTAAGTAGAGTTTAACACCTATAGACTGCACTAAACCAAATGAAACGAATATATATTTTTTGGAATAGAGATAGTCAACAGGGAAAAAAAATTGTGTATATAGGAGCCTCGCCTCCCCCCCTGGAGGGGAAGTCCCCCTCGAGGAGAGTAAATTTTCACGATGGGTATCTTACAAAAGAGCTCACCAATACCTTTAAAACGAATGGTTGAACCATCGATCTGCGATAATTTAAAACAAAGTTATCGATTTTTTTTTCTTTTAACGAAAAAAAAAAAAACATAAAAAAATCGTATTATTTATTTATTTATTTTTTAAATATTGAGATAAAAATGGACTTTTTTTGGATATTTGGTGTTATACTACTTCTCTAATATAGAAATCGTCTGAATTATCATAAAAGATAATTTTTTTAAATAATAATTTTAATAAATTATTTTTTAAAAACAGAATTATTTTTTAATAACCGAGTTATATTCTATATAAATGTAGATGCATTAATGAAACGGCGGGTGGAGGGGGGGGGGCGGTCTCACACAGAACTCACACAGAACTAATTATGATATAAATCTCTCCCGGAGCCTAATTTGAATTGTTTAACATAGTTTTACATAACATCGTTATCTTACCTCTTAATCTCCAACCTGTATTTATAGTATTAAATTTCAGGATAAGAGAAAGTCGTGTGAGTGACACACCAGATTATTTATTAACTATAAAAGTGAAATAGATAAATTGTATGGTCATGGTTAAATACTACATTATATGTCAACTTAATGTTTAAAAATAATATATAATACAAAGATATTCTCCAATAATATGCGTTCCTTCAGTCCTCGGGACGTTCCTAAAATTTTACCTCGGTTTTATTATATTGTGTAACTATCTATACAAATAAAGCAAAGAGTCTGTCGGCGGAACACATCCGGGCTGACCACTCCTATTTTTGATTGGTCTAGATTTAACTACTTTGGTGATGAAAGTCGGCTTTTTTTTTTTTTTTTTTTTTTAGTAAAAACTGATGCATTTTTATAAAAGGTCCTAAACAGATGTTATACTTTTTTAAAAGAGCTCTACAAACAGTTCATTTTTTGTGAGGACACTATATATATCATGTTGTTATATTAAAAAATATTACCTTGTAAAGTTTCACAACGCGATATCATTCGATTGCTTTTATCTTAAAATAAGAATCTAACATTAAAAAAAAATAGTCTAAAATTAAAGAATAATGAATAACTTTTTTAAAATTATCAGTTTTGAAGTTCTAAGAGCTGCAACTTTTAAATTACAGCGTACTTATTTTCGACACATAATCTATTAAATTTGTGAACAATTGTTGACTCGTTCTTGAAAATCATTCACATAGGACCATAGAGCATTGTTGCAAAACGAGTGCATGGTTGGTTGGTTAAGTTTTACGTCGCACCTGTGCTGTGCAACCAGCAATTGGCGACGGTCTGGGATTCACACCTAGAGGTGGTCCGGGACATACCATCACAATTTTGATCCTCCGTGGAAGCAAAACGAGTGCAAAACCGAAGAAATATTTTATTTAATACTAGCAAACCCGTGCGAAATATTCGCATTTTATTTCTTTTCTTATTTACCTTTAAAATTTGAAACTTATAAATGTTATACGAATTTCACCACCTAATTAAAATCTTAATTTAACACAAGCCAAATTATTAATAAAACCAAACTAATATTGTACAATAGTGAAACCAAAATCATTCAAAGAAACGTTTCCAAATAAAATTCATGGTTCACGAACCAATTTTCATACTTCCACAGGCAGTACAATTTTAATATAGGACTCCCACGACGCCTGTTAAATTTTTGTCGCCATGTTGGGAATGATTTTTTATTAATTTTGGTATATATATATATATATATATAAATTAATAAATAAAAAAAATAAAATAAAATAAAATTGAATAATTTCTATTTTGATTACATTTTTTATGATTGTGTTTTTTAGTCAATTTATGACACAAATGTACAGATTCTGCATGCTTGGTTTAAAATGACGCTTGCAAAGATTCTGAAGAAACAACTATTAAAAATACATTTTTTTCGTAAAATAATCTCACCAGACAAATGTCGTCATTTTTTCTTATTAGTCCATTAAGCTATGTCCGCGTTCTTAAATATTGTTCATGTATAAATATTATTTTTTCATCCTCGCGTATCGTACCGTTTCGAGCAAAAATAATTGAAACTGGTCCACGTTAGAGAAATATTATACAGATAGTATAAAAAGCGGGGGATATAGGCAACGTGTTCCCGAAGTGAGGTTTAGAGTGATTTCAATGTAGGTATTTCTTTTCTTTTTCTTTTCTTTTTTTAACTATTTATTTATTTATTTTTTTAAAGTTTTATTTATAATGTGAGATAAAAAATAAGTAGTGATTCAATTCTTTTGAATACAGTGACCAGCGAAGAGAGCGTAGCCTGCTAGTCGTCAATAAGAAAAAGTTTTCTTGAATAGTTTAATGCTAAAATATTATGTAAAAATATTTTTTTAATAGTAGTGACAATGTAATAAAACGAGAGTAAAATTTTAGAAAAACTGCAAAGCAAGCGTTTAGATTTATTGAATGACACGTTTTTGAAGCGTTTTAACTGAAAAATGAAGAACAAGAAAAAATATTTTACCATGTTTTTATTAACTTCGATTCTTGTTTGTTTGTATGTTTGTTTGTCAAGTACAAATCTTGAAATCGATTTTTAACTAACTTCCCGACTAGCTAGATATTTGAAACTTTCAGGATAGCTCAGAACACGGTGACAATACATTTTTTTTTATACTTTTAGCCAACTGTTTCAGGTCCGCTGCCTTCGGCAGCGTTCATATGATTCGACAGAAAATTTATTTAACTAACTTCCTGATTAGCTAGACATTTGAAACTTTCAGAATAGTTCAGAACACGGTGAAAATGCATTTTAAAAATATTTTTAACCAACTGCGCTGGGTTCCTGCTGACTTCGGCAGCGTTACCAGTACAAAGATTGCAATCGATTTTTCAATAACTTCCCGGACATTTGAAATTTTCAGGATTGCTCAGAATACAGTGAAAATGCATTTTAAAAATATTTCTAACCAATTGCTTCGGGACCCTTCTGCCTCCGGCAGCGTTACCAGTACAATGCTTGCAATCAATTTTTAACTAATTTCCCGGGTAGATTAGCCATTTGAAACTTTTATAATAGTTCAAAACACGATAGCAATGAATTTTTTCAATAGTTTTATCCAATTGCTCCGGGTTCCCGCTGCCTTCGGTAGCGTTTGAAATTCAACAGAAAATTTAAAAACATGGTATATAAAAACTTCTTTTTATCTTGTAATTATTTTAATGTGACTTGATAAAACGTATGGTCATAAAATATATTCGAGAACGCAGCGCGATGTGTTCTGAAATATGTCTGGGGATGTCGGGAATGTCTTAAATATGTCGGTTATTTACTTGGGGAAATTAAATATCGAGCATTATTTAAATTACTCATACGATATATCCCAAAAATGCTATTATCTAAAGAAAAATAAATTGAATTACATTGTGAAATGCATTAGGTAATTTCACAAGGATTTATACCAGAAAATTAAATTTAAAAAATTCCTTTTAATGAAATCCGTCTTGCAAAACAAAGGCATTCTAATTTTAAATCTTATTATATTTTAAAAATTGCAATACTGTTGAAGAAATTATTTAAAATGTGTGTGAAGTTATACCAATTACTACTAAAATGTTGTTTTCATTTAAAAAATACATAAATACAATAAACAAAAAAATAAATAAAATTATTCAAAAATGATTTAACTCGTTCAGTCTTTTACTTTTTATTAATTTTAAAACTAAATTAGACAGAATACGGATCATGCTTAATTACGACTTTGTCCGCGGTTATCAGTTTTTGTTTTAAACAATCTGGTGTGTCCCTCACACGACTTTCTCTTACCCTGAAATGTAATACTATAAATACAGGTTGCAGATTAATAGGTAAGATAACGAGTACTGTTATGTAAACCTATGTTAAGCAATTCAAATTAGGCTTCTGAAGAGTTTTATGTGATAATTAGTTCTGTGTGAGGGGGCTACAGCCCCCCTCAACCCCCCGTTTCATTAATGTACCTACATTTATATAGAATTTAATGCGGTTATTAAAAAATAATTCTCTTTTTAAAAAATAATTTATTAAAATTATTATTTAAAAAAATTATCTTTTATGATAAGGCAGACGATTTCCATATTAGAGAAGTAGTATAACACCAAATATAAAAAAAAAAAAAAAAAATCGATAACTTTGTTTTAAATTATCGCAGATCCTTTTCCAGTTGACTATCTCTATTACAAAAAATATATATTCATTTCATTTGGTTTAGTGCAGTCTATAGACATTAAACTCTACTTACCTGCAATTTCCCCCATAGACGTAATGCATTAGAATTCTCTTGATTGTCCCTGTACACGAACCATTTGCTTGATCTTAACGAAAAGCTTACTGTAGCATCTATATATGATACACATTTAGAATACCAAGTTTGGAATGTCTGCTACTATTTGTTGTTGAGATATGCTGATAACAGACAGACACACACACAGAAACACAGACATACACATAGACACACACACAGACCATTTGCTAAAATCATGATTTTCGTATCCAGGGGACCTCAAAACGTGTAAATATAAGCAAATCTCGCGTTCAAAAATTTGACCCACAAACAATACTTTCTCTACCTTATGGGTAAGAGAAAGTAATAATACGTAATACAAAAATCTCAATCAATAACAATCATATATTTATTGAATCATTTGTTTCCTTACGTTCCTTTCTAAAAATGAAAAATAGCAAACGAGAACAACTATTTTAGAATCTGCATAGATAAAACGTACGTTTATGAAACATATTTAATAACATTCTAATTACTTGGAGAAAAGTAACCGTTGTTAAGAAACGAGCTTAACATTACTTAGATTACTTTTACGATACATCTCAAAACTGCTATTATCTAAAGTATGAATTAAATTACAATATGAATGACATTAACTAATTTCATAAGGATATACACCGTAAAATTGAACTGATGAAATCACCTTAATGAAATTCATCACACAAATTCTCTGTACGTTGCATTCCTTAACATGTTATTAAGATTTGTCATTTACCACTTTTGAATTATTTACATAACTGTGTTTTACTTAAAATGCAAAGCACACTGTTAAAAATTTCTGTAAATTTAATGTAAATATTTATCCAGAGTCTCTGTAAATTTACAGTAATTCTTAGTTAAAAGTGAATAATCGAGATTCTCAATATTTATTCTGTATTTTTACCTGATTTTATTATTTAATTATTTAATTAAAATTAAAAATGACTGTTTCTACTTTAGAAAAAGCATTCCAAGTCCAAAATATATTCTCAACAATAATTAATTATATTAATATTAGTTATTAAAATGAATATATAAAATAGGTTGTTTAACATCTCCGTTTATTTTTCTCTGTAATTTTACGTAAGACTTAAGATAATAGATTACACAGAGTTTTCTGTTGAAATTTTTAACAGTGCAAAGTCAAGGGAATTCTAATTTTTGAAAGTTATTTAGTGATAAAAAATTGGAAAGTTTAATATCGCTTTAAAATTTTTGTTAAGTTAATGAAATCTCTTTAGATGTTAGATTTTATCGATAACTTAAGGGAAATGTTACTAAAAAATGTGGTTCATTAAATATGTGTAGATATGTATATTTAAGTAATGTTCTCGCAAGCAATGAAAACTTTGGGCATTGTATTTTTTTAATCTCTTCTTTATTTTAGTCTCTAAATCAGTTATGCTATTGCTTAAGAAGTGTGGTAAAAATAATTAGAAATAATGAAATAATTTAGATTTAATTTTCAATAATTTAGAAACACCGAAAATTTCATATAAGAAAAAATGGACATTTTCAGATATTTGGACTGAGGACTATTAGTCTCAATCTACGGATTTTTACGATGCCAGTTTTACGATTGTTGGACATTTATCGAAATCGAAAATTTATCGAAATGATAATTGAATAATTTCAAAGCGATGCTATAATTTGAAAAAAAAAAAATAAAGAAAACTAATAGTCCTCTTTATTAAACTAAATTCTGCTTTTGCCAGAATTTCATCAAAATTATTATTATTATTAATTTTTTCTTTAAAAGAAAAAGAAAAGAAAAGAAAATTAATAATAATCAGTTTAGGAACGAACAGTATCGAAAACATTTTTTTTTTTTTTTTATAATAATTTTTAATTAGGAAATAAAAATCACGCGTACAAAAGGAAATAAAAAATAAAACAAGATAATTAAGTTTGAGTTTGAATTGGTAATTTAATGATGCCATTGATATAGTAACTTCTATTATACAATTAACTTAATTGCCGAAAAGTTGGGAAAAAAATATACTTAAATCAGTCAAAGTATATTAAATGAAAATTCCTGAAATCTGATGAGCGGTTTTCATTTTTTACATATGATTATTTATGGAAATACAATCTTTCTATCTTCAAATCTTGAAATAAATTGTGTAATATAACTTATGTTAAAATTGAGCAATTTTCGACTCTTGATATAAAGATTTCAAATTAGTTGATCAATTTTAAATAATAAGCAATTTATGTATTCATCTTTGAAAAAAAAAATAATTTTTAGTTTCTCATTGTAATTGCGCTGTAAGTATAGGAAACTTCAGTAT
This sequence comes from Salticus scenicus, assembly GCA_963930645.1. Taxonomy (NCBI): domain Eukaryota; kingdom Metazoa; phylum Arthropoda; class Arachnida; order Araneae; family Salticidae; genus Salticus; species Salticus scenicus. The sequence continues at coordinate 220,433,537 of OZ005662.1, forward strand.
TCATGAAACTTTTTAATCTCAATTTTTTTATTTTTTTATAAATTTTACGGTATGAAGAATCTTAAAATCACAAAGAAAATGTAGGATTCGTATTTAAGTTGGTCAGCTTATTTTTTTTCCTTTTTACTTCCTCTTTCAAGGGCCACCCCGTTCCTATTTTTTTACGTGCGCTTTATTACTTATCACTTCTAGTATTACTATTAGCGATGGTGGCAGGGGGTGTTAGAATGCAAAAAAGAAAAAAAAATGGCAAAAAATGGCAAAAATCCGAAAAATACAATAACATCAAAAATATACCAATCACACAACCAAAGAAAAACTAGTTTGTGTGGCTACCACATGACTTTCTTCTATATTTTCCAATACAAATTCACTCAGTAAAAATAATTCATTAAAATTATTATTTAAAAAAAATTATCTTCCATGATGATGCAGATGATTTCCATATTAGAGAAGTAGTATAACACTAAATATTTAAAAAAAAGTCCATTTTATTTTCAAAAAAAAAAAAAAAAAAATTACAATTTCTTTTTTTAATTCTTTTTCGTTAAAAGTAAAAAAAATCGATAACTTTGTTTTAAATTATCACAGATTTATAGTTCAACCATTCGTTTTAAAGGTATTGGCGAGACCTTTCGAAAGATACCCATCTTGAAAATTTACCATCCCCCAGAGAGGGAACCGATGCCCCACATTTACAAAAAAAAAAAATTTCTAGTTAACTACTACTATTATCAATAATTCATATTAATTTTATAATCACAAGTTTAAAATAACTCTCATTATTTACATTTATACGAAATTTTGCCCTATACTGCCATGTTAAAAATTTAGAAAAAATGCGATCACAGCGCCACCTGACGAGCGATTAATCCCCAAATCTAATCAGCACCAGTTTGTGTCAGGGTCCAACTAAATGCCAAGTTTTGTTAAATTTTATTCATTGGTTCGTGAGATACAGTGTCCACAAAAATCGTGATACACACAGACAGACATTTTCTAAAAACTATCAATTCGTGTTCAGGACATCCCAAAAACGTGTAAATCCATCAAAAAACAGAGGTCGAAAATTTTCAAGAATCCAATACTTTCTCTATATTACATATTGAAGAAAGTAAAAAAAGAAAGTGACAACAGTCAGAAAATGCAAGAAAAGAAACTGAAACGTAGATAGGGAGGACACGAGGCTATGAACCTACTGACGAGGCTTGCTATGTATTGCCTAGTATTTTATAAGTTAACTTGGTAATAAATTTACAAACTTAGATACAAATGAAAAACATATATATTTGAATGATAATAATGTAAAATTCAGAGCAATACATTAAAAATTAGAAAGAATAAATCATTTTGAAAATTTTGAAAACAAATTAGAATTTTGAATTTCTTTTATTTCTTTATTTTTAATTATTATTATTTGAATAGTTTTGAAGAAATTTTAATTTGGCATTTTTATCTTTCAATATACAGGTATTCACATATTCATAATTTTAGAACTGTGATTTACCACAAAAAAAAAAAAAAAAAAGTTAGTAAAAGTTTAAAATAATGTTCACTGACCCCCTAAGAAGTCTTTTACTGCATCTATGACTTATTTTTAATAATTTGTTTATTTAATAAAACATTTTACACAATTAGTTAATTAAAAGCATTATATAATTTCAACAATTTGCACAGGTCTTTGATTAATGTTTCTCTTCCAAAATTTACTTCTATCTATATATTTTTTAAAAAGTTTTAATTAAACATTTATATTTTGCCACAAAATGTCAAAATTAATTATTCATTCTATGAAAAAAAAAAATGTGTTTTAATGGAATCGTAACAACTATTTAAACATGAAAACCAGAACAAATTTTAATGATTGTCGTTAATTTAATGATTTTGCTTCGTGAATTTAGTGATATTAAATTTGTTTAATTAAAAAAGTTTTGCTAAATGTCTCAGATATTTCTAGAAATACTGATAACATTGGTGTCGATTTACATATGCATTATGCTGTTGTCTAGTTTAACATTTCTCTTCCAAATTTTACTCATCTATATCTTTTTTTTTTTTTTACGAGCTTAATTAAACATTTTTCAAGTAATCACACTCAGTTACAATATTGATTTTTTAATCTGTGAAAAACTATCCAGAGTTATAATTAATCTCATAACAGCTGTTCAAAACGAAAACAAGTAGAAATTTTTAATAATTGCAGTTAGTTTACTAAAATTACTTTGTTAATTTTGTGGCATTATGTTTGCTTAATTAAATAATTTTATTAAAAGTCTAAACTATTTGGTGTACTGAAAAGTCCTGTCTTTTTGAATTATTAAAATTGCACCTTTTTTTTACAAGCTTTTATTAGCTTCACCTGTATGTATGTTTGTATGTATAATGTATGTTTGTCACCGCTCTGAGAGCAAACGAAAAATCTATATCGTAAAAAAAGAGTTTTCCTACGTGGACGCTGTGGCTGTGAGGTGAAGCTCAGCGCTACGAATCTAGAGCTCTAGCGTTCGAGCCCAGTCAAGGGAGATTTTTTAAAAATGGTTTTTGTTTAATTCTAAATTATTTTAATTAAAGATTTAAATGTATGTAAATATTATGATGTGTCACTCACACGATTTTCTCTTACCCAGCATTTTAATACTAAGATAGATATTTTGTGCTTTTCAGTTCACATTTCTATAAAAGCGTTTTCTTTAATTTTTTAAAACTATAATATTATTTTTTGTGAATAATTTTCAATATGGCAGTATAGGACAAAATTTTGTACGCAATGAAAATTATTTTAACATGCTTTTCTTAGCTTCACCTGTATGTATGTTTGTAACAGCTCTGGGAGCAAACAAAAAATCTATATTGTAAAAAAAAAAGACTTTCCCTACGTGAACTCAGTGGCTGTGAGGTAAAGCTCCAGGCTACGAACCTAAAGGTCTAACGTTCGAGCCCAGTCAGGGGAGGTTTTTTAAAAATGGTTTTTGTTTAATTCTAAATTATTCATTTCTCATTCCTTCATTATGTTATTAATACTATAAAGATAGATATGTTGTGTTTTTCAGTTCACATTTCAATAAAAGCGTGTTCTTTAATTTTTTAAATGTATAATTTTATTTTTAAACAGTACCTGTTCGATACTGTACCTTCTTAAAAGTTATATAAATGTTGTTCATCAAAAATCATTGGTGTCAGGTTTTTAAATTAAGACGACATGACTTTCCTGTAAAGCTACTATTTTAACATTTTCAGACTCAGTGATTCAATTGCAAAAATTCACCCTGGAACTTTTTACTAAAATTTTACTTTCATAAGTTAGGAAAAAAGCCATTTATTTCTTTTATTTTAATTTTTTTGGTAAATTCTAGTGACAGTCTAATTTAAATGAATTCAATTACTTTGCGCCTCAAAGGTGATAAAACAGCCTTCGCGATAAAGTAAAAAGAAAAAATATATATATATTACATTGCTTACCAGGAAACCCTCCCATAATCTAATAATAATATTATTATTATTATTAAATCCCAACAAACTTTAATCAAAAGAGCATATATAAACATGTTTTTTGAAGCATAAAACAATTGTCTCCGCCAGTTCTTTTTTAAGTTATAAATTCTGAAAATTCGCTAATGATCGGTACAATCAAGCTTGCTTGTCAAGCAAGGTAAAACCACACCTTAGTGAAATAATGAATGAAATCCATAACAAGCAGAAATCAAAAGCAACGTGTTGTTTGATGCATAATTCAGTAATCCATTTCAGCTTTCAGATATATTCTATCGAGATATTATGTCTGAAAATTCGCTAATGACAGGTTTTATCCGGACTCCTCAAACTCATTTCTCGTTACTGCATTTTTACTCAAATTTAAATATAGATTTCTCGAGAACGGGCTCACGAGGGCAAACAATTTCGTGTCGAAACTCACGTTAGATTATGCCCTCTCGATTGAACATCAATTAATTGATTTCTATTTTTACACTATTGGAATGGTTTCCTCGTTAGATTAATATTTACAGCTTCGGGTTATTTAATTATTGAAAAAATTTAAAGATTTTGCATAGGTTTTCTATAACAGCTATTTAATAAATATTTCTTCTTTAAATTATTTGTCTAATTTATTAAAAAAAAAAAAAAAAAAAAAAATGGTATCTTGTGGCTATCAATGATTCTACTTCTATATTATTCTATACAGCAACGCCCCCTATCAAATAACATGCAGAAAAATTTAATCAAGATAGCTTCTCAGAAATGAAGATTTTACAGATGTAGTTTGATATAATTATAAACAATATATGCTCAGATATAGCTATATGGAAAACCACAGATGATAAGTAATAGCAGCACCACCTATCCGATACTCCCAAAATATATCAGCATTCTTCTTCTTAATGACTATCTAATGTATCAAGTTTGGGGCATTTATTCTTTATAGAAGCTCCACCCTTCCTTTTTATTGGGAAAATAATAGCAAAACAACGCGACATGTCAGGCAATCTGAATCCAAATTGAGTTAGCACAGTTTTTCAGATCATTTATAAATTTTACGCAATAAAAAAATATGAATGAATAAATGTAGCCTGCCTGTAAATGTTTGAAAATACTGCATATCAGCGCCACCTGCTTTGCGATATGCACCAAACGCTCATAGACACCAATATTTACCAATCTGCAATGTAAGTTTTAAAGAAATTCTAAGCATTACTTCTCGATCTAGAGCCCGCACTACATTTTTGTCACAGACACAGACAAATACACAAAAAAGAAATTATTCCGAAAGCGGCCAAAATACGTTAAAAGTTCTGTAAATGTATGAAACCGTAAAAAAAAACGAAAATTTTTACGAATAGTAATGCATTACGTAGTAAACTTTTACGAATTCATTACTTTATTCTATGGAATGTAGAACAAAGTAAAAATCTAGCGTGTCTCCTTCTACGTACCAAAGATTTAGCAATTACTAAACGTTTAAACAAATAAGAATCTAAATAAACGTAAATGAATATTGTATTTTTCCCAAATACGAATATGCACTCAAAGAAATTTCCGTAAAATTCAGAGATTTGGCCGTTAAATTATACGATCAGATTCTGTTTTCGTGAAAGGGACCAGTACCCGTATTTACAACAAATTGCTGTAAAATTCGGTGTATTGACCCTTTATTAAAACTCACTTCTCTTCTTCGAGAAAAATACCCTGAGAAATATTATGGGCGTCTTTATTTTTACGGGCAGTAACTGGAAAATTTTTTGTAGGGCACTGACTGAAATCTAGTGTGCAAATTTTTACGGTGTGCATATGTTTGGCCGTAATAATACAGAATTCTTTGTGTGTCCTGTAAAAGAAAAATAAAAGATAAGCAGTGTCCTATTATGACCATGTCGAAACAAATTTCTAGAACATACACTGAGGGTAAAAAATATACCGCTATCATCTAGAATGAATATGTAGTCATTTTCTGAATCCTTAAACTAGAATTGTAGATGTTCAAGTTATGTACATAAAATAGGCAAATAAATTGAATGGATGAAATGATCAAGAATTTCTAGTCTACAATATTATGTATATTGTGGATGTTATGAATCCTTTGTATTGCGAGAAATTCTGACTTGATTTCTTATAATTGAATTATACAGTGTGTCCTAAAAGTTTCAGTACTGTAACTTAAAAACTCATTGTCTATATATATATATATATATATTAATACTAAATTTTATGGTCTGCTTATCATTGCATTATTCTTTAATTTTTATCGTTTGCTTTATTTCTCGCTCAAGTTGTGTGATAAGAAAGTTTTATGCTATTTTGTTCTTCATAGTGAAATGAGTTTATCACGCATTCAGAGAATTGCGCTGCTTGAGGTTTATTTTTAATGTAAATCGTATGAAAGATGAAAAGATGTTTGGCGATATATATATCCAGATGATGCAATACCGAGTAGAAGTAGGCTATATCAGCTCGTTCGACGATTTCGTAATACAGGTTCTGTGGAAGACAAGTACAGTAGTGGAAGACCTAAAGTTGTTACACAAGACTTTCTGGAAGACACTCAACGAAGAACATTGCAAAATCCTCAAAAATCCGTTAGGCGTTTGGCAAAAAAAAATGGACGCATCTCGTGGATCAACACATAAGGCTTTAATAGCTTTGAATTTCCGTGCTTATCGTGTAAAAAGTGGCATAGAAGATAAAGTCGAAAGACATCGAGAAGCAATTTCATAATTGCCAGTGGTTCCGTAGATTTATTCGCAACATCAACATTTTGGACAAAACATTTTTCTCCGATGAGACATGGTTTCATTTAAGCGGTTACCTGAACACGCAAAACTTTCGCTTTTGGGCAAAGACCAATCCTCATTCATTAAAGCAAAAACCTTTACATTCTCAAAAAATTGGCGTATGGTGTGCTGTATGACGTAAAAGGATTATTGGACCTCTGTTTTTCGAATCAACTGTTCATGGTTCTGTATACAGGGAACTTATCCAACAATTTGTTGCACTGTTAGAAGTGAATGAACGAGATTCTTGGTTCCAATAAGATGGTGCAACATGCCACACAAATAATAATAAAAACATGGACATTCTTGAAGATTTTTTTTGGCGATCGACTCATCTCCAGAAATCTTTGGCCACCTCGATCCCCTGATCTAAGCATTTTGGACTTTTCTCTGTGGGAATGTTTAAAGAACAAAGTTTATGCAGATAATCCTCAAACAATAGATGATCCAAAAATTGATATTACTCAAAGGATCCAAGAAGTCACTCCCAGCAGGTTAAAACGCGTTTCTAAAAACATGTGCAAACGAGTTCAGCTTTGCCTCCTAGAAAAGGGTGGACATTTTGAACGTTTTTTATAAATGTAAGTTCTGTATTTTTTCTTCCATTATTTTAAATGTGTCTTTTATCATTAACACAAAAATAATCGTTTTAAGGTTTGTTGTTTTGTAAATAAAAAATATATCAGCATCAGTACTGTAACTTTTAGGACACACTGTATACATATTATAGTTGCTAAAACTCGCCTCTTGCGTTAGCATTTATTTGCAGAGATTTTTAAATAAGTTTGATCCCCGATAATATAGAAACACGCTCTAGAATTGTAATAAGGATTTCTAGAACTCCCTTTCAAAGGAAACTAGGATTTATAAGGAGGGTATCGAACTATTTTTACTAGAGCCACAATTTATTTTCTAGATGCCAGTCGCAGAATTTTTTCTCAGTATAAATCAGTTTCATTCTCTTTTAAACAATTGTATGCATTTCAGATAAGTAACCCGGTTTAAATGATTCATTTATAAAACATAACCCTCGAATAGCAACATTCTTATACAAATTGTTGCTTAAAGAAAAGAACTTCTTTTTATTATGCAGGCAAATAAAATATTTATCTCTATCGTGCAAATGACTTCAGATATTTTATTATAACTTGTAGTTAAGTTTACTATTTCTTTTTATTGATTTTATCACTTGTAAATAAAATCCTCACACAATAGTAATGGAGCTTAGTCGTTTTTTCGATGACAATGCAAGTTTCCCATAGAATTACTTCTAGCAAATCACGTCCTTTTCAAAGACGATAGAATCTCATTTTGGATTTTTTCTGAATGTGATATCATTCTACATAAAAATTATTCTGATTTTATTTATACTAATACAGTGCATCATTTTGACTTGTTCACAGTAAAATGTTTAAATTCCATGCATAAAATTTTCACGAAAGTGTAAATTCAGAACTTTTCTTAATCATTTCATTGCTTTTTAATTTCGAATTTTTAAAAACTATTACATAGAAAGAATGTATATATATACTAGAAGTAGCCTAGGTATCAAATTGAAGTTTCTAGCTGCATTGTCAATGTAGAAATCTTACAAAAATATAATTTTCGAGAGTTTTTTTTTTTTTTTTTTTTTTAACCTTACCATTGCGCATGCGCCAGAAATTTCAAGATTTCACAGTACTCCAACCCTAATAATAAGCTGTAATTGTGTCAAGTTTCCTTCAAATTGTTTCAGCGGATTGGAAGGAGATGTAAGACATACCCTGACACATATAAATACAATAACTTTTATTTATGTTTCTATATTTATTTTTTCAAAACATAAATCTTGAATAGCTTTAACAGAAATGACATTTTAAAATTATATATAAAAAAAAAAAAAAACCTATATATATATATATTTAAGCATTTTTTATATTAGAAACATTATTCTCGAGTAACACAAAAAAAAACAATTTTCTTTTTTAAAAAAGTTCAAGTGTACTTTACATATTTTGACGCAATTTTAAGTATCATAAAAAAATACTTAAATATGAGAACTTTAATGCATGTGATTAGAAAAGACATTACGCTGCACAAGAGTACTTAAGTCAGTTTTTGACATACATTTCTCTGCCTGTATTTTGATGTATTGTGAGCAATAATACTTGAACTACTTTTTTTTTTAATTAATATTTTATATAATAAATACAAGTAACCCTGACAGTTTCTGTCATACATTTTTGTTAAAGAATAAGACAAGTGTTGGATAAAAAACACTTAAGTCTAGAAAAGAAACAATGTTATAAAAATACCACAAATCCCCTTTTCTTTACGAAATAAAAAATGAAGCACCTCTTAAGTATTTTAACAGAATCTTTTGCAAAAAGAAGCTAGTATGTTGTGGCTATCACAAAACTTTCTTCTATATTTTCTTATACAAATTCATGCAGTACAAATTATTTATTATTATTTCCATTATGAATGCAGACTATATTCATCTCAAAAAGATATTACATGAAATGTCTAACAGAAGTGAATTTTCCCGTGCAGATGGCATTTCTCTCAATGTCGGGGAAATTTTTAGTATATTAGTGTCATCTATGCACCCAAATTGAATCGTAATAATGTCTTATAGTGGCTTTTTCATATATCAAGTTTTGTTCGATTGTAGGTAATAGAACCTAAGATATAGCCTTTCCTGAAATTGCGGAAATCGCTGTATAGCAGCACCACCTGTTGAGTGATTGGAACCAGTAGTTGATAGGCACTAACTGATGTCAAGGTGAATTAACATATAATTTTATATACAATTATGTGCAATAAATTCCTGAGATATAGCCTTCCATGTAATGGCGGAAATCGCTGTATAGCAGCAGCACTTGTTCAGAAATTGGCACCAAAATTTGCGAGACATTAATTTATCTAGAGGCGCAACTACGTAAAAACTTATATGCAATTATGTGCAGTAGTTCGTGAGATATAGTCTTCCTTGAAGTTTGCGGAAATCGCTTTATAGCAGCGCCATTTTTTATGCAATCGGCCCCAAAAGTTGCCAGCCACTAATTTATGTCAAGGTACAACTACATGTAAAATTATATGTAAGTTTGAACAGTAGTTTACAAGATACAGTTGGAAAAAAATATTTCTCACATAAACAAACACGCAGACACACAGATAGATTCCCTAAGAATGGTCAAGTCATGTCCTGGAACTCTCGAAACGTGTAAATCCATCGAAAAACCGGAAGTCGAAAATGTTTACGAATTCAATTCTTTATTCTATTGAAAACAGAAGAAAGAAAAAGGAAAAGGAAAGGAAAGGTGTCTACGACTGAAGTGAAAACTTCCGTAAGAATACGTATAAGAATTAATTTAAAAGCATTCATATTGATTACACGAAATAAAAAGCAACGAGTTAGACAAGTGGTCACTAAACTTTTCGACTTCACGGACAACGAAATTCACAATTTCAAATCCCCCAGACCACCAAATTCATAATTTAAAACTCCATTGACCACTAATAATATTGATAAAAAACGTATATATGTTTCCAGAATAACAATCAAAGAATGTCCATTTTATAAATAAGGAATAAACCTGTTTAATATGAAACATTAAAAATTATACATATATATTATTATAATATATTATTATTAAATAGTATTAAATTATTAATTACATATTATTATTAATTATATTATTATTATTATTATTATTAATTTAATATTATTTATTATTATTATTATTTTATTATTATTTATTGTGATTATTATTTATTATTATTAATTATTTATTATTATTATTTATTATTATCAATTACACCGCTTTATTGCTTCTATTTTGTAAGAAACTCAGATGTAATTTTTAACTACAGCGATAAATTGCTAATAATTAATAATTTATAATATTAATAAGGTAGAAAACTGTATTTACTAAATTTTGTAATGTATTAGATTAATAAAATCCAATGCTAAATTGTATTTTGCCATACCTTTTTAACTATTTGAAGAATTTGAATATTCTAATAAATTTGGTACATATCCTAGCTAAATATCAAGTTCAGAGGAGAAATTCAAAGCGATAACTATGCCTAAAATTTTAATTTCAAATTCTTTTTTGATAAAAGAATATTCCATTTATCGTCTCTCAAATCCGGAAAATTCTGAAGTCTAGTGAATATGAGTTACTCAAAAAATTCTGAAATTAAAATTAGCGTCATTTTAATTTCTATTAAAACGTTAAAATATGCAATGTGAAGATATTTTGTGGACAACCAAAATTTTTTCGCGGACTACTAATCGTCCACAAACCAGCGGTAAGTGACCCCTGAGTTAGAATGCTTTTAAATAGCCCTGTATTTTGTGTATATGTTACCGTGAAAGACCGAAATTGGAGAATATCGACTTTCACCGGTGAATGTCAACAAACACCAAATACGTCGGTGAAAGATCGAATATTTCATTACATTCTTGTACATTCGGACCCTCGCCGGTGTATGTCGACAATCACAGATATGCTCTGGTGGAGGTCGAAAAGAGAGGAGCAGACAAAGAGGCGACTGGCTGTTTCCGCCAAATCCTTTGTTCTGCTTGGAGTCAGTCAGCTTTGTCAGTCTTATGCAAGGTTTGATGGTGAGAGCAACGTTTTCTTAATTTTTTTTTCCGATACCCTAATTTATACAGAATGGATACTGCAGTGAATCGTGATCTTTTTCTCGAAAAGTTAAATGCATTAATTGCGGGTAAACGAGAAGACAATTGTTTTTATTTTTCTCAAGAAAAGTACTCTAAAATACTTTCTGAAGTGGTTTCTGCTAAAACTAAGTGCAGCACACCTTTGGATTACAGACAATTAAAAGGTTTTGACGTTTTAAAAATTAATGATGAAGAGAAGTTAATTGTACCATTAAAACCAGGAGAAACGAATATACAGTATTATGTTACCAATGAGGAATTGTTCAGTATACTATATGAAACTCACACCAGAATAGGCCACGGAGGAAGAACACGTATGCTTAAAGAGTTGCAAAATAAATACAAAAATATTACATATGAAGTTGTAATGTTGTATTTAAATTTATGCAAACAGTGTCAAATGAAATGCAGTGCACCTAGGAAAGGTATTGTTGTGAAACCAATGATCAGTTCTGAGTTAAACTCAAGATGTCAAGTTGATCTGATAGATCTGCAGTCAAACAGAGATGGCGAATATAAGTTCATAATGGTGTATCAAGATCATTTAACTAAGTTTGTCCAGCTACGACCTTTGAAAACTAAGAGGGCGGAAGAAGTAGCGTATCACGTTTTTCGAATATTTTTAACATTTGGTGCTCCAGCAATATTGCAATCAGATAATGGTAGAGAATTCAGTAATCAAGTCATATCCGAAATATGCGCTATGTGGAAAGATGTTAAGATAGTTCATGGAAAGCCTCAGCATAGTCAAACACAAGGCTCAGTTGAAAGGGCCAATCAGGATATAGAGAATATGCTAACTGCATGGATGAACGATAACCATACAAATAAATGGTCAGAAGGTTTACCCTTTGTCCAATTTGCCAAGAACACTACATTCCACGAAGGAATACGCCAAAGGCCTTATGAAGCCATGTTTGGCATTAAAGCGAAAAGAGGCATAGCATCGTCTGTTTTGCCTAGCGAACAAATCGCAAATATCGAAGCCGAAGAACAACTTGAAGAAATTGCCAATACTTTTGAAACCGGGGAACAGCTTGAAGAAACTGGTAATACTTCTGAAAAAAATGTGAGTGGTGGTCATGCCGAAAACCATATTCCAAAGAAAAATATGGAAGAGGACTTGCAATCTACCACGTCTTCACATCAAGTTCTGACTGAAAAACACGAGTTAATTTCTGTAAAAAGAGCGGCCGCGAAAGATAATCTTCTACTGCAAGCAACAAAAATGTTACGAACCTCACAAAAACAATTTCCTCCTGCTCAAATTGGTGATACTGTACGAATACAAGTCCCTGATGTCGACCGTGGTCGTACAGATAACCGAAATGTGTTAGCGGTTGTTGTTGGAATAGAAGACTCCGACTTCTATAAACTTGCAAATGAAAATGGTATCCTCAAGCAGCTTTACACATGTAATCAGTTCGTAATTTGTAAAGAAAAGTTACTTTCCATTGATGAGATTCATTTTCAAGAAATTTCGCTGAGAGAAGCAACTGCAGCTAATTCGAGAAGCGGTGGGCAAGGCTATAAACGCTGTCATTGCAAAAAGAAGTGTTCCACAAATAAATGCAGTTGTAAAAGCAAGGGCCTCTTGTGAAATTCAAAGTGTCATAATAGTTTCAGTTGTTGCAATAAATAAGATTTGAATCACATAATTTAGTAAGTTTTTTATTACTATTATTTTATTTTCTCATTTAGAACGTACTGTATAATTAAGTAAGTTTTTAACTTCTATTATTTTCCTTTCTTATTTTGAATGTACTGTATAATTAAGTAAGTTTTTAACTTCTATTATTTTCCTTTCTCATTTTGAATGTACTGTGTGTTTTCAGTTCTTAGTCATTCCTCTCAGAAAGAGAGGCGAAAAATTTATCGCGACTGAATTACGGAGAAGAAAATATACATCTCGGACCTGTTTAACATTCACCATTAGTGCATGGTGAATGTCGACATTTACTGGTGTAAGTCAGAAATAAGGGTATTTAGCAAATATTTCGGACATACACCAAGCAACTATGTGTTTGTTGACATTCACCGGTGAAAGTCGACATTCTCCAGATTTCGGTGTTTCACCGTAACATATATATTGTATGCACAACATTCAGTGCCCTAAAATTGGATAACTAATGAAAATCAAAGATGTAAGAAGAAGATAAAATTTCAAGTATTTCCAATGATGAAAAAAAAGAAGAAAAAACACTATCATTTATTTCTTTGATTTTTAATTGAATAGGTTGTCATTAATTATGTTTTTAGGTAGTACAATGACGCTCTAAATCCTTATCAGTTAAATCCTTATCACTTTTCAAAGAAAATTATTATTATTATTATTAGGACTGAGGGACTATTAGTCTCAATCTGGGGTTTTTGCGTTGTCATTTTCGATAGTTGGACATTTGTTGAAATCTAAAATTTATCGAAAATATAATTGAATAATTTGAAAGCGATGTTATAATTTGAAAAAAGAAAAAACTAATAGTCCTCCGTCCTAAACTAAATTCTGCTTTTGCCAGAATTTCATCAAAATGTTTTTTTTTTTTTTTTTTTTTTTTTTTAATTATTATTATTATTGAAAGAAAAAGAAAAGAAAATTAATAATAATCAGTATCGTTACAAGCGATATCGAAAAAGTCTTTTTTTAATAATTTTGAATTAGGAAATAAAAAGTGCGCGTGAAATAATATGAAATAAAAATAAGTAAAAAAATGAATTTAATGATTTAATGTTTTTGTTTTTAGGGGGCTGCTCATGCATATAAAAAATGCGTATTAAAACGAGTCGAAGAAGGAAGCGAAATAAATATTGAGTTATATTACGATAAATACGATACATAATAGGATACGATATATTAGACCTATCGTCCAGGGTTAGTAGGCATTTTCGTTGACAGAAATAGTTTGTTATTATTATTATTATTATTATTATTATTATTATTATTATTATTATAGTACTAAACTTAAAAAAAAAAATAATAATAATAATAACAATAATTAAAGAAAGAAAAGAAAATGACGTTTTCCTATTTTAAATCATAAATTAAAATTAAAAAATTAAAAATACACTTCTAGCATATTCCCATAACAATTTTATTTAAATATAAATTTTATAGAAAAATTGACAATCAATTAATTTTTCACAATTATAACAACCTCATTTGAATCACCTATTTAGAATCACGTAACATTTTAATACTCTTTGTTTATCTCTCATATTTGTTAATCAATTTTAAATAACTGTCACATAGCAGTAAAATAAAATTAAATATAAATTATACCAGGTATTTTTAGAGACTATTTACTGTGAATTGATATCCCCAACCACAAATAATCTTCAGAATTTTCATGTCATTTATTTAATTTACCCGTCAAAATCAACGAACAGTTTTAATAATTGGCAAGCATTTTATATAACTTTTACAATTAAGTATTCATTACATCTTCTTTCATCTTTCAAAATGCCTTCCTTATACATTTTTCATGTGTAAGTTGATATTTCCTTTGTTAATATAAAACTCAGGCTGAAATTGTTACGGGAATTTTATCAAAAATATTCAATTTATTTAAAATATTCAGCGAGCGTCAAAAAATTTCTTGTTAAATTAGAAGATTTTATGACATGATATTTAGCTTAAGAGCATGTTTGAATGTTTGAATTTCACATTTTAGCATTCATTAAAGTTTTCATCTTGCAAAATATATTTCTTATATATATATATATATATATTTACTTTTCTCTTACCCATAAGGTATAGAAAATGTTTTTGGGTCAAAATTTCAAAATTGCGTTTTTGTTATATTTACATGTTTTGGGGTCCCCTGAATCCAAAAATCATGTTTCTAGTGGTTGGTCTGTGTGTGTGACTGTATGTGTGTCCGTTTATTATCAGCATACCTCAAAAACAAAATATAGCAGAATGTTCAAACTTGATATTTTAAATGTGTATTTCACAGGGATGCTACACTAAAATTTTCGTTGAGATCAAACAAATGGTTCGTGTACAGGGACACCCAAGAAAGTTCAAATACATTAAGTCTATAGGTGGAATTGCAGGTAAGTAGAGTTTAATATCTATAGACTGCATTAAACCAAATGAAACGAATATATATATATTTGTATGCATAAAAACAGGTTTCATTTAGAATATGGTATAGAAATCATTCACTGTTCGTTTACAGGGCTACCCAAAAGAACTAGATTTAATACAACAATACTTGAAAAATGATGGAAGTGTACTTTAGGTTGTGCCGTGTGTTACTAATATAGGATTATATTTATGTGTACCATGTGACGTGTACCTAACTTTCAGAAGATATATAGGGCTGCCAATATTTAAGACATAACATTCTTTTTTATTTGCTAGTAGAAGTGTTTTACTATAATATTTTACCACGTCCAAGAAAGCTGCTGAGGAATTGAAATCAATTATATTATCAATATAATTAATTATATGAGAGTGCATACATAAATATTACATTTCAACATTAATTATAATATTCTTTTATTTTTAAGTATTTCTTATACAGTCGTTGGTGATCCCTCGATAAATATACATTTTAGGATAAACTTTTTATGGATAATTTAACTAGTTTTCTTTTTTTTTTTTAAACATTCTATCATCATATAACATCTAATATATTTTGTTAATTACTAAAATATGTTATTAGTGAAAATTATTGAACGCTGATTTAACACCTTAAACATTTATTTTGAACGTATTTATAAATTGAAAAATTGGACTAAAAATAAAATACATTGCATTTTATAAGAATTAAGTAATATAATTATATATTATTTAAAGAAATACCTCTTATATAGGGGAAAGTTGGACAAAATGAGATACCATTCTTGTTTTTTTTTTTTACTACGGAAAATACGTTGAAGAAAACCACACAATTTTTTTTTATAACTACAACATTTATTGAAGCACACAAAAAACATATTTTTAACTAATTGTAATGATTGTAAAATAGTAAAAAAAAGTATTTATCAAACTCTTACACATGCCGCTATAGCATATACCTGGGTTGGACAAAACGGGATAGGGATTACAATGTTTAATTTTTTTGTGTAAAACAAACTAAAAAGCATAATTAACTGGCAGAAAACTATAAAGCAAAATTTCCACTTGAAAGAACAATGTCTTCAATAATCAGAGACTTAAAATAAGAGTTTTTCATGTTTTTATTTACAAAATGGGAAAGAAGACCTTTCATTTAGGCCTATAGCAGAACAAAAGTCGCATAAAAAGGCATTAGAACAAGCTTCGTGAGCCCATTCCTGGCATCCAGAACATTGTAACCAACCTTCACCAGCCTTAGAATCGACGTACAGTGTATTAAAATATATACAGGTTTCTTCTCCCTCTGTTTCATCTTTAGACAATGACGATAAGCATTCTTGGCTGCTTGCTGAAGGTTTATTAAACTTTTCTATGTTTTAACTTTTAACATCAGGATTAGGCGTTCTTTTGGATTTTTTTTTTTTTTTTTTTTTGACTAATTTCAGGTTTGGCTGGACCTGGTAGCTCTTTTTCTTCCTTTTTTCCATTTCCTTTTTTTATAAACTTCTTTTTGGAATTTTTAGAAGGATTTCTTAGCAGCCTTTTCTTTAATTTTCTTGTAGTTTTATCATCATTTCTATTTCTTCCATTTCAAACTCATTCTTATATGGAGATGATGTTATTACTACAGTTTCTTTTTTCTCTTATCAGCCTTGTTTTCTGGGCGAGGTTCTTTTACTTGAGGTACAGGTAGAACAAAATTTGGAGAGATGGAAAAGAGCAACTTAGGTCTATAACAAGAGAGTTCTAATCCTTTCTCCCCTAAGGATGTTGCAGGTTGGTCTCTCCGTAGGCTGTCTCCTGACAGGTTTGATGGCTGGTCTACTCCTACGATGTCCCTTGAGAAAAGTATATAAAAACTGCATCTCGTTTTATCCAACTCATAAGTGTCCCGTTTTGTCCAACTCCGACACTTTTCAAAATGAACATGGCTGCTGCCTGAATGTGAAAGGAAAATTAGATAGACTACAGATGAGAATATTCGTTAATAAATGCTTAATCAAATGTAATATTCACCGGAATTGTATTCCCATATATGTAGGCAGAATAATGTAGAAAACAACGCACATAAATGTAGAAAGTGCCAAGAAAACAGAATAAAAAAGTTCTAAGAACTACAACTTTCCATCAACTAGTGGTCTCGAGACCGGACGAACTTAGAATGATGTAATGATGGCCGAGAACAAGTTTCTGTCGTCATCCTCTCAATAGCAGTACTAGGCGGGTCCCTAGGACACGTATCCCGTTTTGTCCGACTATCCCGTTTTATCAAACTTTCCCCTACGTTACTTTATCCGAATTCGTTTATGAATCTCTGTACACAAATAAATAATGTTTACCATTTTCTACAGGAAAGATGACATCAACCTACTATATCTTAAATTAAAAATATCATATATAAAATACTATAAATATTTTGTTCAAAAATATCATATATTATATTCAAAAAATATTGTGAGAACACGTAGATACACACACAAAAAAAAAAAAAAAAAAAAAAAAAAAAAAAACACTTTTCAACTTATTTGTGTTTAAAAACAAAATCGTAGGCAACCCAATACTTAATCATTTCTTTTATCTTATAACACTCAATGAGTTTGTAATAATAAATGAAAATTTAATAGATTTAAATTTATATTCATTTAATATTAAAATTACAATGATTCCATTAACTTCTTTTTTTTTTTTTTTTTTTTTTTTTTTTAATTCTACGGACAGTGGCAAAAGTTAATTCGTAGTGACAAAAGTTAAGAGAAATTTTGTAACAATTTATTAATTAATTAAATGCAGAGAAAATAGTTTAGAATAGATTTGCCTTTCAGCTCTTACTTAAAACTCTTTTAGCTATTAAAAAATTTTAATGAAAAATTTCGCGCATATTTTCAGAAACATTTCGCTGTGAAGTGATATCCCAGGTTACACGTGTAAAGAATTTTACACCAGTTATTTAATTCACTTGTTAAAAATAACTCAAAAAGTCTAGATGAATGTCATGAATTTTTGACGTTATTTATTATTATTTCCATTACCTGACTACCGTGGGTAATGAAAGTATTGTATTAAGTCAAAATTTTCAATATCCAATTTTCACCTGACTTACACGTATTAAGCTCTCCTGAGTCTAAGAAAGGGATTTTTGTCAATTGGTTAGTGTGTATATCTATATGTACAGTCGGTGACAAAAGTCTCCGAACACTAGCAAAAATACCTATACAAAAAAAGTACACTTAATATGGTTTCGTTAAATAAATCCTTAAGAACAGGATTCAACAAGGATTTATTTAGCAAAACTGCATTAAGCTTACTTTTTTTACATAGGAATTTTTGCTAGTGTTCGGACACTTTTGTTACCGACTGTATATGCATATGTGTGTGTATATATATATGAGGGGAAGGTAGAAAGGATGAAACTCCAGAATTAAGAATGTTCCTGTGTACAGATAATTTTAAAAACCGGATGATTTTAAACCGGAAGTAGGATCTTAAGTTCGCATTTCAAAAACGTCTCTAACGATTTTCTTCGAAATAGCTATACTAACACCCTTTTATATGTCCTTCATATGAGTTGGCTAGTCCGGAATGGTCCTTTAGGCGTCCTGTATAAGTAAGTCAATTTTAGGTCTCGTAAGTGTTTTTTTTTTTTTTTTTTTAATGACTAAATGGATTTTCTTGAAACTCGCCATATTCATTCTCTTCTAGATATCCTTTCGTATGTAATTATTTATTTTCTGTGTACATATAAATTTGCCACGTTGTGGTGAAAATCGAAATTGGTACAAATGTCGATATCTCACAGAACAACTACAACGATTTTGTTCAGATTTGCTACATAAACCCCTTTTTATGTGATTTTTCGCATGTATTGCTTGGTTACTACATGAAAATTCATCGGTTATGTAGGTTGGTTTTAGATCCTGGAAACTGTTGTTTCAAAATACGGCTCAACTGAATAGAAGAAAGTCTTGCATTCGTAAAAATTTTCGACATCGGGTTTTTGATGGATGATTTACATGTTTTGAGTGATGTAGAAGACGATTTGACCATTTTTTAAAAATGTCTGTCTGTCTGTGTGAGTGTGTATCACAAACTTTTGTAGCGACTGTAACTCAGGTGTTACTTACACAGAATTTCATACAAATTGAAATGTAGTTACACATTGACATAAATTATTGTCTATTAACTTTTAGTAAAAATTGTCCAACAGCTTGCGTTGCCATCCCTCTTTTTCTAAATTTTTAACATTGTGGTATAGGACAATATTTTGTATAAATGTGCATAAAGAGAGTCATTTTTTAATAATAATTATGAAATTTAAAAGAATTATTTATAATAAAGGTAGTCAACAGGGGGAAAAAATGTGTATGTAGGAGCCTCGTCTCCCCCCCCCCCTCCTAGAGGGGAAATTCCCCTTCGACGGGAGTAAATTTTCATGATGGGTATCTTTCAAAATAGATCTCCAATACCTTTAAAATGAATAGTTGAACCATTAATCTGCAATAATTTAAAATAAAGTTATCGATTTTTTTCATCTTTAGCAAAAGAAAAAAATAATAATGTAATATTGAGAATAAAAGTGACTTTTTTTTTTTTTTTTAATATTTAGTGTTATACTACTTCTCCAATATGGAAATCGCCTGCATTATCATGGAAGATAATCAACGAACATTGCTCAGGAAGAAATATAAATTTTTCACATCCATACAATAAAGAAAGCAGTTGATCTGTGTGTATATCTGTTATCAGCATATCTTAAAAACAAGTAACTGCAGGAAATTCAAATTTTGAATTTTAAAGTTCGTATTAGGTTACTACTTTAAAAATTTGATCAAGATTGACAAGTTTATCTAATTATTAATTAAACTTCAGTGTAAATAATAATTAAAAAAATACATTTTCTAATTTTTTCAATATATTTTTTACACTATTTATTATTATATTTATATTTTCTTATTTTACAATTCAAAATAAAAAAAAATATATTGTTCCAAACATTTTTATAGTATTAAGAAAGAGAGAGAGAGAGAGAGAGAGAGAGAGGAAGCAAAACGAGGCATAAATGACTTTGAAAAACAAATGATTTTTGCAAATAATGTTTTAAACGTTAAGTATCAATATTTATGTAATTATAATGAAACTCGTGTTATGAGTCAAGTTGCTTTAAAAGTAGAATGGAGGAATTGACAGTCATCCAATCACTGCATTAATAAGGTTAGATTCATAAGAAAAGTAGCATAAAGAAATCTTCGAAGAAAATTTTATTTACAGGTAGACCTGCGAAAGAAAAATAATAGAAACTTAACCTGTTCCCGACTGCAAACGAGTACACATCGAGTGTTCCTTCGAGTATGTTCCTTACGTGATGCATACACTGAGAAAGAAAAATATACCGCTTTCCACTAGAATGGATAAGTGGCCATTTTCTAAATCCCTTAACTAAAAATATAGATTTCCGAGCTATGCGCATAAGGCACGCCAATAAACTGAATAGACGAAATTATCGAGAATTTCTAGTGTACACATTTCTAGATGGTAAAACAATATTCTGAATACTCTAAATATTCTGAATCATTTGTAGTGCGAGAAATTCTCGCTTGATTTTCTAGAATTTGGTAACAAATCAAGATTATAGTTGCTGAAACCCGCTTCTTGTAGTCTCATTTATTTGCAGAGATTTTTAAATAACTTTACCCTCGAGAATATAGGCAAACTCTCTACAATTCTAATAGGAGCTTCTAGAATTCGCTTTCAAATGGGACTAGAATTTATAAGGATGACATGGAACTATTTTTTCTAGAGTCAAAATTTAGATTCTAGATGTCAGTTACAGAATTTTTTCTCAGTGTAACTCTAGTGAGGTTAACTCAATATAGCTTTATCTAATATTTAAAAAAAAAAGAGAGAGAGAGAAAGAAAATGTTAGTAGATAAGTATATATTGTACTTGAACAAAGTATTTAAAAAAATATATGAATTTTTGGCAGAGTTGTATGCAAAAACACTACAATTTTCGGTATATTTTACAAAAGGTATAGACTTGTAAAATTACTTGTAATAATAATTTAAAAAAAAAGTCAGACTCGTTTAAACAGTAGTCAATTCTTTTTTTTGAAGGAATATCCAAATGTTCAGTAAGATCGGTGAATTAGTTTTTAAGAAATCATGTTTACCGGTTTCCTGGAGGTTCTCCGGAAACCACAACCTTCCGGTTGAATTTTGTAAAAGTTTTAATGAAAATTTGTAAAATATTTCTTACACGTTGCGCTTTCATATGCTTAAAATTTTGAATCATTTTTTTTAAATTATTATTAATTATATATATTAAAATAAAAAGAGAGAAAAGATACTTTTTCAGCCTTCGAAATCTATTTAACTCCTTAAATTAAATGATCTGTTATAAAGGAATTAATTTACTTTTAATTAAAAAAAATTCTAAGAAGATTTCTATTAAGTTGTGTGTACAATAATATTAATAAAATAGAGGACTTTTAATTCGAGTGACATTCAGATTTTACAAATTGTAAATAATCTTACTAAGTTACAGTTAAAAATTTAAAAGATTTAAAGAAAAAAAAAACATAAAATATTGACTTTTTAATAATACTTATTATTATTTTTGGATATTAAAATTATTCACATTTTAATTATAATTTAATATCACCTTCAATAAATTCAAATTTTTCTTATATTTTTTTCTTTCATAATACCCTAAGTTTTTTTTTTTTTTTTTTTTTTTTTTATGAATTTTATTTGTCGCATTTTGCATTTTACTTTATTTTGTGATAATCGACATCTTGACTTAAATCCTTACTTACACGGTGAATTTTCTCGTAATGAAAAACAAAAGCAAGTATTAATAATATATTTTTTCTCTACTTGATAAATCTCGCAGCAAAAATATAAAAAAAAAGCTTGAAATTACAGTTTCAGAACACTTTTTTTTTTCCTTTTAAAAAATCGTCTGCTTCATTTTTAAAATTCTCATTAAATTAAAAGTGTGGCAACATCTGTCACTAGTTTTGTCGGGATATTTTATAAAAGCTTCGCATTCCAAGAAGAAGAAAAAAATTATAAAAATATAAATAAGCTTATTTAAGAAACTAAAGAATAAAAATTTATTTTGTTGTAAGAGGTAAATGGGATATTAAAAAATGATAAATCATCTACTGAATTATTTAAATTTTTCGTTCTGCTACGTTTCATGAAAAGGTGCTTAGATTTATTTTTTTCTACGCAAATTTCAGATAAAAGTTTTATTTCATATGGATAATTAATAATATAGCTCTGAAAGCTAAACATCTTTTCTTTTTAATCAAACTTCAGAAATTGAAAAATTTACAATATTCTTTTAGATAAGTTATACAAAAGTTTTCCTATCTAACTTTTTTTTTTTTTTTTTTTAATTTATAAATTCAGTGTAGAATTAAAAAAAAAAAAAAAAAAAAAAAAAAAAAACATTGAGTAATTTTATATGTTAAAAATTTAGGTCTAGTTCTTTTTTCTTTTTTCTTTTTTTTTTTTTTTCTTCTCCTTTTAATAACTAGATTCTGAAATTTTGTATGAAATTTGATAAAGCGGTAGCAAAGAGGTTAAAATAAATGTTGTATATTTAAAAATATATAAATCAAATTGGACAATTTTTTACCAAGCTGTTTACTAATGTGTCTGTGTCAAAATCTTATCAACTGAACTTTCTCAAAAAGAATGTTATTCAAATATGACAAATTTTATTTTTTTTTTTATTAAATAATTGATAAACACTTAACATATTTAAAGCTATCTTTAAAAATTATACAGTTTTATCATACTTATTAAATATTATTTTTGTTATTAACATTTTTATCATAATTTAATATTGTGTTCAATTTAACTTCTCTTTTCTTAAATGTGTGAGACTTCGCAACCGACAGAATTTTTTTTTTCTCTTTAAATGAATTTTTAATGTCACTTTTTTATATATAAATTTTGTCGAGTTTTGTATTAAAATCGACATCCTGACTTAATTCGTTACATAGAAAATAAATTTTCGCTTAAAGTAAAACAAAAGCAAAAAGTATTAATGAAATTTTTCCATTTCTCTTATAGGTAAATCCCATCACAAAGAAAAAAAAGTTCTGGAAAATATACAGTTTTCAGAACAATATTTTTTCTTAAAAAAAAAAAAAAAAAAAAAAAAAAAAAAAAATCGTCTGTTTCATTTTAAAAATTCCCATTAAATTAAAATTGTGGTAACACCTGTCACGAGTTCTCCCTAGATAATTTATAACAGCTCCGCATTTTGAGAAGAAGAAAAAATGTGGTACAAATATGAAAAACCTTATTTAAGGAAATAAAGTTTAAAAATTTATTTTTTTGTAAGAAGGAAATGTGCGATTAAAAAATGATAAATCATCTATGAAATTACTTAGATAAGTCTTTCATTCAGTTGGGTTTCGTGAAAATTTGTTCCGGAAATTTTTTAACAAAAATTTACATTTATAGCATAGCAAAAAAGGTCCCTTTTTTTAACCGGAAAATTAAAAATTTCTTTTATTTTAATTTTGTTCGTGAATTCCGGTGGCAGTGTAATTTAAATGATCCTACTTACCTTGCGCCGCAAAGGGTTGAATCAATGTTTTCTCAATTCATATATATAATATATATATAACAATTATACTCTTTCTAATCAAACTATTTGTATCCATAGTGCATTGATTGTACAAATATGAATATTGGATATATTGTTAAGAAATAATGTAACCAAAAGAAACGTCTACTGGCGGAGTTACAGATTTTTGAATAACGTGAATTCACGTCAGTGGTCACGAAAGTGTTAATAAGCTGTTAAAATAAACTAAATATGCATTCACATTAGAGAACAGACATACTTTAGGTTCTACTACTGTACTTGTTGGCGAACTTTGTAATTTGAACAATAGCTCGAAGGTTTCTTGACAAAATCTTTACATATCTATTTGCAATAAATATTTTTATTCCTCTCCAAAATGTCAAAAAATATTGAGAGTTTCCACTGGGACTTCATACTAAAGCTGTACCCACATTACTCTGTGAACGATATACATTATATATAAATACATTATTATGAATGTTTGATTAAATAAAATTAATATTTTGAATATAAAAATCATATATAAGAATCCATATATATAAAATACATATATAAAAATCTTTAAAATGTTATGACGTCAGTTTTATCTTAATTTTTTGATGATACAAGTTAAATTTTTCATTTTTTAAAATTATTTTTCACGAATAGAGAAATGTTTCTTTTTATGTTAGAAAAAATAAATGAAAAGCGTTTTATTTTATTAACAACAGGCAAAAATTACAACGCAAAAAAAAAAAAAAAAAAAAAAAAAAAAATGTCGAAAAATTTAATCGAGTTAAATACGTTAATAAATTTTAATTAATAACTTTCCTCCTAATTAAAAATTCGAAAATGTCATGTCTGTAAATGCATTAGATTTTTCTAGGGACAGCTGACACACAGAGGGAAATACAGACGTCATTTCGCTTTTATTAACACTTTCGCGACCGCATGCTTTTGTCTTTTCCATAGTATGTTACGCCCATACTTGCCAACATACTAATTAATATTCCGTAGTATTATTAGACCCGCCTTTTTTTTCACACCAGTATCCTTTTAGAGTACTTTTATACTTATTTAATCTTAATTACATTTGGATAATATTACTCTAAAAATTTACTGGTGTGGAAAAAAGGGCGTGACTAGCAACACTACGGAATATTAATTAGGATGTTTGCAAGTATGTACGCCTATGGACGTTATTCTTTCAAGTTAAATTAATTCAGAACAAGGTTTTCTGCATCCATATTTATATTACATATGAATATACGTAATAATTATACTCTTTCTAATGAAGGTATTTGTATTCATAGTACTTTGGTTGTACAAATATGAATATAGGGAATATTCTTAAGAAATATAGCAACATACAAATTGCAAAAGAAACGCCCACTGGTGGAGTTATAGATTTCGAAATAATATGAATCTACATCAGTGGCCACGAAAGTGTTAATAAGATACATACACTCCTTACCATATTTATAAGGACACTTTATGTTTTGAAATAACTAATGTAAAAATAATTGTAAACAAGATTATACTAAGTGCACTTAATATATCTAGTATTCTAAAAACCAAAACTGCTATAATTTTTTTAATATGAAACAAAATTAAGAAAAAATAATGCAAAATATTTTTTTCTCCACGTTTTTAGATGTTCATAATTATAGGGACAATCCAGATTTTTTCGTTTTATTTAACTTACGAGCGGATAAATTACAGTTGACATGCGAATTTGTTAACTACTGGGCTAGATTAATTCATATATGAGCCTTCAATTTTTCCTCGACGGACATTACTGATAATTCCTCGAAAAAAAGAACGTTAATGTAGTGAAGTATGATAGATGTGTTTTTTAAGTGGAAGGATAATTTCAATCCGCCGAATTTATCATGAAATTCGAAGGTCTAAAATTGCTGAGGGAAATGTGATCAAACGTTGAACTGCTGGTTCGATAGGAGAGAGATCTGATGCAAAATAAGAGTTGTTTTACAGAGATCGAAGGCTCATAATTCCTCTTACTGTTCTACTTATAATGACTGCTGCTGAATTTGCTCGTAATTTTTAACGAAAGGTTGAGGTCCACATTTATGCATGTTTAAAATAATTAATAATATGTTAAAATGAATAAAAAATCTGTAATAATCAATAAGCATTTAATAGAGGAAAGAACGTCTGTGTTAAAGTTGAATAAAGACAATGTGAAATGGCAAAATGTTGCATTTTCGGATGAAAAATATTTTATTCTTGATTAACAAAATTGTTTTAACAGTTACTGGCATGATCTGGAGATAGCGAAAGACATAGCAGATTTTTTAAAGGCAGATATGAATCGGGCATTTTAAAGGTGGGTCTATGGTGCTCTGGGGAGCTGTTTCTACTGAAGGCAGAATGAATTTAGTAATTTTTTCTATTATTATGAACATCAAGAGAATATCTGCAAATTTTAAACGTGAAATTCTCTGATTTTTGTTAGATTTTGGGGGGTAATATAATTTTTTTCAACAAGAATTACATTTTTGCTCTACTTTTAGAGCAATAAAAAATAGTTTGAAGAAAGAAACTTCTGTATTATTGCCTTTCCCGTGGCCTAAAAGTTGAAAAAAAACCTTCACTTATATTATTAGAAAAGTACATGCAAGTGGAAAGCAATTTTACATAGTTTAAATGTATTCACAATATCATCTATGCTGTATGAAATGGTATTGAAACTGAATATTTAAAAAAATTTATATATATATACCAGAGAGAATGTCTGACTGTTTCACCCTAAAAAGAGACCCCATAAAATATTAATTTAAAGAATAACTGTAAAAAAATTACTAAGATTCGAGCTGTCCTTATGATTGTGAACACCTGAAAAATCATCTTTTTGACCATATTTAAAGTTTTTTAAGATAGAAAAACGATAAAACTTTTTAAATATAGTCTATTAATGAAATTCAAATTAATAAAAAATATATTTGTTTAAATAATCGTGTTCAGTGTTTAGTTAGTATAGAAAAACGGGTGTCCTTATAATTATGAGAACCAGTGTACATATATATATATATATATTTCAGTAGTATTGTTAAATTATGATATGCTTATATTCAAAAGCCAATTAATTGTCTTTATATCTAAAAAATTTCGAAAATGGAAATTTAATAACAACTGAGAAAAATAAAGTCAAAGTCGAACTATACCAAAACGTGGTTACACTTATTTGGCTCCACCCTAATTTTATTAATTAACACTTTCGCGACCGCATGTTTTTGTCTTTTTGAGAATAAGGCCCGCCTGTGGGAGTTATTCTCACAAGTTACAATATTTCAGAACACACTTTTCTCTATTCACATTTATATTATAAATGGATATACATTATAATTATACTCTTTCTAATCAAAGTACTTGTATCCATAGTATATTGATTGTAAAAATAGGAATATATTGTGTATACTCTTAAGAAATAAATGATATACAAATTGCAAAAGAAACGCCCACTGGTGGAGTTAGAGATTTTCAAATGACGTGGATCTACGTCAGCGGTTGCGAAAGTGTTAAATTATCAATTGAGACATTTTTACGTATATGTCATATAAATTTGATGTTTTAGTGTGCCCTTCTAAATGAATCATGAAATCTAATCATACCGTATTCTATGGAGAACACGCTTTTGTGCATCTGAGTAATGTATAATAAACCCGTTTATTTTGTGTAATATAAAGATGTTAAAATATGATTTAAGGAAATACTTTTAATAGACAGTAATGCATCCCAATATTTTGTGAATTCATGTACATAAACCATTAGTGATATTTGTACCAATAAATTTCAAATTTATTAAAAAACATTGAAAAATTCTAATTATGGAATTCTGTAGGTAATAAAAAAAAAAAAAAAAAAAAAAATTACAAATATCGTGTTATTTAAAAATATATATGACTTTCAACTATCTCAGACTTAATTCTTATCAAACTAATGCATCGTTTCAGGGTTTTAAACTTTTATAACTTATTCCAGACCATTCTTACCGTCAACCGGGGTTACTTATGCCGGCGGGGTAACAAAAGCCATTTTAACAGGTAAATTTTGAATGCTGGTTTGGCAACACTGTGCAGATGTCTTGAAGTTTGTTTTGATGCTATTGTTTGCATTATTTAACAGAGTTTTCACTAGTCTACAAATAGTTATTTAAGTTTTTAAAGGTAAGTTTAAATAAATATTTTTGTTTTGATGTTAATTTTAGTGAAATCTTATAAACTACATAACTTCACTGATCCCAATAATATTTTTAATAGAATTTAGTAACAAATGTTGTTCAACTTAACCTCAAACAATACTTTTTCATCTTTGCCATTTCACAGGATGCATTTCCATTTAGTTTTATATATTCTGTATAAAAAACTAAAGCTGTTACTCCATACTACATTATACCATATAAAATGAAAAAAAAAAAAAAAGGACTGGTTATTAACAAATTACAGTCATTATTAAATAAATGATTTTTATGCTATCCCTTGTTTCAGGACACACTATGCCTCTAAAGTATCAAAGGCCTGTTGGTGCCCGAAAATACAAAGATTACTCAGTACAAATACAGGATCTTACACCAAATGTATACGTTATTGTAGAACTTATATTTAATGAAAATACAAAAAAAGAAGTGAAAAAACAATTCTATGCTATTGTTCAAGAAACTAAACCCGAGGAAGAAACAGCAAAGGTAAATTTTTTTTAGGAAAAGCTCCAAATCACTGGGAAATGATTATGTGTTTCCAAATGTTGATGATGAGATGGACATTAAGATCACAGACATTATCACAATTGTTAAGCCTGTTAAAGTTAATAGAGGATGTCATACTTTCCCTTTTGCACTTAATAATTAAATATTAGATTAAGTTAATATTAGTGGAATTACTGTATAATTTTTTACTAGTACATTAAATGTAAAATATTATAAATAAATTTATTTTGGCATTTTATGTGGATTTTGTTACCCCTTGGTGAATAATTGAAGTTAAACATTGATTTACAACCACTGGTTTTTGTTACCCCATATCACGGGGTAACTAAAACCACCAAGTTTTTATTTTCTTATAATTATCATGCATGTTTAAAAAAAATTTCTTATATGTAATAATAAAGTAGAGCAATAGACCCAAGTTTCCCACAAATTAGTTAATCTCTAACATAAATAGCTTTTGAGTGATAGGTGTTTGAAGTTCAAAAGTGGTCTAAGTACGGTAGTTTCGCCCTTTTTTCATTTCACTTTTTATTATTTTATCACAGCTATATGTTAGAGAAAATTATTCTATAAATAAAAATGGTGTGAAATGAAGGCGCAGCAAAAATATTCTGAATTGAATCATAAAAGTGTCAAAATCTGTTGTTGACCGAACACGTGTTAACTCGTTTCGTTAAAACGCTAGCTCCTCCTTCCTTAGGGGTTCCTCTAAAACAATACACTATTTTAAAAAAAGTATTTTTCGCATTCGTGTTTAATTCATTGAGTGCTATCGGTGTATATATTCTTCAGTGTTAATTACAACATCCACTGCTGAATATAAAATTTAAGTAACTTAAACACGGATCCGATTTTTTTTTTTTTTAACTAATTTAACTCTTTATAGAAATGCCAATGAACAGGGCTTACAATTAAAAATAGAAAAATATCCAGACATCAAAGTGTTAAAGTACGATGAAAAATGTCTGGAAACTTAAAATAGACGTTGTTAATATTTTCAAATATCTGTCCTATATTGTTATTACTAAATAGAGTAAATTACTATTTGGAAAACCGTTTAAATGGCTATGCCTGTATCTGTAACTGTTTAAACATACGGATGTTTAGTGTTCTAAGACAGCGACATTAGTAATAGTTTAGCCGACAAAGGTATACGAAAACTCTATTACTCATATTTACTAACTGTCGGCTTTGAAGGATATTCACTAATGCTACATAATAGAGTTGTAGGAAGATTTAATTTCATTCTGGAATATATTCGAAAGCAATTCATATTCAAAACTACTATGTTATGGCTAACACGAAACATTCTTCTATATTTTCCTATACATATTCATGTCGTATCTATAATTTATTAGAATTATTACTTATCAAAATTATTTCCCAAGATGAATGCAGACGATTTTTATCACAGAGAACTACAGCACTCAATATCAAAAGAAAATGCTATAAAAAATATCGTATAATATATATATATATATATATATATATATATATATATATATATATATATATATAGGGTAAGTGCACCAGTGATTGACACTTTTAGATCAATCTCTAATGTTTTTAATATTCTAATCATCAGAAAATATTTTTAGAAATCTTAAGTTAGTACATATGGTATGAAAGACATTCAGAACCACATATATGATAAAATATATACATTTAATTACATTTTTTTTAATGAATTTTTATTTGAAACCCACTCAATGTTCCAGTAATTGACACTGCCAGTTTTTCATATTATCAGTAATTGACCCCTATGTTCCAGTGTTTGACACTGCTAGTTATTCATTTTACCAGTTATTAGAACCCTGTATATGCTCCAGTGTTTGACATAAAATGTTTAAAAAAAAATTATGTAAAATATATGATTTTATTATTTTTCTTATTTATTAATTATTTCGGGATAGATGTCAATTACTGGAGCACCTACCCTATATATATGAAAGAAAATTGATATATTTGTTTTAAGTTTTAAATTATCACATATCTACGCTTCAACAAATCGATTTAAACATATTCACGAGTTCAATCAAAAGATACCAGTATACAAAAAGTTTGCCTCCCTGCCACAGGGGATAATTAACTTTAATCCTTTGCGGCGCAAGACAATTCGGATCATTTAAATTATACTGTCACCGGAATTCATGAACGAAATTAAACTAAAAGAAATTTTAAATTTTAAGGTTAAAAAAACCGGCCTTTTCTGATATGTTGTAAACGTAAATTTTTGCTAAAAAATTTCCGGGATGAAATTTTGCAGCTGGAACTTAAATTTTGCGTCCTCGCAGCGAGGACAGCGCGCGTTAAGGGGTTAAGGGGAGGGGGGAAGCGATGCCCTTACATATACAAAACAAAATTTCTGGTTTACTATTCTTATTATATACAGTCGAACCTCGTTAACGTGAATCTCAAGTGTAAAAAAAAATGTTAAAGTTATCAGTAGTTCATGCTATCTGTAACTAATCTTCGTATAACTAAACTAATCTTTATTTTGAAGGGGATTGGAGAAATAGTTCATGTTAAAAGTAATTCACGTTAACGAGGTTTGACTGTTAATATTTATGGAAACCTTGGCGTGATTAAAAAAACAAGGCAAACAACAGCGTCTAAAACGCCAAATATAAATAATAGGAAAGCAGACAGCTGTTTCAGTAGAATTTAGCATATCGTCTTCAGTGCAATAGGAAAACAGACAGATGTTTCGGTAGCATTTAGCTTAGCGTTTTCAGTGCATGCTATCGCATCAGTGCATGTTTAGCGCTCTGAAGACGGTACGCTAAATGCTACCGAAACAACTGTCTGCTTTCCTATTATTTCAATTTAGCATTCTAGACGTTGTTGTTTGCCCTGTTTTTATGATGTTCGACTGTATATATTTTTTTTTATTTCACTTTGAAAAGTTAAATGTAACTGGTACATTTATACGAAATTCTTTTCTATATTATTATGTTAAAAATTATGAAAAAAGTGGTATACTGGCGCCAACTTTCGAGCGATTGTTTCTCACATGTAATCCGCACACGTTTAAGTTAAAATTCCAAGTTTGGGTAAATTTTGTTCATTGGTTCGTGCGATACAGCGTCCATATATATATACGCAGACAGGCAGAC
Organism: Salticus scenicus; assembly: GCA_963930645.1. Lineage (NCBI taxonomy): Eukaryota > Metazoa > Arthropoda > Arachnida > Araneae > Salticidae > Salticus > Salticus scenicus. The sequence continues at coordinate 220,464,963 of OZ005662.1, forward strand.
ATTTCATAAAAATGGTCAATCGAAAACCGATGTTCGAAAATTTGCATGAATCTAGTGCTTTCTTCTTGTGTATATATAAAAATGTAACAAGAGGTTGGTTTAATCATACTTGAATTCTAATTGGTTGAATTATTTCTTAATATTTTTTATGTAGATTACATTGTATAAAATGATTTATTTGTAGCATAGATACTAAAAACAATGTATAACTTTAGTACAAATAATTCAAAACATCTTTATTAAAAAGATCCAATTAGTTGAAAAATTACTTATGAGCTTTCGACTCACATTCGTAGAGTCTTCCTCAGAGCCTGAGATAAATAATTTCTTTTAATAAATACAATAAATATTTTCTCTTAAATTAATATTTTTATTTAACTAAAAACGTTAAAAAAAAAAAAAAAAATTAAAATACAAAACGCACTTGCGGGGACTCCATCTTAGGACCTCCGCATCACAAGTCAAGCACGCTGCACCACCTGTTCTTACAAGAATGAGTCTTTTGTTGGTTTTTATAGAAATAACTAAAATTATTAGAGGGGCATATTTCGCCCCCCATGGGTGTTGTTGCAGCAAATTTGCGCTCTACCTTATGTTTTCGACCATGCTCTTTAATTTAAGGTTGGTTTGGTTTCAATAAAAATTTTACTGATTCATACTTCCCTTGTCAGTCAAATGAGTCTGAATGGGCAAGAAAATGCCGTAGATTGATATTCTAAACTCTAACCGATATTATATGTTATTGCTATAGTTAAGATAAATCTTATTAATAAATTTTCATGAGATATCAAGTAGTAAATGCAACGACAAATGCTGGAAATTTAAAACAAATATAATTATCTACTATGATATTTCATCTATGCTCATACTTTGTTACACATGTCCAAACGATTTCAATTGAATTAATTATCTTAAATGGCATTTTAATAAGCTGCCAAATAACCTGCGATCGTAGATATCTAGAAATATAAAACAAATATCTTTAATACCTACCTTTTATTTATAATATATTACCAATTCCTATATTTTATCACAAGCCCTATATTACAGATAAAGTTCAAATTAAGTTAATTGTTTTTAACAAAATTTTACAATTTTTCAAGCAGCATCCCATCAGAAAGATATGAAAGCATAAAACAAATACTATAATTTACATAATATCTGTCCTACATTACTGCCGAACAGAGAGAATATATATGGTGATCTGAAAATATCTGGCCGAAATTTAAAAAGGGTGAGAGGAGACGAATGTAAAAGGATTCGCAGTACAATACGTGTCCGGAAACTCCGCGTGTAGGTTGTAGAGGGCCCTGTGTAGAGCAGTCGAAACAAAGCGGCAGTGCAGGGGGTTTTTTATGCTGTCAGAAGGATATCTAATAGTTCAACATTCTTGAACTGCTGCATGTTGTATGATATCTCAACGCAAAACGACAGTTTCCTGGATTGGCGACATTTTACGACTAACCTACACAGCATCCTTTTCCTTCTTCACGCGGCGTTTCCGGACACGCATTTTACTGCAAATTTTTTAAATTCGCACCCTCTAACCCTCTTTAAATTTTGGACAGATATTTTCCGATCACCCTTTATCCGATCACCCTGTATATGTCTTATGTAATATGATCTCTATTACTAACATAATTCCAATTAAAACAACTATTTTAAATAACGTTTAACGTTACATTAAACAACATTCGGACAAAAAAAAAATATCTGAAAATGCAATAATCAAATATCTGGCTTATTTTGATGATATATTACCCACTTCCTATATTATACTGTAAGAGTCTTGTATTGCAGAAAAAAGTCTCACTAGTAAGTTATTGCTTTTAATAAAATTTTATGATCTGTCATGTCAAGCAACATTCCATCACAAAGATACGCAAACTTAAAACAAACGTTTTAACTTACATATATATGACTTATGTTATCGCTACTGAACAGAGTAAATTCAAAACTAGAATGTCGGTAAACCATTTAAAATAACAGATGTTTATTGCTCTGCGTCAGAGACAATAATAACAGTTTAGCGGAGTAAGATACACGATAACTCCATTTCTCATATTTACCAACTGTCGGCTTTCTGGAATTATGGCTAATGCTGCAAATGAAGGAGGAGTGGCAAAATTTAATTTCACTCAAGAATTCAATTGAAACCCATTCATGAAAGTCATAGTCAAAGCTAGAGAAAGATTTAGACACACGTGAATTTTAATTGAATAAATTTTATCATATCTTGAATATACTGATAGGAGATTTGAAGCTATATAAATAAAAACAGAAAAAACAAGCAATGTCTTGAACGCCAAAGGAAATAATAAAATGGCTGACAGCTGTTTTGGTAGTAACATTTAGCGTACTGCCATCAGAACATAAAAGAAATGAAACGAAAGTGATCCTATATATAAGAAAGGAATTGCATTTTACGTCTGTTTAATGAACCAATAGAATTAGGCAAAATGTGGGGGATTAGCCAGTAGAAAATTGGGAAACGGTAGTCGTGGAAAATATAGAAATAATTAAGAAAGTGTGATTGGAAGTAAAATTTCCAACAATTAGACGAAGAGGGTATAATGAAATCACAATTAACGACGTATTTAAAAAAAAAAAAAAAAAAAAAAAGATTAAAAAGCTTCAACAAAATCGAGTTCAAGTGTAGACTTGTGCCTGTAAATTATTTTAGCTGTATTAAATTTAAAATCATGATATTTCTTCAGCAATTCCTAAAAATGGTCGATTTGTTGGTTTCTTGTTTTCGGACTTAACTGTTATGTTCTTTTAAAAGGAATTTAAGACTGTGTTTAGCATTACCAATATATATATATATATATATATATATATAATTTCTATAATATGGACCAGTTACGATTAAATTTTGTTCGTTCCCGCATCCATCGTTTTCGCACATTGATCGTTTTATTTCTATGGTCCCTGCACAAACTGTATTTAAATAATGTTAATGGAACTCGCATGTATCGTTCTTGAAAGTCATTTTCCCGCATTCATCGTTGTAAAATTTTTCTTCTGACCGAAATCAAATTGAAAATCAAGCGATTCCATATGGCATTCAAATTGGAATTACTCCTTTTATTCTAAAATAAATCCTCCTCCATAGAGGATCAAACTTGTGATGTCATGTCACCGGACCTCCCTTAAAAGTAAGTTCCAGATCGTTGCTATTTGTATATATTGTAGCACTAGTGCGTTGTAAAACCCAACCAACCTTAGCTGTTCAACCTTATATTGTTTTAGGTGAAGAACAGGAATTGTGCAGATATTGTACATGTGTCTGTTAATAACTGAATACGGATCGTGTGTTGTTCTTTGGAGAATAATTTGCTCTACTTTGTGTAAAGAGGAGAATGGATGCATCCAGTATGCCCAGCTACTATATTTTTTTTCACATTCCTGAGGCTGAGCCTACGCTAGTGCCAAGTGTGTCTGACGTAATTGTAGCATTTGAAAATGTACGAATTTTTTTTATATGCATGGGAAATTACAGGAAAAGACCAGAAAATCTTGTAAATCTGGAAAATCCTCGTTTAATTTGTAAAATGAACAAAAAATTCAACATAAAATTACTGATTTTTAAAAATAAATATCACATAATGTTCTACAACTTTCATTTATTTCTTTGACAGTTTGGTGAGTAACAAATTAGTTTTTATTAGTATATACTATATATATTGCGTGTGTTATTTCCTAAACATTGTTTTATTCATGTTTTGACTATAACCCGCATTCGTCGTTTTCCCGCTTTCATCGTTTTTTTTTTTTTTTTTTCACGCACCCCAGGAAAAACGATGGATCGAGGTTCTACTGTATATGAAAAATGTAGATGTGTGCTTCAATAATCTTGCTACTGACTGTATGTATCCACAAGGAAATCGTGATCTGAACCTAACAGAAAATGTATGATGCATTGTAGTGCAAGGACCTTTGTTTAAAAAATTTGTTCTTAAAACAGTCATTAAAAACAATTAGCATAATGAACAAATCAGAAAAGTACATCTAAACACTTATTTTTTTTTTTAACTGTATGACTTGGAGAATGATTAAATTAATTAAAAAAGAAGGGAAAATGTTTTGAATATTTGAAGTTTGTTACATAATTATGTGCCTTAATGTTTTTACTTTCTTCTATATGTAATATAGAGAAAGTATTGGATTCGTAAAAATTTTCGACCTCGGGTTTTTGATGAATTTACACGTTTTGAGAGCTGTAGAACACGATTTGACCATTTTTAGAAAATGTCTGTCTGTCTGTCTGTCTGTCTGTCTCTCTGTGTGTGTGTGTGTGTGACAAAATTTTGTGGCAACTGTATCTCAAGAACTACTGCACAGAATTTCATACAAATTGGTATGTAGTTGTACCTTGACATAAATTAGTGCCAGTCAACTTTTGGTAAAAATTGTCTTACAGGTTGCGTTGCCATCCCGCTTTTTCTAAATTTTTAACATGGTGATATAGGACAAAATTTTGTATAAATGTGCATAAAGAGAATTATTTTTTAGTAATCATTATGAAATTTACAAGAATTGTTTAAAATAGAGATAGTCAACTGGGAAAAAAATTTTGTATGCGTAGGAGCCTCGCCACCCCCCGTGGGGGGGAAGTCCCCCCTCGAGGGGAGTAAATTTTCAAGATGGGTATCTTTCGAAAGGTCTCGTCAATACCTTTAAAACGAATGGTTGAACTATAAATCTGTGATAATTTAAAACAAAGTTATCGATTTTTTTACTTTTAACGAAAAAAAACTTAAAAAAAAAATCGTACTTTTTTTTTTTTTTTTTTTTTTTTTTTAACGAAATTTAACCAGATTTGGTATTTAGTTGGCCCCTGACATAAACTGAGGCTGATTAGCTTTGGGGATCAATCGCTCAACAGGTGGCGCTGTGATCGTATTTTTTCTAAATTTTTAACATGGCAGTATAGGAAAAAATTTCGTATAAATGTACATAATGAGAGTTATTCTTAACCTGTGATTGTGAAATTAATATGAATTATTGATAATAGTAGTAGTTAATTAGGGAAAAAATTTGGGGCATCGCTTCCCCCCCCCCCCCCCTAGGGGGAAGTACCTCCCAATGAAATTTACAAGAATTATTTAAAATAGAGATAGTCAACTGGGAAAAAAATTTTGTATGCGTAGGAGCCTCGCCACCCCCCGTGGAGGGGAGTCCCCCCTCGAGGGGATTAAATTTTCAAGATCGGTATCTTTCGAAAAGTCTCGTCAATACCTTTAAAACGAATGGTTGAATTATAAATCTGTGATAATTTAAAACAAAGTTATCGATTTTTTTTTACTTTTAACGAAAAAAAAAAATGAAAAAATCGTTTTTTTTTTTTTTTTTTAATATTGTTACTGCGTGAATTTGTATAGGAAAATATAGAAGAAAGTCTTGTGGTGGCCACAACATACTAGTTTTTTTTTTGTTTTTTTCCCCAGCTTTCTGCATGTGTAAAGAAAAAATAAAGTTTCAAGTACCAAATAATTTAATTTTCTGTAATATTTTTATAGGTATAATAGAAATTGAAATTTGTTGCATTATGATTAAATTTTCATAAAATGTAAGTATGTATTTGTAATAATAATACAATCTTTCAGTTGGCGTTAAAGTTTTTTCCAGCATTGTATAATATTGCTAGTGAAAAGAGTAAAGGGCAATAAAACAACAACATGCGATAACAAGAATCTGGAAACATAAGTAATTTTTAAATACCTATCCCATAATCCTGTTACATTTCCCATTTTCTATATTACATTACATGCCATATGATACAGATTGATTTCCAGTTAAATTAATTGATTTTAATAAAATTTTATAAGCTGTCAAATTGCATCTCATCACAAAGATATGCATAAACAAAACAAATGTTTTAACCCTACAAGGCACCCAGTTCCATATGTGGAACACCGACTTTAATCGTTCCTATAGCTATAAAACTATTAGTAGCGACATCTCTTGACATCTTGATAGAAGCTACTGACATTTAGCAATGTAGTAATACGAATCTTTACCTAAAGATGACGTTCGTGTTTTTGTAATAGTTCACTCAACGTGAAATTTGAATGAAAGTGATACGTTAGTCATTTGTCTCAATTCAAAAATAAAAAAAGAATAGTTATTGAACAGTTTTGACTCGAAAAACAAAAATACTGTGTGTTATAACGAAGTGTATATTTTGCAGAGGTAAGTTGGTTTTTTTTTATATTACAATAGTAAACGTATTAGTAAATCATATTTTTATGTATGTTCCACATACGGTACGGTAAGCTAAAAATTTGATTTTTCCGTAAAATACGGTTTTATTTTTATTTTTATAATTTTCCCTATCTTCTGATCACTAATTACAACCTATATATTTTTGTCGCGCACTAAAAAAAAATTGATCCTTGTAGGGTTAACATATATATACAGAGAGATATAAATATATGTCTTAAATTATTACCATTGAATAAGGTAAATTCATATCTGGAAACCGTGGAAAGCGTTTAAACTCCCGGATGTATAATGCTATACGTCAGCAACTATAGTTATAGTTTAGCCTACTAAGATACTCGATAACTCTAGTTCTCGTACTTGCTTAACCGTTGGCTTTGTAGAATGCTCGCTAACGTTAGAAATGAAGGAGGAATAGAAAGGTTTAATTTCATTCCAGAATTCAATTGAAAGCTATTCATATTCAAAGCAAGGGGTTGCTTTAAATACATTTGAATGCTAATTCGATGAATTATTACATCTCATATTTGTCGCTTTTAGGGAGAGAACCGCATATATAATAATTGACAACACTTCCGGTAGTTTTTAGTATATAAAAGTTGTGTTAAATTTTAATTCGATATAGATATTAAAATTTAAACAAAATTTTTGGTATAGTTATTAATTCAAGAGAAGGAACAGCATTTTATTGTTGAAGGTTTTTTACACAATATTTTAAGATATTTTTTTACAATGTTGAAAAGTTTTTATGAAATTGTTAACATGTCTGTCTATCTGTTCATGTCATTTTCATATATATATATAGAATAACTTGAAACTGATATATCACACCCCGACCAGAAAACTGACACAACTCAAAAATGCAGTACTTGAGTAAAATCACTATGGTTGGATGTTTGTTTTACGTCGCACTAGTGCTGCGCAGTGGGCAATTGGCGACGGTCTGAGACGCACCCCTAGAGGTGTTCCGGAGACATGCCATCGCAATTTTGATCTTCCACGGAAGGGATGGCTCTCCCGCTTCGGTGACCCCCAGAGGTATAATTTTTGATGGGAACATGGAGGATATTGCGGCCACGACAGATCTTATAACACTAGCCACCATTAGTGTATACGACGGTCTTTGGCCGGCTCGAGTACCGAACCCGCAATCTTCCAATTACGAGGCCGGCGCTCTACCGACTGGGCTACCGCGGCCCGTAAAATGACTATGAAAAATACGATACGGCATTGGTTAATTTACAATAAAGCTAACATGATCGGCAATTTATTTATGTAAATGAATTGAAAGATAGAAGTATGATGCTTTTCATGTATTTTGGGGCACTTCATACATATTTTACAATTATAGAAATTGCAAAATTGCAATTTTTTGAATGGTATCACTTTTCTTGCTGTGGTACGTCACTCACATTTTATTGTTTTGTGACTTATCTTATACTATTAAGTGAGCAATATTTGTATATATATATATGTATATTTCACTGTTCTCGAAAACTGTAGCTCGGACAGTCACGTGGTTTAACACAAAGGTGCACTCCGAAGGGTCATTTGTCACATCGAAGTCAGATTTTCGAATTTTTTATTAGTTTTCTTTTAATTAATAAAAATATGAAAATAAAATTTCCCATTTCTATGATGACGCAGAAGGGAGAATCTTAGGAGAGATGTGATTGGTTTATATGATTTTCATTGATTTGAGAGTATTTTACATTGAGCTACAGCTACGTTATGAGGAATTACAAGAGATTTGATTAGTTTATTTGATTTTCATTGGCCTGAGAGTATTATACGTTGAATTAGAGCTACGTTATGAGGAATTACGGGAGATTTGATTGGTTTATTTGATTTTCATTGATTTGAGCGTATTTTACGTTGAACTAAGGCTACGTTTAGATTTTATTTAAAAATAAAAAAATTTAATATTTTAATATTATGCGTCTTTTACAGAGAAAAAAATACGATTGGCACCGCAGGCGCCCGAGAGCAGGTTTTTTGGTAAACATTTTCATGTGTCTCTGGCCAGTTAGCTGGTGATGCCAGCTAGTGATACATTATATAAGTCTTTTTTTTTTCTTTAACACATACATCAAACGTGTGTGCTTGACTCAGTGTCCTTTCTAAATCTTCGTCGAGATGAAGACAGATAGCACTTGATAGGTTTAAACACGAAAATTTCGAAAAAGACCAAGGGCCTGTGCGTTAATCGAACTCACTTTCTTACAAACGCAGCGGAATAGCGACATAACCAATCAGCCATAATTATTAATAGACAAGTGTAACGCACTAAATTCAAACTCCTGCGAATATGTAAAATAGCCTATCGATATTGAGCCATCTTCCCTATCTTTTAAAATAATACAGACGGTGCTGTCGCCATTCTTGGCAAAATATCTAATGATATTTTGTCAATCCATAAAGTGAAGTGAACACATTTTAATTTCAGAAGTCAGTAAGAAGCTAATCGGTTCTTGCTGAAAGATGTAGCTGTTTTCGTATTTATTGCCGGTGGCCATGGGCTATAGGCAGTGTCCTGTATGGAGTTATAGTCGTCTTATGTAACCTACATTCAACTGTTCTGTTTACTGCGCGCGATGTATATATTTAAATAAGTACTCGTATATTTCTATGTAGCATAGTGAATTGTTATTAAAGTTTTTGTATCGAGCCAGGTGTAATTATTTCGTCTAGCTGGGTCCTGGTTCCTTATACAAGTATTTACAACAATAGTAATTTCACTACTTGAACAATTTGTCTGAAAGCGACATGCATTTGTAAAAATTACCTAATGCAGAAAATCTCCTGTAAGTGCACTGCACACATTTCTTCCTTCAGAGTTTACGCATCATATCCATTGTTAAAATAATGGTACTCGTTTTAGCGTCACGCTTATTCGTTCAATAAAACCCGTGAAAAGACTCTTTTCTAAGCAAAAATTTTAACTTGGGGTTTAAAAGGAAATATTTTAAATATTAAAAATAGTAACAGTAATATTTTCTGTACTGACATGGGAGGGTCACCAACTGTTCAAGAGGTATTTATACATATTATATATCATCTGAAAGGTCTTACTGGGCTGATAACGAAAATATCCATCTTATCGGCAAATGCGCCCCCTAGCACGAGTTATTCTGAATTAAAGTTTTTAAATTACAGATTCTGTAACAACGTACTTCGTATAGTTTCTATCATTATAATCAGTTTTGTAAAAGATTCTCATTCTAAAACCATTATATATATTATTAGTAAAGGTCACCCGTATATTGTTGTGGTTAGCGTCCCTAACTCCCTCACAGCAGGGCCCGGGTTCGAATCCTGGACAAAGCATGGATTTATTATCCCTGTAAGTGGTGGCGATGGCCGCCCAATGGGTATTCCTTCACAAATGGTTATCAGTTCAGTGACCGCACAGTCAATTCTCATTTGCAAGTAACGCGTCATTGAAAAATGAATAAATAAATATACATGTTATTATATATATATATATATATATATATATATATATATTCTATTATTATTATTATTACATGTAAAGTATTTTACTGATTAATAATTAATTTCTGTCAACAATAAATTTATCCATGCTAAACTGTATTAAAAGTGTTAAAAAGAAAAAAAAAAAAATTAAAGTACAAAAGAAGCTATTGTAACGAAGAAAACTATTACTTTATATAATTCATTTTCATTAAAATATTATATTGCAGGTAATAATATAATTATCAATTTTTTAAAAGTAGAAATTTATTTTTCCGCTTATTTTCCTCCTCCATTGCTATGTTAGTGAATTAAATTTCTTTTATTGTTCCCCCATACAATGTCAATATCCAAAATACCGATTATGTCGATGTACAGGAAAATCTTTCTGATTGTAAATATTTTACACATGGCTAGATATATAAAGTACTCGATTTATAAATTTAATTCTGTCACAAAATAATTATTAAACACATAATAAAATACTTTTTTAACAATATAAATAGGCATAATTAGCAAGAGAATCTGTTAAAAAATTGATTTTAATGATAGAAATTCTTCAAAGTACATTACTGAAGAGCCTGCAATTTACAAACTTTAATTGAGAATAACTCACGCTAGGGGGCGCATTTGCCGATAAGATGGATATTTTTATTATCAGCTCATTTAGAGCTTTAAGGGGATACATAACATGTATAAATCCTTCTTGAACAGTTGGTGACCCTCCCTTGTATAATACGAATACATTATTCAGAAAATATACAGGGCTTCTTAAAAGCATTTGAATCAATTGCTTTCTATCTGATGTAATAAGTAAGAATGATTTTAAAATTATTTTATGAAATTTATTGACGTTTTCACTTTAATAGTGTGCAGTCTTCTACCCTCCCTTCCTTAACACACACTATTCTTTTTAATTAACTTATACATATGTAAGTTGCAAAATATTTTTTATAAGAAATGGCGCTGAATACGTGTGATGCACGTGTAATATAAAAATTACAACACTAATTTCAATTTAAAAAAAAGTAAGTGATCATCTAATAGTTAAATAAATATTTATAAAAAAAAATCAAACAGTTTAAGTTCTTGACATTAAAATATTCGACTGAATGCAATAAAATATATCTAAATGTTTTAAAAGATTCAAAAATCAGTTTACAATCTAAAATAATTACAAAACAGTACAAAAACATCTAACATTTGTTTCCAATCGAAACAATTAAGCACAACGGTTTCATCAGGAAAAAAATTATATACAAGTTAATTTTTTTCTCTGATGAAATATCTTGCTTAATTATTTGAATCCGAAGTAATTATTGCTGTTTTTACAATATATTGTCTTATCTTACAACATTTTTATTCCTTAACTTCATTAACTTATGACTAGATTTTGTAAACACACTTATCTTGTAATCTGAACAGTTTCACAGTTTTGAAATTAAACAAATTAATTAAATCAAAAACAATTATTCTGAACATAAATTAATGAGCATTTTAAAGAAGACACGGAATTGAACTATTCCGTAAATCAAAATCAGTTTCCACTAATATTGAAGCCTCCTTCCTTCATTATTATTATAGATTAGAGTAAATTCATATTTGGAAAGACAATAAGCCATTGTAACTCTCGCGTATGTTTACAGCAATTTGTCAGTGAGAATAGTCATAGTTAAACCAACCAGATATTCCAGAACACAAGTTCATATAATAATTTGTAAGGTTTATAGAATAGTCACTAATACTATATATTTAGTGGGATATACGAAGTTCAGTTCTACTTTAGAAGGAAATTTGAAATAATTTACAATCATTTATTGAAATTTATTTTTCCGACTGAGTTTTCCGACTGGTTGTCGGCCTGGTTATCTCAATTGGTAGAGCTTTGACCTTGTAAGTCAAAGATCCGGGGTTCGACTCCGGGATCGGGCATTATTTTCACTCAGTCGGAAAAATAAATTTCAATAAATATGATTTTCTTCCCAATCAGTTGATTGTGTGATTTTAATATATTGAATTTACAATCAGTACTTATCAATTTAAGTTTTTCAACCTAATCATCTGATTTTACAATTTGTTGAATCTTTCCAATAAAGTTAAAAGGTATGAGTACTGTATTTCACTCTGTTTATGCATTTTCCGTAAATATTGTTATAAAGCCTCGAAATATAATATCCATGTTATCTATAACATATTCTCTATTGAAATTTTTATAAACACCATTGCTGGTTTGTGCACAGGGACACACAAAACGATTAGTATACTTTGCAGTGTATGGGAAAGTGTTTCATTAAAGAATTTTGAAACAACATGTATACCGGATAAAACATGGCAAAATCAATATAAACCAGTCAAATACACAGAAATATATTTCCTCTAAAATATGGTATGATTTGCATTAATAGTAGTAATAATATAAAGGCACTTTAGAATGAAGAATAAACAGGAGGGAGGAGTCAAAAATCCATAGGAAATAGCATGAAAAACAAAAAGAAAGAAAAAGAAGAATCTCAAATGTAAGCATAAACGACTATCACCAATCAGAAAAGGCACGAAAAATACACTAAATGAAAGATAGCAAACAAGCAAGGGGACTCTCTACCTATGGGACAATGTTATTCTATGGGAAATTTCGCCCCATTATAATTCATTAACTAATACATATTTTTAAATTCCGTTTTCTCTTTCCGAAACTTCACAACTATTAAACAATTAATTGCTTTTTAAAAATTGATTTTTTTTTTTTTTTTTTTTTTATGATTTCATTTTTAAGCTCAAAAATGAAAAATTTCACATTGTGAAAATTTGCATTTTACAACCTCAAAATAAAATATTAAAAACTTTAAAAAATAATTTTTAGAAAGCGATAAATTGTTTAATAATTGCGAAGTTTCTGAATGATAAAACGGAATTTAAAAATATATATTAGTTAATAAGTTATAATGGGGCTAAATTCTCCATAGAATAACATTGGCTCTGGCTTCTGGGGACGATAAGTGGAGAGGCCTCTTAAGGCGCCTGAAGCTATCGACTGGTCTTAGCTGCATCTTGCCTATTATTATTATTATTATTATTATTATTATTATTATTAGTTGTTGTTGTATATTATAACATATTTATAGAGAAACAAAAAAATATTCAGGTATATTATAGTAATGTAAAAATTGCTCGAAGTATATTTTCCCTTATTGTGTGAGTAAACCCACACAGCCACTTACATCCATAACACATCTATAAATACGCATAAAAGTTTTAAAATGATCCATTAAACGTCTGTAAATATCCTATAAATATCTATTAGCATGAAAAAGTCTTTCTTTTTTACATCCATTAGACGTCGTTTACATATCCGATAAACCTCCAAATATCCAATAATTGTACTTGTTAGATGTAATAGATATTGAAAATATCTAATCTTGTTTTGATCTACCATGTAACTTCTATTAGACATCGAAAAAGACGCGTCTGAATTTCATCTATATTTAAACATCTACTAGATATCAATAATTAGTACTGGATATCCAGGATTTTTAACAGACGTTGGATAATTTATACCTTTTATGGTTGGTTGGTTGGTGTCGTGTTATGGACAGAAAATAATTTTAAATGGGACCAAAGGTTCTATATACAGCATCTGCGATTTGAAGGCAATTTTCTTCATATAAGTCCGCCCACGGATTGTCACTTATTTGCTGCAATTGCGCCAGAATAGCGGGACAGTTGAAAAGATGTTCGGGGGTTAGTTCTATGTCTGGGCAGTTTTTGCAGAAGCAGTAAGTTCTTGTCCCGTATTTATGAATCTTCATCCCCCTTAAGTGTCCTGTCCGGAGTCTTGTTAGAGTGCTGGTGAGAGTTCTATTGTTACTGATTTCAGGGATTTGGTGTTTGATTTTAAGTTTCCTATCATTGAGTTTTGCCTTAGCAACTGAATTGATATCGCTGAGAGTGACATGAGTAACTCTGCTGGTGTTTAATTGTCTTGCTTCTTTTGCCAAGGCATCAGCCCTCCCGTTTTCAGTAATGCCAGCATGCGCGGGAATCCACTGCATGGTGCACTGTTTCTTCAAATGGAAAATCTTACGAAGTGTACGGTGTATATTTGGGTCATTCTCTGAAAAGTGGGTTTTTTTTTTTTTTTTTTTTTTTTTTAAAAAAAGAAAAAAGAAAAAACCTTAGTCCAAATAAAATTGCTCCAATTTTTTTTTTTATTTTGTACAGGTACACATATGTTACAATTAATAAAAAAAAATAATATAAACCAAACTGCATCTGATAACTTTTGATATAGCAATTACTTTTAATAATTAGAAAAATGAGGGAATGATTGTGAGGAAATGACAAATTTCTTTTAAAAACTACTTTATAAAAATATCGTTAAGTTTAGTTATATTTTCAATCACTAAATATTTATTAAAACATATTTTTATTAATATAACATCATAAAAAAGCAAATTTGATTTATTTTAGTTAACTGTATAATGAGTGAGGGAATGACGTATAATAAAAATACTGTACTTCAATCTAACGTTTGAGAGCCATATGCTGTTCATTGTAAAATGTTTCCAACAGAATTCAAAATGGTTTCTTTTCTTTGCTGGTATATAAATTAAGTTTGACTTATATAAAGTATGTGCTATCATTATACAGTAAGTAAGGATGTCATTATAGTTTGATGAGGGAATGATATCTGTTACCAGGGACAACAATAAAAAGTATTCTAATTTCTTTCATTGCATAATATATAAATATAGTGTACTGGATAAATATTTATTAAAGTATGTTTAATAAATTTTTAATTCAAATAATTCAAATATACATGCTTTAATACTATAGAAACCATTTTATTTACTTACATGTGGGAATGGGGACACAGTGAGGGAATGATATTTTGCATTTTAAAAAGTATTTAAAAATTATATTTGAATTCCAATAACCAAAGAATAACAGTTTATATGTAAAACCAATTAATATTGATAGTTTAAACAGCTTTTTGTTTTTGTGCTTTTAAAAATATGCCCTCAAGACTACTGGGACATGAAATGACCACTTTTCAGAGAATTACACATTTATAATTAGCCCTGAAGAACCCCTTTGAATTGCTTGAATAGCAGCTCTGCAGTCACTGAAGATGATTAACCCTTTGGCTCTTTCATTTTCTTCATTAGATGTGATTTAGATGTCTAACGGAGATGCGTCGCTGTATGGGAACATAATGCTTTTGTGTTCAAGATATGAATTTAATTTAATTTTTCTTTTTATACATATTTTATTGCTGATTGTACATACTTATCTAGTTCATAAATGTGTAGTAGTAAGCTAATAAGTAAACACTTATTCGGAGTACGGAAATGAGTAGAAGAATTAGGTAGTCGCTATCATGTCATATTTTCTAGATATACAGAAACAAATTAAATATTTGACCTTGTGTTCCTTTTTACTTGAAAACCTTGCAGTATAGGTAAGAAAAAATTAATAATAAGTTATGTAACTATTTGCTCTCGCCGAACTATTAATAAAACCGACTGCGTGATTCATTAACCCTTTGGGTACATTTGACGTGTGAGACTCGTCATGTGCTTACTTGGGCGAAGTTACGGTGGACGAGTCTGACTCGTCATCTGAATTTAAGAAATTGGCGTTAATGTTGCGGCACCCCCGCCAGTGGGCGTTGTAGCAAACACTTTCCTGGCGTTTTTTACGATATCTTACAACCATACTTATATCATCAATATAAGTATATTCCAAATAAAATGTATTACTTTTACATATTAACACTTTCGTGACCGCTGACGTAGATTCAAATCATTTGAAAATCTGTAACTCCACCAGTGGGAGTTTCTTTTGCAATTTGTATGCTATTTTTTTCTTAAATATATAACTAATATTCACAATTTTACAATGAAATATACTATGGATACAAATACTTTGATTAGAAAGAATAAAATTATAATGTATATCCATTTGTAATATAAATATGAATACAGAAAATTTTGTTCTGAAATATTGTAACATGGGAGAATAACGCCCACAGGCGGACCTTACTGTCAAAAATTCAAAATCCTTCCATATAGCGACAAATTAAATCCGTTCCTTGGGCATAAAAATCTTCAAATAATTCAGTACTCAAAGGGTTAAATAAGCACGGTTTTACTGGTGAGGTGGCCGTTTCTTATCCATATCATAAAAAGCACAGTAAAAGTACAGTATATAGAAATTTTTATCTAATTAGGTGATCGGCTTTCTTTGTGCTCATGGTTTAAACTAACCGCACATATAATAGTTATTGCGCTTTAATAGTGTTCTTATAAACTGAATTAAATTAATATAAATAAAAAGAACTAAAATTATTTCAACGTTTTAAATTTAATTCACTGGCAAAACATTTTCTTTTAAACATCCCTGGTATTTTAATTGAAAAGAACATTTCGGAATTTGTAAATCAATCACAATCCAAGTATAGATTAATTAAGTTAAAATTTTTCAATATTAAAAGTATTGGCATTTTCAAATTTCCAAAACTTATCGTACATATAATACTGCGAAAATTAGTTATATAGAAACTCCACGAACCTATTACTAACTTGAATGCAAACAATATTATGCTGTTGACATAACTAATAATTGTTTTGCCTTTGAAGATATTTGATAATTCTGTATATAATGTTTACCCGGCAGCGAATTAGATGAGAATTGGATATCGTAACGTATGAAGCGTAAGCTACAAAAAGTCTGTTTACTCAGTAGAATTTAATTCCGAGTAATATACATTTAATAATGTGAACAATTCAAACATGATCGACTTAATATGTACAGAATATTCCAGCTAAGTGAGGAACTATTAAGTTTATTAGTCATGTAGTTGCTAACGCTCGTTTAACTCTGTTAATAAATATCGATGTCTATTTATTTTATAGATGCAGCTCCTCGTATATTAATTGATTAATTAATTAATTTGATTTATTTATTTATTTATTTATTTATTTATGTATTTTGTGTTAATAGTGTCCATATTAAGTGAGCTAAATTCCATTAATTTTATTAAAGCTAAAATTATGTCCCACAGTTTAAATTTAATTCACTCATGATAAAGTAATTATGTTTAAAGTTCGCCTACATCTTAAAATAATACTTAAAATATATATAAGTTCAAAGAGTGAAATATTCACAAATCACTCGTCACGCGTAGACAAAATAATAGAAAGGAGTGGCTAGAAAATTATTAACAACTGGCTACTTACTTTTTTCCACTTTATCTCCGTTTTTTTTTTTTTTTTTTCAATGCATTATTTGCAACAAACAACTATAACAATAATGGGACAAAACTGATATTTTTTTCAACACCAGCTATATCCGAGCGGCAACATGTGGGGAACGTCGGCATTTGCCACGAAAGAAGTATACTAATTACTGTTAAACTATTTAAAATAGGGAGAAGGAAAGACAAATAATTATCTCACATCTACAATATTTTAAAGGTTTTTTTTTTTTTTTTTTTTTTTTTTTAACAGTATGTGTAACTGATTATTAATATATGTGCGTCCTTTTTGCTTTACACTACTTGTATTAAAACATATGTAATCTGCAAAATGTTTAGTATCAGTTCTGCCAAATTTTTAAGACTGATGATAGATTTTATAGTTAATATATGTACTAATTTTATACAGAGGGGAAGAACGTGAAAAATAGCGATCAAAAGCTGCAACAGCACGCTATAAATTTTTATCTTCAACATAATAGGCTTTATGTATCGTAAAGTGCCATGTAGTGAACGAATGCATGTGTTTGATCTCTATAAGTACCTCATGCCTTTTACAAATTGCATTTACATACACATTTTACTGTATTGGCATTATAGAGTACTGTCGGTAGTTAAAGGGTTAATATGCAATATATTTTACCATAGAAATAACACCATAAAATTTATTTTGTTTTTATAAAAAAGGCGCATAATATATCTGAAAATTCAATTCGATTACTTTCGACTTATAACTAGAGCCCCTAAATAAAATAATAGGCCGGCGCATCACCGCCATTTTTTTGTCTCCAAAGAGGACAGCATTCCCGCTTGGCGTCCTTATCGCTTCCCTAATGATTTTAAGAAATCTGATCTGAAGTTAATCCGGTCAAGATAAGAGCAATAAGCAACAATAATATTCCTAAAAACACATTTTTTCAAAGTACATTCTCGGGATGTCATTTTATTCTGAGGATATCCTATGGATGTACTGGGGTAAGATGTGGTGTTAGGGCGGTTTCTGTTTCTTTTACAAAATGTCGCCAAAACTCAAATACAAAGTAATAGGTCTGTGAACACTTTATATTCACTTCTTGAATGATTATAGGAGTTTATCGCTAAACAAACTGCCCTATCATAGTTTACTTAGCTAAAATTATGAAATTTAATAAAACAAGTTACTCTAAAGTAACGTAAGACGATAAAAAAAAAAAAAAATGTTTGTCATTTGTTTATCAGAGAAACGCGCTGGTACATGTGGCAACCCTAAGGAAACAAAATGCCTGATGCGCCAGCTCGTATATATAGGAGCCTTACTTATAACCCGTAATATATATGAATAATTTTGTGCCATTCACTAAACCAGTCATTAATAATAACACAGGTCTACAAAAGTAATGTTTGCAAAATTTGATTTGATAATTTTAGCTGATACTTACGTTTTTTGTAGTGCTGGAGCCAGATATTAAATCAGTTTTTCTCTATCACGTATAGAATTTTGTCAAAACAGAGTGTCTACCGACACAATTTCTTCATCTTCAGTATTTCTAGTATATTTCCACGATTAATCATAAGTGATCATGAAAACATACTATAAAAGTTACCAGATAATAATATTGGTGGAAGAGTCATGGAAGAAATTGTGTCGTTAGACCTCCTGTATTGAAAAAAATCTGGAGTGACTCCACTCGACTTTCCGAACATTGAGTCATTAACAGTTTTGTAGATAAAGTAAAGAAAGAGGAGTTGTTAAACAAACAGAAGACAGAAAACCATAATAGAGTGTTTTAGTATTTTTCTCCATATATTACACGATGTTTTATTTAACGCTACTGAACTTTGAGGCCATAGATCATAATGATAAAGAATTTTTCGCTGTGTCCCTGTAAAAACCTATAAATGCTAGATTCACCAAAATGCTTAAAGTTAGTGCCACAGTGATTTATAATATTCATATAAATTTTCAGCTAAATTGAATAAGGCGTTTAGATGCTATCGCACTTTTAAAAATTTGGTCCCATAGTCCATAATAATAAAGAATTTTGCTTTGTGTCCCTGTAAAAAACTATAAGTGCTAGATTCACCAAAATCAATAGGGTTCGTGCTACGGTGACTTTCAACATGCGTACCAACTTACAGTTCATTCGAGCAAAGCGTTTAGACGCTAGCGTGTTCACTCACTTACATACACACACACAGATATACACACATACATACATCATCGTAAAAATATTGAAAACGGACTCACGGAACCTCGAAACGTATAGAAACATCAAAATCTCAAATTCGGATTTTTGACATGATTACTATACTTTCCTCACTATAGTGTTCGGAAAGTAAAAATCTATACATGATAGAGAAAAACTAGCTTCACTTTCGGTTTCAACACGCTGAAAAGCATAAAGATCAGCCAAAATTATCGAATCAAAATTTTAGATGTAGACCTGTGTAATCATACCATATTCTTTTGATAACATTTTTCTTTGCACTATTTTTCTTTGCACTATTTAGTAATATAGTATCGATATGCACTTTTAAAATACTTCTCATAGATTGTAATGTACCCTAACTATTTTATGAATTTCGATACACAAACCAGTAGTGTTATTTTAACTTTTTTTTTATTAGAAACAAGATACAATTGACCTTAATATTAAGTGTGTTAGTTCCAGATAATTTAAAATATTTGGGAAAATTGAGAGCGCATTTACATAGACAGTCAAACTAAATTTGTAACCACGTTAGAAAAAGTTTTAAAATAAATAAATAAGAAAAATTTCTTGCTTTAGAAGATTTTAACTTCTTAATAATAAAAACTCAAATTTCCCAAGACCTGATTGTATTGCTACAAAAATGTATTAAAATAAAAAGTAATAATAACAATTATAATAATAATAATTTAATGCTTCGTTTGAAGGATAAAATGAAATAATGGAAGGAGTATGATTTAGGATAAAAATTGGTGTCACAATTGCATCAATGCACTAAAAGAAAAAATAAATTTTACTCGTTATTTAAAAAATATAGAAATAAATATAAACTAAGTCTAAATGATAATTTAAAAGAATATGTAATTCTATATAAAAATCGCTAATTGATGATTTGGTAGTTTTCTTTACCGGCCACCGCTATAAGCTGACAAATAATAATAATAGTAATAATAACAATTAAAACGATTATAATAAATAATAAAATAATATTAATAATGTTAAGAGATAAGCAATTTAAACCGAAAAATATATATAATTACTTTTCTGTAATCGAGATTGGATTCAAGTAAAGTCAAATTTAATAATAAGTTTGGGATTTTCAGGTATTATTAATTGGACAAATAAACTAGCGATGATTTGATAATTTTACGCTGAAATTAATTTTTATAAATAATTAAATTTATATTGCATTTCATGACTCGAATTCCGTTATTCTGATTAAGAAAAAATAATATATATATATATATATATACATTCATTATTGTTTATTTATCACGACATCTGACCGCTTTTTCTGATTTAGTGAATTTAGTAAATTTGAAAACAAATTCGTTTGAAAACATCGATTGTTAGGCGGGAGAAGCTGACTATTTTATAATAAGGTGTCTGAACTTTAAATAGTTTCCGTAAATTGATCCACCTCAATAAAAATATGAAAACGATCGATCACAAATCCGTTAGTAAATCAATCACAAGACTGCCTAACAATTAATCCATTCGTAAGTACAGAACATAAATACTTACAATACGCACAACATAATTATACACACTTACATATAACTTAAAATATTCCCATAACGTATTTACAGTACATGTCAATAAAAAGATATATGTGCTAAAATAAGCCGCCATATAAAGAGCGCATATAATTGCGAATAGCGTATATGTTTGAATTAACAAAATATATTCAAGTATAAATTTCATATATGCCATTAGTCTTATAAAAGGCCGCATATATATCGAAGTATAAAATTTTATTTTTGCTTATTTTCTCCTTTCATAAGCCTTATATTCAGAAAAGTATCGCCATGTTTTTAAATAAAGTTACAGAACTTTAAAAAAATTAATTTATTGCGTTAAACTTTTGCTGAGCTATCGCAATTTCAAACTTTTTATCGTTCCTCAGCAAGTTTTGAAAAAAAAAAAAAAAAAAAAAAGATATTTAAATATAAAAATTATTATTAAATTACAGCTTATAAGATCTAATTCTTCATCCATGCTGGTATTTGGAAAAAAAATTTTGGATTTTTTTTTTCTTTTCTTTCTTTCTTTCTTTCTTTATATATATATATATATATTTATAATTATCATTTTTAGCGAGGTGTTTTATTTTGATCTTCGTTTTTTCGGGTTTTACTATGGGTGTTTAACAAAGAAATTCTTAGCTCTTGCTTTCTTTGTGACAGAAAAACATCCATTTTTTAGCATATTTGCATTCTACCAGGCCCTTGAAAACGGTAGAATGCAAATAATGCTTTTTTCTCATTCCGATTTACTATAATTCATTTAGATTTTACTTTATTTCTTTTTTGGTTTGATTTGGGTGGTCTTCGTTTTTGATCAGAATAATTGTTTGAATACTGAAATTAAATCATCTTTAAATTTCAAATTTTTGCACTGATAATATTATATTACTATATATATATATATATATGTATATAATACATGTTAAAATAAAAAATATCACTATTAAATTATATCATTCGATTTTTTTTTCCGGACATTATGTACAAAAATGTTTAAAGACAATAATAATAATCACAGTTTGCCAAAATAGTAAGCTCTCTATAAACGTGTTTGGATAAGCAATAAGGTTAATTTTATATATTTGTTTTCCTTTTCCGAATATAATAATAATAATAATAACATAAAATATTGTAATATTGTTATAATAATAATAACTAAATCATAAATATATTAAACAAAATATACGTTAAAGTTACAATTTACTGGTAACTTTTTATAATACAGGTTGAAATATATATAGGGGAGAGTGGGGATGAATGGGACATTTTTCATGTTTTTATTAATAACGTTCACAATATGTAATTCAGAATTATGTAATATTGCTCATAAGCGCACTTCAGTAATCAGTTACAAATAAACATACTAACTTTAATAAAAAGTTATCATTTTTAATTAATAATAATTTTTTTTTACATGCATGTGCATTGTTCTATTGATTGGATTGAAGTTAACAAAGAAAAGAAAACAAAATGGAAAGTAAATAATTTTTTCTAAGTTAAATTGGTTTATGTGATTTTATTACACACTATGGATTTACTGAAATTAACAAAAACTGATGTATTGACTCATATTAACATCGAAAGGCAAAAGTCCTTTGGTTCGCACAGTTCCTAGTGTTCTAGGCTTTGGTAATTTAATCTAATAAGATTTAATCTAAAAATAAATAAATAAATAAGACACTAGAAAGATATAAATGATTATAATAGAGTACAAATTATCCAGATAAATTTTTGTTTCCGAATGATCGGGAAAAATAAACATTCTATTCTGTATTACATTAATAATCACCAGGATTTATTTAATTAGCTTGATTGAAATTGTGATTTTAATCAAATTATTATCAGTTTTTTTTTTTTTTATTATTGATATTATTTATTTAAGTTGCATTGAATATTCTAACTTATAATTTTTTTAATCATAATTATTATAAACCAAAATCGGAACAATTAATTTCAATCTATCTTTCTCAATATCCATGCTATTTTTTATAATTCCATGTTATAACTACTGAACTACAGATTATAAAAGCATTGAAAATCTATTTACGATTTATTTAAGTATAATTCTTGTGTACAATTTTAAATTAGCACATAGTGGGGAATGTCTCATTCATCCCCACCACCACATGATCATGTAAAACAGGAAATATGTTTAATGAACAATTGTCAATATTCTTCTTGAATATCATAAACACAGTAAAAGATTATGCCTTTTCATCATATAAGAGTTATATTAACTTTAAGCAAATAGTTAATTTCTTAACTACTACCTAAATGAATCAGTAAAAAATACTTTCGCAGCAGAAAAAGACACTTTATTTTGATTTAAACTCTGAAACTACACTTGATGAATGACCTCAGTACTGCCATATATTAGGGAAATTGTCGAGTTTCTGGTGCATGCAAAACATAAAAATTTTGCTACTGTCCCATTCATCCCCACTCTCCCCTATATATATTATTTGTGTTTCAGTTTGTAGTTGGTCCCCTAAATGCACTTGTGACGACTTCGTTATTGCAATGGGGGAGTTGGAGAATGTTCTTTGCATGTTTGTTGTTCAAGGAAAATTAGTACACTATTTTCTTGGAAAATAAGTAAAATATCAATATAAATTCATATTTATATAGCAAAATGATCACCCAAAAAATATATATAGGGGGAGGGGTCACCGAAGCAGGAGAGCCATCCCTTTCGTGGAGGATCAAAATTGTGATGACATGTCTCCGGACCACCTCTAAGGGTGTGTCCCAGACCGTGGCCAATTGCCCATCTGCGCAGCACTAGTGCGACGTAAAACCCAACCATCCATCCCTCCCAAAATATATATAGATGGTATATATGAAAACAAAGTGAAAACAAAATTATAGTATATAAATTACATTATTACATTGTTTACATTTTTACTTTCAGTAACGTACGCGCGTACATAATTAAAAGCAATTATCTTAATGTGTGTTGCAAGTACAACGAAAAACTTATTTGTATATTTTTGAATAAACTTGCGTACAGACATACAATATCATTAAGACCAATAGCTGAATTGAAAACTATTGGCATTTGCAAATTACAGTGCATCGTCGTTCATATTGGGCAGGGAAAATTAGCATTTGGCGTCATCATGAACCATTGAAATAAGTGAATATATCCCGTAATACGCCATTGGCAATAATAACTGTTTGACAATTGAGAAATTTGCTAATTTTACAACTAATAATTACTAGCCTGCGGTCCAGCCGATGATTCGTTATAATAACATTTATGGGACGAAAATTACACTCAGTTTGTTTTCATTGTAAAATTGAATTCTAGACAATGGACTTTCAATAATGTAGTCTGGATCACGTGTAACATAGATATAGCGTATTTTACAATTAACTTAAGCAAGTGTTTGTCATATAAAAGGTACATCTGCATTTTTAACATACATGTGACTCAAGTGCATTGGATATTTGTATAATTTACTGGTTTTTTAAACTATTTTCTTTATATATATATATATATACAGGGCGACAAGAAATAACTTGGACACACATGGTACATTATAACTTTAATGCTAATGAAAATATTACGACCAAACTTCAATAAATATGAATACATTATTTTGTCTATTATATTTACAAATTTTCAAGGTGGCTACCTTTAGCCTTAATTATAACAGGAGACTTGGCGTTGGAATATTAAAATTCGAATAAACGACTACGTCAGAAACGCCAAAGAAAAATATTGGAAATGCATACAGCTGTTTCGGCAGCTTTAAGCGTGCCGTCATCAGTGCCGAATCCTTTTTGCACTGATGACGGCACGCTTAAAGCTGCCGAAACAGCTGTATGCATTTCCAATATTTTTCTTTGGCGTTTCTGACGTAGTCGTTTATTCGAATTTTAATACCTTTAGCCTTATTACAGAGCTATAAACATGTCACAAAATTTTCGGTTATGGGCTCGCAACTCACTTACTGATATTTTATCCCATTCTTTGCATAAGAATTTCTTTAGGGATGCCAAAGTTTTATGAATTTTAGCACAGACCCTTGTCTCCAAGATAGACCAAACAGAATAATCCATCGGGTTCAAATCTGGGGAATACGATGGCCTACCTTGAGCTCCAATGAAGTCAGGAAAATTTGTCTCGCACCAATCTTGATTGCCTTTAGCTCTGTGTGCAAGTGCGGAATCCTGTTGGAAGTCCATCTTTTGTTTCCAAAGAACTTTTGCGACCAAGGTAAGACAACATCTTCCAAAATGAGTTTGCGATAGTTGTAGTTACAGATATTTGGTTTGAAACTTCGTCCAAGTTATTTCTTGTCACCCTGTATATATGTATATTATCAATAGAATTATTTCAATATAAATATGCTGTCGGTGTTGGGTACCATCTGAAATGCACTTACACTGAAAAACGATCACTATTTTTTAAGTAACTGAGAAGCTGTACTTATGCATCAGTCATGACAACAACAATGGTTTTTGTTGTTTGGTTTAATTGATAAAACAACCATTCTTTCACATACTTACGATGACTTTTCTGCATACTAATATATTTACTTATATTTACTAAGATACACATACACTTGATTATTTACTGAAAGACAAACTCCCTTACTAACACAAAAACGTATTTATTTACTAACGCACGCACACGTTCTAACACACGTACTCATAATTACTTATGCATACTCACATTACTAATGTGCACAAATGCTTACTTATTTACACACTAAATTATTTACTTAAACACACACTTACTAATGCACAACCACACTTTTACTAATTCACACATACATGCTAGTATTCACTCACACTTGCTGAATAACACAACTCTCACTTACTTATTAACACAAACACTGCTTACTTATTAAAACACATACACTCCTACTTACTAACAAAGACGTATGTTTATTTAATACCATTTTTAATTACTTAATTACGTACTTTGTCATTTACGCATTGATACACAACCACACATTTCGATCATAATACGTATCGATGAGCCGCAATTTCTATATTCAGAGTAGAACATGTCGTATTATTATTTTTAATTATTAATTTATTTTTTACGAAATATTTTATGATTTGATGTTATTAGCAGTCTTTGGAAACGATATGAGCTCAAAAATGTAGCTTTAAAGTATGAAAATTAGACCAAAAATTTCTCTGAATCAAAATTTTACAAAGCATTCATTTTAAGAACTTCAGTTATTACATAAATTTTTTTTTTTTTTTTTCAACATAATTTTTGCTAATTTAAATCTACAAGCTATAACTTAATTCTATACAAAAGGTTTAGCAGACAATTATTATTATTATTATTATTTTCAAGTATGCATGAATTCAATTACATTTACTGGTAAAAAAGAAAGAAAAAAAAAAAAAACTGCTTGCATATTTATTTATTTATTTTCTTGTAATCCTGACTTTAAAAATGTATATGTGCTATAAATAGAGTGAGATTGAGAGTGAGACTGAGCTGGTTATCAGCCAGGGTAGCTCAGTGGTTAGAGCATCCGGGCGTTAAGCAGAAGGCCCGGGTTCGATTTCCGGCTCTCGTATTTTTCACATAGTTGGTAAAAATCAGCCTTCCACTCCATTCTGTCAGAAATAACAGAGTTAAGTCCCGATACATTCTTAAAAATTACATAATTACATACAGGTAAATATTATTTAATTTTAATTAAAGATTTATAGATATGAATTATATTATTAACTTGTCAATTCCTAGCGTCACCTGGAAGTGACAGGTGTTTAATTTTTTTTTTCTAACCATAAATAATTATATTCATGCATATTATTTTTATTTTCTTCTATATTCAATAGAAGAAAGTATTGGATTCGTAAAAATTTTCGACCTCGGGTTTTTGATGGATTTACACGTTTTAAGAGCTGTAGAACACGATTTGACCATTTTTAGAAAATGTCTGTCTGTCTGTGTGTGTGTGTCTGTGACAAAACTTTGTGGCAACTGTAACTCAGGTACTACTGCACAGAATTTCATACAAATTGGTATGTAGTTGCAACGTGACATAAGTTAGTGCCTATCAACTTTTGGTAAAAATTGTCTTACAGGTTGTGTTGCCATCCCGCTTTTTCTAAATTTTTAACATGGTGATATAGGACAAAATTTTGTATAAATGTGCATAAAGAGAATAATGTTTTAGTAATCATTATGAAATTTATAATAATTATTTATAATAGAGATAGTCAACTGGGAAAAAATTTTTGTATGTGTAGGAGCCTCGCCACCCCCGTGTGAGGGGGGGGGAAGTCACCTCTCGAGGAGAGTAAATTTTCAAGATGGGTATCTTCCGAAAGGTCTCGTCAATACCTTCAAAACGAATGATTGAACTATAAATATGCGATAATTTAAAACAAAGTTATCGATTTTTTTTACTTTTAACAAACAAACAAAGAAACAAAAAAAAAAAACTTTGAAAAAAATTCGTAATATATATATATAGTCTTTTTTTTTTTTTTTTTTTTTTTTGTTACTGAGTGACTTTGTATAGGAAAATATAGAAGAAAGTCTTGTGGTGTCCACAACATACTAGTTTTCCATATGAAATCAAACATTTTTGTTGGCAACACTATATCATTTGTCTCTCTCTTTTTTTTTCTTTCAATTGTTTCCCTCTTTTGAAGTGATATAATGTTTTACTGTCTGTAAATATTATAAATTGAAAAAACTATGTCCAAAGTGCAAGTATAAACTTTTTTGTTATTACCTGTGATAAATGAATATATAAGCTATAAAATAAATGTATTTTTGCAAATTAATAATTCGAGTACTTAATAATAAATATAGAATAATAAATATAGAATAATAATAAATTTTGTTATAATATTATAATTCATCTGTTTCTCGTTCTCAATCTTTTCATTATTCTCATAATATATATATATATATATATATATATGCTTTTACATTTAAAAAATTGAAATGGCTGCATTTGTGCAAATATTTTGAATGTAATTCGTAAATTTAATTTAATATCCTTGTTCTGCTCCTTGGTAAATACGTTTTCATTAACATTATAAATATATGAATTGCATACATTTTATTTTTGCCAAGTCATGGCTAATAATAAATAATTTTTAATTTATACACTGTGTTCACAGCTGCATTTTCGCTTATACTATGTCTATTACTTCTAACTCTAATTCTAATTAATTCACATTCATAAAAGAAATAAATTTATTTAATTATTTAACATCCTAATTCTACCAAAACTAAATGCAAAACTGGTGTACAAACGATAAATAGACAATAAGACTTCTTCACACACCATAAATTTTAAGCCAGCACAACCGGTTTCGAAAGGACGTAGCCTTCCTTCATCAGGTGCAAAAAACACGTGCTACTGCCTTGGGGGCATCCTAATTCTAATTAATTCATATTCATAAAAGAAATAAATTTATTCAATTATTTAACATCCTAATTCTAATTAATTCGTATTCATAAAATAAATAAATTTATTTAATTATTTCACATCCTAATTACAAGTTAGTTTAAAATTAACGTAATTAAATTAAAGAATGTGTAATGAAGGGTAGATCGTTGATGTTTTACCATTATTTCTTGCAATTGCTTTTAACAGAACAAGTTATCAATTTGGCCTTTGTGGGATTTTGTGGTGAATTATTCATCTATTTAGTTTTTGTTCTCATTCTTTTTGTTATTCTCATAATATATATATATATATATATATATGTATATATATATTAATTTGAATATTAAATGAAATATATATATATATATACATATACATACAATGTTTATATACAATGTTTATAATGGGGTGATTTTCAATTTTCCATATTCTAATGACTATTCCAGTTTGTCCATGTATGTATTTATATATTCTTGTATTATTTATATTCTTGTATTTTATATTGATGTATTATATTTTGTGCTTGATTTCTGAATTTAATTGCTTTTTATGCTTTGTATTATTTAAAGTTCGTTTGCTGTATGGTCTTGCTTCCATCTGTGAGAAGTTGGGGGATAGAAACGTGTTCTTTGGTTAAATTACCAGCGTTTCGTCAGAAACTTCTCATATGTAAAAAATAAGATATCCTTTCCCTACATGGGGGATCTCCCTTGATGAAGGCCCTCATGTGTTTTGGGATTAAATTTTCATCTGGCTTTAATTGTTTTACTTATTTATTATAGTTTTTATATTTCCTTTTGCTGCATTTGCGCATTGGTTTATAAAAATTTTGTTGTAGTTCTATTTATTTATTAATTCAAGTTTTACTCCCTCCTATATTTAAATTTTATCTTATATATATATAAAGTTTTTTCTTATTAAATTTCAAACAAAAAATGGGTCCAAAACAAATATAGCCTGAATATAAACCTTTATACATTATTACAAAAAATAAAAGAATATATTATGATAACACATGGGAGAAAAAATGCTTTATACGTATGGGATAAAACTGCATTAAAGTAATTGAGTTACTGCAATACTCTACAATGCTCTTGAGGCTGTATTTTTTATTGAATTACTGCCACTGTATTTATATAAATATTGCAAAAATATCTGAGTGTTTTAGGACTAAATCTAATAAAAGTATTATTATTAACACTACAAATAAAAGTAGATATCTGATTTGTTTTTTATGTCAATTTTTATCTAAACACATTTACTAAAGTCAAAAT
This sequence comes from Salticus scenicus, assembly GCA_963930645.1. Lineage (NCBI taxonomy): Eukaryota > Metazoa > Arthropoda > Arachnida > Araneae > Salticidae > Salticus > Salticus scenicus. The sequence goes on from OZ005662.1 coordinate 220,494,291, forward strand.
TAAGTAAAGTGTATTAAATAAAAATACTTTTCCTTTGACTTAATATAAGATATTTATGAAATCAATTATTTTTTATTTTTTATTATCCCTACATATGTAATGTTTTGGATTTTTTTTTTGTTTTTTTTTTTTCAAAATTGAGTGTTTACTATAATAACACGATTTCAGGTCCCCTTAATTAAAAATAATAATAATGATTTTACCTATCTTTGTGCAGGGCTATGTGTATGGCTATGTGTCTGTTTGTGAATGTGTTACATAGTTGCCAATATTTTAATTTATTCCGGAGTACTTTTAGCCCCGCCCTTATTTCGCACCACTTTATTTATCGAAAAATTTTCTTTAATTAATAAGTTCGATAATATAAGAAAAAATTACTTTTAAAAAGTAAGTGGTACGAAATAGAGACGGGGCTAAAATTACTCCGGAATAAATTAAAATATTGGCAACTTTGGTGTCATCCGCTAACTCAAAAACAAGTATTAACAAAATGTCCAAACTCGATATTCGAAATTTGTATCATATGGGGGTAGTATTTGGAATTTTTATTAACGTCGAATAAATATTTTGTGTACAAGGTGTACAAAAAAGTATCCAAATGTTACGTTTATAGACAAAATTTTTATTTGGTAAAGTTTAAAACCTTCCAGTGCACTCAACATAATAAAATTAACATCATTTTTCTGTGCACAAAAGACTTCTTCATATACAAGTGGTTATCAAAATAGTTGAAATACCTGTGATTAAAAGTGTAATAAAGCCATGTAAAGTTTCTGCTTATAAAAGTGCCTCCTAATTGTAATTACTGACACTGGTGAATGCTGATTGAGCTCTGCGATTACTTTAGCTGCAGTTGTTTTATTTTTCCCAAATTCTTATGTACTTACTGTCATTTACTACGGTATGTTTGTGAATCTCAACCAAATAAAAATTGCGCCTCCATTTTAAGGTAAATACAAGCTTTTTCATTTGCTCAGGTGTCCGTTTCCGTTGCTCAGGTGGTTAGAGCGCCATGTTAGTAATCCGGTGGTCCCACGTTCGATACCCTGAAAGTCCGGAGAGTTAATTTTTGCAGACAATTAGTAGAAAAGATGTCAATTGATAAAAGAAAAATTATCGTTGACTACACAGTATCTTAAGAATTTTTGAAGAGTTTTTTTTTTAAGAAGCCTTTTTCTTACATGCCTTTTTAGAAGCAAAAAATAGTTTTTTGTGGACTACAAGCGCCCTCTATTGGGCGGAATAATCACTGAAATGCCAATGAAGCAATTAACAATACAAAATAAAATTGATTAGGAAAAACACATAAACATTAACCAAATCAGTAAAATGTTAAGTTATAATTTAAAAAAATAATAATAAACTAAAAAGGTGCCTCAAACGAATAATTAAGTTGCAGATATTGTCCCTTTAATTAGAAAATGAAATCACAAAACTTATAGGCAATCGTGTGGTGCTGCCATCTGTTGTGAATTTTAAGAAATAATTTCTCTTTTCTTAGCACAGTTCAAATTTCCCCAATTTTGGTTAATAAAAAAAAAAAATTACATTTTTTTTTTTTTTTTTTTTTTTTTTTCAAATTAAATTTTATTCTAACTTCGAAAAGATTTATAGGATACCCTATAATAAGAATTTGGGTTTTAAAAGTTTTTTTAAATAGATTATTATACATTACAATCCGCTTTAATACTCTTCGGTCTCTTTCACTCAGCTTCTTATTTCGTTCACTATTTTGCTTTGCCGAGCTTGTTTTGCCGCGCTGTGTGTATGCTGTCATAACCTTAGATATCGTACCTCTATAAATGCTTGAAAACTGGGATGTTACGGTCACAGTTGCTCCAGATAGTCGGACTAGTACAATTTGTTCACTTTGAAAGTTTGTGAGAATTGTCATTTCAAGTTTTCTTGAAAAATCCAAGATGTATACAACTTCACTAAAGCTGTCTCATATGTATCATGATATATACTTTTTACCATGTTTTTATTAACTTCTATTCTTGTTTGTTTGCTCTTCCGGTACAAATCTTACAAACGAATTTTAACTAACTTCCATTTGAAACTTTTACAATAGATCAGAACTCGATGACAACACAATACTTCGAAGTCCGATTTTCGAATTTTCGATTAGTTTACTTATAATTAATTAAAATATGAAAATAATAACATCCTAATAGCGTTAAAATAGTCATTAAAATATTAGCTATAATTTAATTGTTGCCAAAAAAAAAAAAAAAAAAAAATTACGAGTTTATTTCTTTTCGGCATCAAAATAAAAACATTTAATTAAACGTGAACTTTAAAAAATTATAAAAAGTTAAATTATGCATCTCACAAAAATTGACGTAATTATCACATTGAAAAATTTATGCACATTGATAAGATCTCTATGATTCATCAGAAAATTTGAAACATGGTATATAAAAAGTTTTTTTTAATCATATAATTATTATATATATATATATATATATAAAGGTGGCTATGATTATATTTTAATGCTTACAAAGCGCATTCTTAAAGTAACATTTATTCACAGATGTTTTCATTATTTCGATAAATATCTGTAGAATAAGGTGTTGAAATCATTTGTTTTTCGCTTTTATGGACATTGAAAAAAAAAAATCAAATATATAAGAGCTATGGTTGGAGATGTATTTCAAATTGTCCTTTTTTTTTTTTTTTTTGTTCTTGCTGTGCTTATTTTAAATACACAATACGGTTCATTTGGGGGAGTTACAGGACACCATTCCCCACGAAATATCCTGCATCAGTGGGGTATGTTACTTCCTGTACTTAGCGGTGTGTGTCGTAACTTGCTTGTAAACTTTAATTTATGGTCACAGCAGACACAAAATGAAAGTAACATTCTTGTAAATATTTACCTGCACGAAAGTAATTATGGGATTTGCTTCCGTATAGCGCCCTCTAACGACGCAAATTTCAGCTATTTTTTCTCCCCCCCCCCCCACACACACACCACAAAAAAAAAGTCCCCCACGAGAAAAAAAATTTCGAAAATGTCATCCAGTAATAAAAATTTCTTCAATTTTTACGAATTTTTAAAATATTTACAAACTCATGGGACCCCGTATATGACATATATACAACAACATAATATATATATATTTTTTTTTTTTCAGACAAATGCAAACAATATATGTTTGTGTATGTATGTGTGTAATTTGTATTTATAGAATATAGGATAAATTAAAATTAACCTATCAGGAATTGGTAATTCAAATGAGGCGATGTAGTTCGTTATCTATTAATCTCTTAATTAAAACACGTTAATTAGTTGAACAGAATTCCTTTTATATAATTTCTTCTTAAATGTTTGCGGAAGCCACAAAACGCAGATCAAAGGCATTTGTTTCTTTACCTTACGAATTCTGGCAAAGGATGGTCCTATCTGGCAATAGCACCCAGTTGATGACGTCAATGTTCAAAGGGATTCCAGGAATACGAGGATAGAAAATAGATCACGGTTCCAGTGATGGATAAAGCATGGCGCGCACACCTGTCTTGATTCCGAATCTAATCGAGAAATCTTAAAAGAATTCCTTACTCACACAGTCATTTACTCACCGAAAGGAGTGACGAACTCACGGTGGAATTCCAAGAGAGAAAAAGAGCAATCAATCCTATCACGGTGTTCCCCGACGATGTTGAAACGAAAATAATACGGTGGAATTTCGTTTATTTCAACTAGCTGCTGCAGCATTTCATCTAATTCATTAAAGAAGTATATAAACTATCTGAATTCAGGGAGTGATTAATAGTTGAATTTACAAGGAAATAAAATTAATTCCTTTGTTACAAAATGAATCACTGAAAATTTTATATGTTTAGGAACAAAGAGTGTGTATGTGTGTTAATGTGTGCGCGCGTGTGTGTAATATATATTTGTATTGTGTATCTGCGTTAGGACGAATGGTTTTTTTTTTCCAGAATTTTAAAACAAATTTATTCGGAAAAATATGTAAATAATAATAATAATAATAATAACAATTAAAAGAAAAAAAAATAATAATTTTAAGTTAAGTTCTGTCGTAAGGGTGATGAAACAGAGACTGAAGAAATGATTAAACAATCATCCTGGAAGTATAATCAGTATTGTCAGGCTTAGGGACATTAATTCAATAATCACCAATAATTTTGAGGAGTCTTATTTGATACACATAATAGACGATTAATCTTCAAAGTGAATAGGCAACCGTTACAATTAAAATTTAATGGTATATATTGAATAAAAAAGACCTTAAATTTGGCAACGCTTACCGACAAGCTTACCGGAAGTAAAGGCTAATCAAATTGAAGAAGAAATAAATACTTTGAAATTATTTAAGAAATGTGAGATATGACCATTAAACATATTCCCACATACCTTGATTTTTTTCAGCGCGTTGATGAGAATGCACGTTTTCAAATTTTCAAATAAGCCTCTCGTGAATTTTGACTTATGTATGCAAAATTTTATAATTCAAAGACAATAGTTTAAAAACACGATTTAAAATGTTCACCTTTTCCTTAAGGCTGTACCTCAGTCAGATTTCCTCTTTCTTTCTTCCCATGGTATCCTATGCGATTTTCGTTGCTTCGTTTGTAAGGTTGAGACAATGGAAGGTCACCACAGTTTTAAAATTGGGCTGGATCCAGCGACTCCCGGTGACGCAATAGATGGGAGTAAGACTCCAATAATACGAGCTGACTCACAGCTGATCATTGTTGCCCAGCGGGAATATAGCTTGGCGACGTTTAGTTGCAGACGTATTACTTAGCGTCTTTATCGCCTAAAATGGCGAGTTTGCCTAAACAGAAGAGCGAATTATTGTTTGTACTTGATAAGTTTGGCGGTAATATTTGGCGAAATTTTCTTATATCCCTTGTAAAAAGTAGCCATCACTGTTGCTGTTAAATTAGTTAATTTTAAATATTTATACACGTTGAAAAGTAGTGTAGGTGGTAAAATACAACATTTAGATAATCAAACAGCAATAAAAGCAAATAATTGATACAAAAAATGCAAGAAAGCATATCATAATTACACTTCATATTTGTGATTGAAAGCTAAGCGTACCACTTTCTTTTGGGCAATTAATAGCTTTTTTTCTTTAGCCTTTCTTCTTCTGTTAGAAATAAGAAATCTAAACGTTCTAAAAGCAGTTCTGGTATGATATGAAGAGTTTTCGGCTGCAAAACCTCCGTTTTATGTGATTTGACAACACTTGAAATTGGGACCGCGTGGGCAACAATCGCTGAGTGGGAAACAAAATGCCTGATGAGCCAGCCAGTATTGAAGGAGCTCTAGATGGGAGATGAGGAAGGTCGACGCAAAGGGTCGGCGAACTTTCAGATAAAGTCGGAATGATTTTGCGCCGGCATAGAGCTGTATAACGGAGAAAGTAACTTTCGGAGTCTAAAGTAGATATGAACAGGTTTTGAAGTTTTCCTAGTGGAGGCGGAAGGGTATCGAGGTACTTTTGTAGAGAGTGTGGTGTTGATGAGGATAGATCTTTATGCTAGCGCTAAGTTGTTAAGTGGATTACTAGTTAGTGGAGATTTCTAATTTGGCGAGTATTGCGGTGTTGTAGATAACGTAGCATTAGAGTGGAAGAATCGGTGGCCCAGGGAATCTTACCACCTTAATCAAGTTTGAGAAGTGTAGTGGTTACAACGAGAACAGCGTCCATGCTTCTTCTGTTATCTCTAAAGGGTGAGACTTAAGTTTTATATTTCTCTAAATTATTCATTTATTTAACTGATTGATTGAGTTCCGGGAAAACTCATCTCTCCTGACCTTAAGTTCAACTCATAGAATAATAATAAAGGAAGAAGGAGCATGAGTGTTTCTAATAAGCTGTTGTGTTGCCACAACAAACAGCGATATTATTATTATTCTATGGCCCTTCTTTAAGGTTTTGAGTAGCAAAAGTAGCTTTCGCTGGCATTTCACTAGAAGGGGTTTGTAAGCATTAAGAGTATTGCCGTGCTCCTTCTTCCTAATTATTATTCTATGGTTCAACTATAAGCTTTATTTATATTTTATATTCAAGTCTCGTGCTCATCAATTATCTATTTAGTTATCTAATTAATTAATTAAGATGGAGTCTGCAACCACACAGACTTCACACGTTTCATAAAAATATCTCATTAAAAAATGAAGTTTTTTCGAATTCAGCTTTTTGAATATTACTCTTTGAATATGGTTTTTTTTAGCCTATTGGGTAATTTTTTGAAAAAATTAAATTTAAATATTTCGTTTAGAGTCTTAAAGGGTACATAGAGTCCTAAATTTACTTAACGAAATGAAATATTTAAATTATTTTTTTTCAAAAAAATTATTCACTAAGTTGAAAAGCGACTTATTCAAAGAGTAATGTTCAAATAACAAAAATCGAAAAACATTATTTTTGAATGAGATATCTATACAGAACGAAACAACAAAAATTCCACTGGATAACGTGGGGAGGAAAAAAGGGGAATTCTGACAGTTGTCTTACAAAAATTCGTCATAAATTTAATCATCTTTCAATTCATGTTTAGATATTCAAAGGTTCAAACATAATTTTTGAAGTTAAAACTTCTTTAGGCGCGTTGAGAACTTTTGGGTGAACAAAAATCATGGAACTTGCGTCATCGTCACCGAACGCTTTCAATGAGCTATATAAGGAAAGGGCACGTGACGTCACTCGCAGTCAAGTTATAGGTAAAGTGGCATAACATTGGCATTTCCACCAATACAGGTTGATCTTTTGCCACTCGAGAGTGGCAAAGATTGATTGACGGAGCGTTTGTTTGTAAACATGCCCTTTCCTTATATATACTGTGTATACATGTACATAGATATACCTCCGTGCGTTGTTAGTATACATTATATATATATATATATATATATATATATATATATAAATATATATATATATAAAGAGTATATCTCTCTACATATATATCCATATATGTATAGCTCACGGCGCGGCATGCCTCATATACACACACACACACATATATATGTATATATATGTATAAAATGTATGCTAATACGAGTAGTATACTGGCTACTGGCATCTGTCTCTTTCCAGTTCTATACACTATGTATGTATGTACTTTCGCCACAGTATATACATAATTCACAAAGTATAAGCACGTGTTTTTATACAGACTGTTATATTCTTCTTTTTGCTTTCAATATAAATTTAAAGTTTAAATGATTAACGTTTAAATTGGTCATTAACACTTCTTTACAAACCAAAAATAATTCGAAAATAATAATCTAATAGCTCGACGATACAATTCACAAGTTACTTAGTTTTCCCTTCTATCGGCAGTCCCCAAAGACTGCCCTGCATTTTTTTTTTTTTTTTTTTTTTTTTTTTTTTCTCTCTTTTGGTGGTAAAATATGATTTATCCATTTCATACTTATTTGGCGGTAAAATAAATTCAATTATAATTTTAAAACTTTCTAGCATAAAATAATAACTAATCAACTATTCTTTCCTTAAAAAATGTCAAAACAAACCGATTTGCCTTGATGCATATTTTAGTGGTATTTTGCCAGTTTTGAGAAACAAGTTTATATACATGTATAAAGAAAAAAATTTCAATATTTTTTTTTTTTTTTTTTTCCGATAATTTAAACTTTAGTTTTCTTTATCATTTAAATATTCCAACATTTGTTCATTCCTCTATAAATTAGATATATATTTTCTAAAGAAGTTAAACTGATCAAATCAGTTCAATAAGCAGCAAACATTGAAATTACAAATGTCTTTCTTATATAAAGAACCATTATTTCAAAGACGTTTCAAATTACTTGCACAGCATAAAGCATTTAAATTAATGGTATTGTAGCGATTGTTCAGGATTTTTTTTTAAACATTCTTTTATTTAAAATCCAGTTTATCTCCCGTTTAAACTTTTCACGTAGCGACTAAAAGTTAAAAATGCCTGAGGTTTCACAAGACTAACATTAATTTGGTTGACAATATAGGCAATTAGGAACAAATTATTGACTTTAAATTTTTTCTTTAAGAAAATGGGGATCTCTAATTTTTTTTAGTTACAGATTTTTTTTTCTTTTCAAAAGTTAGATAATTTATTGTTAAAAGAAATCTATAGAAATCCATTATCTGTTACAAAGTCAAAACATTTCATATGCATTGTTTAGTGAACAATTAATGAAAAAAGTCTGAAACGATTTATCCTGTATAGGTTTCCCTCAAATCATTAATTACTGCCCCTGGTTAATAAACTGTATACTTATAGATGGTAAATTGAGAGTGAAATGTAACGGAAATTTTAAGGGGATGGTGGACTTTGAAAATCGTAAAAATCAACAGAAAACCTGAATTTTTCGTTTTGTTATGTTCATTTTCTATGACTAATTCTGAACAATATGCAACAAATCGCAAGCTTTTAAGTTGATATTTTCAAAAATTACAAGGGTTTAAAAAAAAATAATTATTATTATTATCTGATTAAATGCCCTTTAAAATGTAAAAAAAACAAGCGGTATAGTAGGCGGAGATTGATCATATATATTTTAACTTTTAAAATATATTAATTTTGTTAAAACAATAGTAAAAAGCATACAGTTTAAAATATATAGCCTTCTAAAATGTTTGACTGATAAATAATGATAACTGGTGAAGTTCAATTTAAATGCTGTTTTCTCTTAATGTTTTTTTTTTTTTTTTTTTTTTTACGATTTTCCCTTCTTTCAAATGTCTCTCGTGTCACAATTTTGGCTTAAAATTAATAAAAATTGCTTTAAGATGTTTTATGTTTCATTTCAGTGAAATCTGGGCATCTGTTTTAAGTTTCGCCTATATTTAGGTTTTTAAGACTCTGTTTTATTATGCGCGAGATTGAAATTGTCATAAAAAAATCAGTATATTTTACAAAAATTATTCTTAAAACTAAACTTCTGAACGAATAGAAAACCCGATAGCCAAATTTATTTAAAATATATAAATGAATAATAATCAAGCAAAATAATAAAAAAATATGAAAAATATAAACGCGAGAGACATTTTAAATAATTTTTTTTTTTTTTTTTTTTTTTTTTTTTTTTTTTTTTTATGTTATTAATATTGTAATGTTTCAGTGCATATATATACAAAAGAATTAAAACTTTTGCTGTAAAATTAAAAATATTTATTTGTAATGCCCATCGTCCCCTTAAAATTGGTGTATTAACTTCATGATTCCAAAATACATTTTAAGAAATTTTGGAACAATTCGGAGAGTTGAGCATTAAATTATAGAGCTGATTCAGAAAAGATGCCACAATTTTTTTTTTTCTTGGGCTACTGTCAGTGACTGGAACACTAACCGTCGTCTAAAGCTCAAATTTTGTAACAATAATTTTAGTGTATAATTTTCCATTTGACAAACTACGCGTGAAAAGGTTTAAGAGGACAGTTAAAAATTTTTATAATGTAGCACGAAAAGAAAAAAAAAAATCTGTCAGCAACAAAAGGTTTTAATTTTCTGTATTTAAATTTCGGAGCTAAAAACATCATTAAATGATTTTTATATATTATTCTACAATAGATATTTAAGCATAAAGGGATTTTTTTGAAAATAGTCACTTATTATAAAATTGTGCTACGTTTTTCATAATTATTTTGTTATTGAAAAAAAAAAAAAAAAAAAAACAGAATTTTTTTTTCTATATTCAATATGTGCAGCACAGAGTATGATTCAAAAAGCATTACAGAATAGAAAAAAAGAAGAAGAAAAATTCAGAAGTAAGACAAAGTTTTTTTTTTTTTTTTTTTTTTTTTTTTTCAGAGTACAAACTATTAATCCAATTAAGAACACCCTACTTTCTGAAGTTGGTTGAAAACGACTTTGCGGTAATCGATGTGACCACTTACAGTAACAGTACTTTGAACCACAGAGTATACTTGTCATTCCGCTACGCTGCAAAGTATGCAACGTAGTTCAAGTGTGCACAGTGTAGGAAATTTGCGAATAAACAACTGCACGTTTTAAGCGTTCTATTTTTAGCAATAATGTCTAAAAACTGTCTTTTCGTAGTACATCGATGATGTTCTACAACTTCGTAATTAACTTTTCTCCCATCTTGAACCGTTTTTGAGATAGGAGCGCTGATTCCGCGGTTTTTCACCAGATGGAACTTTATTTTCTTTAGATTGTAAAGATATTACAATGGGACCTACTTTAGACCAAGATCTTTACAACAAAACAAAAAGTATCAAGTAACCGTATTTTGAACTATATAGCGTATGTCTCACCCAGTGTTGAGCATAATTGATTAAAAAGTAATTGAATTACAATTAAATTATAATTATTTTTCTGTCAATCAACTAACAAGTAATTGATTACAAATAAATTGAATTACTTATTCGATTTATTTGTAATAATTCAATTTATTTGTAATCGATTACTTGTTAATCGATTGCCAAAAAAATTATAATTGTAATTTAATTGTAATTCAATTGTAATTCAATTACTTTTTAATCAATTGTGCCCAATTCTGACTCTCACAAGCTACGCTACAACGTGTGCAATGTAGCTCAAGTGTGCATAGTGTAAGAAATTGCGAATAAACAAATGCACGTTTTTAGCATTGTATTTTTAGCATCAATGTCTAAACTATCTTTTCGTACTAAATCTATGATGCTCTGCAATTTTATATTTCACTTTTTCCCCTTGTCTTGAACCATTTCCGAGATAGGAACGCTAGCATGAATGTCTGAACTATCTTTTTATACTAAACCGGTGATACTCTTCAACTTTGTAATTCACTTTTTTCTCTAGAACCCTTTTTGTGATAGGAACACTAACTCCGCTCTTTTCCACCAGGTGGCGCTGCAAGCAGTTTAACGTTGTACTGCATGGCCACTTTGCTATGCTTACATTTTATCACTATAGCTGCAGCCGTTTAGCAGTTAAAAGAGTTGAGACTGAATTTTTGGGCACCCTGTATTTTCCTTATATAGTAAAGATATTACAATGGGACCTATTTCAGACCAATACCTTTTCAACAAAGCAAAAAGTATCAAAATCGGAGCATCCGTTCAGAAGTTATGAGCTTAAAAAAAAAAAAAAAAAAAAAAAAAAAAACACGGTTTGAATTGAGAACCTTCCTCCTTTTTTGAAGTCGGTTAAAAAAGAATTCTAAATATTAATTTTTTGCTAGACTATTGCCGGATAATTTTGAATTTATTCTTTCTTTATGCATTTCCTTATTATTTAGTTTCGATGCTATAACTTAAAGCAACAGCTGTAATAAAAAAAAAAAAGAGAGCTATTTTGGTCAATCTCTCCTTACAGGTTAGGAATGATTGCGCACGTGGATAGGAGAGATTGCACTTAGTTATAACTACAATTAAATTATTAAGAATAATAATTGCACTTAAATGATATTGTTGTAAGGTTTTCGTAAACAAATATTTTTTGTATTAAGAGTGGATATTTTAATTTAATAATTAAAAATTCAGAAAAATAAAAGAAATATAAAAATTTTATTTAAAAATAGGGATTTAAAGAATCAGAAAAGACAAGATCCAGATAAAATTACAAAATCATATCAAGATACTAGATAACAAGTATAACTTAAAATTAGGAAGTTTCCTTTCCAGTTTTAATATTTTTTGGTCTACTTACCTAATCTGTCATTGTCCACAATCATTGTACTTTTTTCGTAAATTGTGAATCTTTCGTGCCTTTCACCTACCACAAATTGCCCGTTCGAGACCGATTGCACGCAACTGTGCGTGCAACGCATATCCAAGCCTAAAAGATAGGAAGCACACCTTATGTCCGATGATGGTTGGTTCCGCCCACTTTTAAGCACAGAATCAGCACACTGTTTGTTACTTATTGAATTTATTTTCTCAAAATCTTCCGCACAAAAATGTTTTAAATACAATGCTAAATATCACTTGGTTTAAAATCTTCTCGTTACAACATTAATAACTTTTACCTTAAACCTAAATTTTAATTTAATTTATTTTATTTTATTGAAAATTAGACGATTACAGTACAGCAAAAGAAATTTGAAAATTTTGATATATTTTATTTGCATTCAATTTTATGTCTTCTATTTCAGCAGCCGACAGCTGCACAAAGCTTGAGCATCCTATTTGAAAATACTTCAAACCTGAACAGATATGCAATAACATTAAATAGTTTGCGATACATTTCCCATAGTCTAACATTGGCACTCAAGAGGTAAATAGTACACGAGGTGTGGCTTTAGGAAATCGTTGCCACGCGTGAATAATGCCCAATTTAAGATTTTGGGGACGATTTCCAAAAAGATGGCCGTCTCGAATGGGTTAAACCCTAGACTCCTAAACTAGATGCCTGTCGCGAGGCTCAGAAACTTGGCAACAGTTGAAGCGGTAGACAGCGCCACCTGGTACAAACTGCGCGACTTTTTTATTCAACTGTCACCAATAATTTTAAGAAGTGATATATGATATACATAATCGCCGTTTTTAGGTAGATTCCTTATAGGAGATCTACCTATTGCAATGGTTCTCATGACACGACTTCTGGAAAATTTCTTCATATCTTCACCGATCATGACCCCTAGAACCCAAAACCACCCACCGTTCAAAAGTTTATATATATATATATATATAGGTATATATATATATATATATATATGTATAACGCTTTTTCCCATGTTAAGTTGTGAACACGATAACTGGAGTAATTTTTATTAAAAATTAACCAGCTCAGGATATGTTGTCAGGACAGTAAAAATCTCGGTCAAGTTCGTAGATGAGATATCCAGTTCAAAGGGGGTGGAAATGGTGGGGGGTGGAAATTTTCATTTGCCCATAATTTCTTTAATATTGAAAATAGGAAAAAATTTCAAATCAGACGAATTACCGCCTTACACTAAAGAACAATATTTGCATTTAAACTTTTTCGATAGCTTCAATTGCTTAGAAGTTACAAGCTAAAAAGTGATTTTTCGCCAATTGTTCTATATAGCCGACATTTGCTATATAGCTTTCATGGCAAAAATTTATAATCTGATGCGTATGTCACGTGCAAACAATAATAAAAAAGATCACTGAAAATATAATAAAATTTTAAGTGTTTTTTAACAATATAATAATCTGATTAAAAAAAAAAAAATGTTAAATTTAACAGAAAATATGACGTCATAATTACAACTGAGAAAAATGAAATAAAATTTTATCCGTGATTGTAAACAAATAAAATAAAAGATAATAAATAAATATGTAAATAAAATCAACATATATTAGGGCTAAGCAGATTTAGACTTAGCTTTAGCATAGATGCTATAATGTAAAAGATAAATGTCATCGTTAAAAAAAAAAAAAAAAAAAAAAAAATCGTTTAAATCGATGCTAAACGAACTAAAGTGGCATGATAGAAAAAGTAATAAATTTGGGGACATTTAGGTATTATCTCTTTGACAAATAAACTAGGGACGATTTTAATGAATTTTCCGTTGAAGTATACTTTCATAAAAACTTACATTTAAATTAAAGTATTTCATTACTCGAATTTCCTTATTTTGATAAATTGCATCCAAATCCTGTGTCACATACGATAGTTTTGTATAAGTATAGATTTTTTGTTTGCCCCTGGAACCTGCCCCTGATGAGAAAAGTGCCTGGAAACTCTTGTATCTAGTACTGTCATTGATTATGAAGTCGTGTGCAAAATTTCAGGTTCTTCGGACGACAAGAAGTTACCGAAAATTGAATTGCAAAACTCCGTTACATACATTAATAGTTGCATCATATCAAATTAATAAACGTGTTAATTAAAAACTATGTTAAACGCTTTAATTAATCATTTAAAAATATAAAATTAAAATAATACGTCAATCTTAATACAAATATCGTTTGTGGTGAATAGTTTAGAATGTCTGTTTAGGCAGAAATTTAAAAATTACGATTGAGAGTAATACGTTACAGCTTCCTGTGACTTTTTATCTTGTCGAAACAAGATATTGGTCTGTGAAGAGATATGAGGTTTTCGCGTGGAAAGAAAATATAATGACGGCAAAGCAGCTTTTCTCCATCGCCAAGCTCGCCAAATTTTGTCGTCAGACAACGAATTTTGTCGCCAAGTCAAAAATTTCTTCGTTAACTATCAAATTTTGCCGCCAAATCTCAAATGTCATTGCTAAATCGCAAGTTTTGTCACCAAGATCTCACCAAATCATACAATTTACTAAATTCATAACAATTAACATTGAAATTCAGCGGTGCCAAATGGTCCAATGTTAACTAATCTTAATGTTAATGTTAATATTAATGTTCCAGCTTATGTGATCCAAAACAGTTTCACTTTACAATTTTTACTCTTCTGACAATAAGAATCACAAAAACACAATACAAAACTTTCAATAATTCAATAAAAATTACAATGAAATAACTATCTAAATACCACCACCACTTAACTGTATTTGACTTGACCATAGTAACGCCAGCCTTACAAGTGCTTGACCATAGTAAGGTTACAAGTGCATTTTCACGTTTCTATTATTTTTCTCTTTAAAAGAAAGATATTGAACTTCAGTTATATGGAATTTAAATAAAAATTATAATTTTGATTAAGCTTGGGTGGGGAGGGGGGTGTAACCCAATAGCCCCCTCCGGGATTCACCATTGCTAGGATTGTATATCTTTAAGACTTCTATTTGTTGAATAATTATGAGCTTGAATTAAAAAAAAAAATAATTGAAGCATTTACAGACCAATAAATCTAGCCTAAAATTTTAAGTAGATTGAATAAAATCCTTTTTCAGCTGAAAATTAAATTTCTTGAAAACAGAATAGCGATGTAAAAAATTCAATGTGTGAGAACAAATCCATTGGCTAAGTATTAATGCATATGTAAAATTTCTTTACATTTGTAACATTAACGTAAAGGAATCTACCTTTGCCTTTAAGCTTGCCGAAAAGGGATTTTTTCGATTCCATTCGCCTTTTATATATGTCATATCTCACTTTAAAAATTTTTTTGGTGGCTGTAAAATAAAAAAGTCGCGCAATCTGTACCAGATGGCGCTGTCTACCGCTTCAACTGTTTCCGAGCAACGTGACAGGCATCTAGTTTAGGAGGCTGTGGTTAAACTCTTCAAAGATGTCTTTTGATACATTCAACAAACTTATCCTTATTATCTTGTCTTTAACAATAAGCTGCATAATCTCTCCCAGTATAGAATTTAATGGAATCAATGCACAGTCCCTACTAAGTAACAAATGCGCCAACTCTCCCATTTCGGTAGGAGAGATTACGCAGCATATATTCAATAATTAGTCGCTTTTATAGCGAACTTTTGGTGTTCGTACCGTTAGTGTAGATTAGAAGCTTATGAAAAATCGTTCAATTTAAAAATATTTTGTACTACTGCCATTCTATAGAAATTCCTAGGAAGTGATATGAAAATTCAAGCTTTTTTTTTTTTTTTTTTTTTTTTAACAAGACAAAATAACCACGTTTAATCTTAGACGAATGACGAATGGAACAATCAACATGCACTTTCAAATCAACACGCCACTATAGTAGCAGCGCTCACAACATATTCCTTCTCTCAGATCCTCTTTGTGCGCAATCTCTCCTAGCTTTACCTTATATTAAATTATGATAGTTTATAATAATTTAATATGTATTTAATTCATATTTTAAACATATTTAAGTACTACTTGGTAGATTCAGTGATGAAGTTTATTTATTTAACCTATTAAGTGCCGAGTCTCCCATTTTTGGAATCTTTGATTAAGAATTTTTTTTCTCTGCAAGTAATTAACATAAATATAATTTTTCTTTTTTTACATTAAATATTGAAACTTCTAGTTTCATTGGTAACCTTTTCAAAAAGTTTGTAATGTAAATTCTACATATTTTTTCAATTATTCAAACAAAGATGTTTCTTTTTCTGCAAAACATCAGCAAAGAAAAAAAAAATCAGCAAAAGTAACTCATTCGAGTACAGAGGTTTAAAACAATGGATATCAAATAAAAGAATTCTTTTCTTAAATTATAACAAACAGGAATCAAGAAAACTAATTTAAAAAGGTTTTGCAGTATTTCAACATGTGTTCTACCTCAATTAGGTGTCAAATCTTCCATTTTTGAAACATATCATATCTTCTAACAAAATATATTTTTATTAATTATTTGAACTACATACGATTAGAAATGCACATTAAAACCCAAAATATACGAAAATTCATAACTTTTCAGTGGGATTCATATAGTGGCGTTTAATGGGTCAATTTTCTTTTCTTTTCTTTTCTTTAATTTAATTAATTAATTTATTAATTACTAGCAGGCTACGCCCGCTTCGCTGGTCACTATATTTAAATGAATTTTCGAAAGAATTGAATTAATATTTATTTTTTTTACACCACATTATAGGCAAAAACTTAAAAAAAAAAAAAAAAAAGAAGAAGAAGAAGAAGAAGAAAGAAACTGAAATTGCTCCAAACCTTGCTTTGGGTACCCGCTGTCTACGGCAGCTCTTTTCCCGCCCGCACTGCATGAGATCTAGGTTTCCCATGCCTGCAGAAAGATCTTTCCCGGGCACTTCAATCTGGATATTTTTCGACGACAGGGGGGATCTGCTACTATTTAAGAACTACGATTCTAAAGGTGACTGTATCTCAGCATCTATTAAATATTTTAGTTTTGAGGCATGTATTTTATAGCCCATGCTCTTTACACTATATTACGATTTGATTCTGACCAATGTAATAAAATAAAATAGAATGTAGATTAAAAAATAAATAAATAAATAAATATGCAAATAAATGTTAATCATTTTAATCCTTTTCACTATGTATATACTACCATTTTTCCCGATAAATACTGTAAATAAAAAAAAAAATAATAATAATGAATAAAAGTTTTTTTTTTTTTTTAAAGGAATTAATTAAAAAATGAAAAATAAGAAGTTGTTCTACTGTAAAAAATTAAACATAACTGTTATAAATACGTTTTAAAATTTAAAACTAATTTTACTTAATTTTTTTTTTACTGCATTACGATTTTATTTTCAACTAGCAGGCAACGCCCGCTTCGCTGGTCCCCATTTTTAAATGAATCGCTATAATTACTGAATTCTCAAAATTGCAATAATTTTTATCACGTGAAAAAAAAAACAGAAAAAAAAAAAATCTTATTAGGAAAAATGTCGCATCGGAATCTCACTGCCTTCGGAAAAACTTCCCAAAATGCTCTAACTCTTATTTCTATTATTTTCCCCCTTCGCCCCCCCTCCCGTCTATCCTAATAATTTTAAAAATTCGAAAATATCCACAATCGATTTGTAGGTATCGAAAACCTCTATATACCAATTTTGAATGCTCTAACTCTATTCTATTTTTTTTGCCCCTCCGCCCCCCCCCTTCCCGGCCCTCCTAATAACTTTACACTTTCGAAAATATCCCCATTCAACTTGCTGGCCTCTAAAACCTATCTGTACCAATTTTGAACGGCCTAAATGTATTTCTATTTATTTTTGCCCACCCCCCCCCTTCTCGCCCCTCCTAATAATTTTACAAATTCGAAAATATCCGCAATCGATTTGTAAGGATCGAAAACCTCTATATACCAATTTTGAACGATCTAACTCTATTTTTATTTTTTGCCCCCCCCTCTCCCCTCCCCCTTCTTGCCTCTCCTAATAACTTTACACTTTCGAAAATAGCCCCATTCGACTTGCCGGCCTTTAAAACCTATCTGTACCAATTTTGAACGGCCTAACTGTATTTCTATTTGTTTTTGCCCATAGCCCCCCATACTGCCCCCCCCCTTCCCACCCCTTCTAATAATTTTACAAATTCAAAAATATCCGCAATCGATTTGTAAGTATCGAAAACCTCTATGTACCAATTTTGAACGATCTGACACTATTTTTATTTTTTGCCCCCCTCCTTCTCCCCCCCCCCCAAAAAAAAAATCGGAAAAATCAAAAAAATGAGTTTTTGGAAATATTTTCAAGAAGACGCTTGGCGGTTTTTTTTTTACATGTTTGAGCTATTACTTTTACTCGAAAATCTGTATTTTTCTAAATTTGCCTCCGAAAATCATTTATACCCCCTTCCCCCTTAAAAATCCAAAATTCCAAAATCGCAGAAAAGGATTTTTTTTGTTTTCAAGTCTAGTCTCTCCCTCTGCAATTTCTTCACCGTGAAGCAATTTGGAGCCGAGTTGTGCTTATAAAGGTGGTTTTTGCCTTCTGCACCTTCGAAAATCATTTTCAGCCCCTCTCCCCCCTTAAAAATCCAAAATTCCAAAATCGCAGAAAATGATTTTTTTGTACTTAAGTCTAGTCTCCCTATCTGCAATTTTTTCATCGTGAAGTAATTTGGGGCCGAGTTATGCTTATAAAGGTGTTTTTTCCTCCTGCGCCTCCGAAAATGATTTTCACCCCTTTTCCCCCTTAAAAATCCAAAAATCCAAAATCGCAGAAATGATTTTTTTGTATTCAAGTCTAGTCTCCCCATCTGCAATATCTTCCTCGTGAAGCAATTCGGAGCCGAGTTATGCTTATAAAGGTGTTTTTGTCTTCAGCAACTCCGAAAATCATTTTCACCCCCTTCCCCCCTTAAAAATCAAAATTCCAAAATCGCAGAAAATGATTTTTTCGTATTCAAGCCTAGTCTTGCCATCTGCAATTTCTTCCCTGTGAAGTAATTTGGTGCCTAGTTGTACTTATAAATGTGTTTTTGCCTTATGCACCCCCGAAAATCCCATTTTTACCCCTACACCCCTTAAAAATCCAAAATTCCAAAATCGCAGAAAATGATTTTTTTGTATTCAAGTCTAGTCTCCCCAACTGCAATTTCTTCACCGTGAATCAATTTGGAGCCGAGATATGCTTATAAAGGTGATTTTTGCCTTCTGCCCCCCCCGGGGGGGAACGGGGGGTATTTCGCAAAATCCCGTCTTAGTGAGCGTCAGGGTCTTAAGATCAACCTGCTCACCAAAAATTGCGACTCTATCTCCAATAGGATCGCCACAACCGTGTTGAGTCAGTAAATCAGTGAATCAGTGAATCAGTGAGTTTACTCTTTTATATATATAGATAAATACAACAAATTAATAAAAAAGAGAAAAAAATTCGCCTTCAAATGAATGTATTAAATAAAAATAAGTTGCGTAATAGCCGTTGCTAAGACACGCAGACGATTGAAGCAAAATAATAAATCTATGAAAAATGAAACAAAGAAGCCAGTATTTAAAATCGGAAAAACATTAATTTAAAAAATTCAAATTCGAAATTCGAAAAAATCTCTATGAGGTGCTCACCTGCAGGGTCCCAGGTACCTATATCCCAAAATCTAAAAATGTAATATTTTTAATTTTTCTACTGTGTGTGTATAACTATTTGATTTCAATAAATATAATAAAAAAGATTTCTTCCTCAAATGAATTTAAATAAAGAAATAGTTTAATAGCCGTTGCTAAGATACGCAGACTTTTGAAACGAAAGAAATTTCTGAAAAATGAATCATTGAAGCCAATATTTAAAATCGAAAAAACATTAATTTAAAAAGTTCAAATTCGAAATTCGAAAAAATCTCGATGAGGGGCACACCTGCAGGGTCCCAGGTACCTACATGCCAAATTTGGAACCTCTGCGATCAGTAGTGTGAGCACCAGAGCGCAGACGGACACACACACACACACAGACAGATACACACACAGACACACACACAGACACTTCTCTTTATTTATATAGATTATTATTATTATTATTATTATTTAATGCTTGAATGCTTAAAATGTGCATCAAATTTCAGCAATGAAACATAATTGGAATATAAAGGTTGAAAATAGATAAATATTATTTTCATTTTAAAGGATTTTTTTTTTTTTTTTTTTTTTTTTTTTTTTTTTTAATATAAATGAAAAAATAAGTTAATAGTTATCTTTTCTTTTTTTTATTTATTTATTCAACCAAAGAAAGTTATTTTAGAGAATAGAGACATTAATTATTTTTACAAAAGTTTTTTAAAATATCTGAAAAGAGATTCCTTTTTTTTTTTTTTTTTTTTTTTCCCTAAGGAAAATTAAGAATTAAACAGATTTATTGATTTATTTAATTTACATTTTTTATATTTTAATTAATTTAATTTAATTTTATATTTTCATACAAAAATAAATTACATTAAAATTCTTAAATTAACCTTTCGATTAAATTTGTGTTACAAGATATTGAACATTTAAAATTTTCATCTTTGGATTGATTTTTTTCCTTCAATATTTTAAGCTTTACCATACATTAAATTCTTCAAATTAATTCCTTGACATTATTTTATTATTTTATTTTACTTTGTTTTATTTTATTTTATACCAGCAGGCTTTGTCCGCTTCGCTGGTCATTGCATTTAAAGGACACTCTTTTCTATATAGCTTTATAAAAATAAAATAAAACAAAATACTAAAATTGCTCAAAAGCTCGCTTCAGGTCTCTGCTGACTTCGGCAGCGATTTGGTCATCCGCTAAAACTCAGGCGCCTGTCCCTATTACCTGCGACATTGGTTTACCAATAGTCTTCCATTTAGGTGCTTATTAGATAACAGTTTCGAAATAGATAGTATCGAAAAAAATGAAGTATCCCTTTTATATTTGAATCCCAGTTACATATGAACAACACTATGCGTGGTGCACATAATATTTGCTTTTACGTTATTTTCTATGTTTATTTTGTTTATCTGATCAACCATAAAATGACAGCATATTCACGCCAAGTACTACAATATGCTATGACCGGCTACGTCTGTCGCATGAGACAATTAATTTTTGTGTTTATATATAATTCATGGTTTGTAAACCTGATCATAGTACAGCCTTAATACAGTTCTTTTTGTCACCATTTCAGACTTAATCCCTTGTAACAATATGCTATGAGCGCTATTTCTGCCGTATTTTAGACAACTAATCTTTTTATGGTTATATATATTTCCCATTAAACATATTTTTATTTATTTATTTAAATATTAATTTGAATTAATCAAATATTTCTGTTCGACGGCATGCAAATGCAGTCACATACAGAGGCTCATTTATTTGTATGATGAATTAGCATAGTGATTAGTATATAAAAAAATAAATAAATAGGTAAACATTATCAGCTATACGACGACTTTATTATGTTGCTTTATTGGCGGATTTTAACTTTTTGTCGCCATATTAGCGATGGATTTTTTTTTTTTTTTTTTTTTTTTTTTTATGAAAAGGGGAAGACTATTTTGCTAATAATTTTATCAGACACCTTTTTGTTTATATATAAAAATCCTTCCTATTCTGTTTATTTTTTTAATGGTTTTTTAGGTTTAAAATAGTGCTTGCTGAAATAAATTTGCTATCTTTAAAACTGCATTTTTTCTATAAACTCCTTTCTATAGTCGCCAAATTTGTCGCCAAATTCATTACCTGCCTATTGGAGCTTTTTAATGCGTTTTAAAGAGAAGATTAAGCTATTTTAACGCGAAAAAAAGCTAGAAATGCAGAAAATTAACATTTTTATCAATTAAGCCTCTTTAAAAGAATTTATGCAAATATAAATACAATTATTTACAATTTCGTAACAGTACGCATTGATAAAGTGCTAATGTAGTTAGTTCTATAGCTATGATTCTACAGAAAATTTAAAAACATGGTTTATAAAAAGTTCTTTATCTTATAATTATTTATATTTTTGTTGCGCTACTTAGATTAAAATGGCTGTTGCTATATTAAAATTCTTGTCGAAAAACATACTGTGTACTTCAGCACCAAAATTTAAAAAATCGTCCAGGAGGATCTATTAATGAAACTGATAAAATAAAAATATGGTTCATAGAGTTTAAATAATCTATTTAAAACAGAAAATGGTTTCCATACAATCTTCTGCTGTTACCACCTAAAATTCATACTTCAGTTAATTTTAAAAAATCTAATTGTCCGATCAATAAGCTGTTTAATCCGTTGAATTCACAAAAATTGCTTCTTTCATTTGGTATCTTATTTGTAACGATACGACTGATATTTCTAATTTATTTTCTAATTTATTTAATTTACTTTCCTCGTTTTAAATAAATGTACTTTTTCTTTTCTTTTTTTATTCTGTCGAAAAAAAAATTGGCAACAATTTAAAATTATGAATAAAATTTAAATGGCTAATTTATCAGAAATTAGAAGGTTTTTTTTCACATTTTAATTAATTAAAAGAAAACTAATAAGAAATTCGAAAATCCGGCTTCGAGGTGCATGAGGGGAGGTCATTACGAACCTCCATGCAAATGTGTGTAGCTCTGCGAGCTGCCGTTTTCCTAAAAGGCTCTGTATATACATACACAATGACACACACACACACAGACACAAACATCTTATTTTATTATATGTGTCTATATATATATATATATGTGTGTGTGTGTGTGTGTGTGTGTGTGTGTGTGTGTGTGTGATTTTTAGTGCTAGAGGCCTATTTCAGTCGGTACAGTTGTCGAATTTTTATAGGTCACTCTTAATTAGTGCTAGAGGCCTATTTCAGTCGGTTTATTGAATGGGGATTTATTGAATGAAGTCCCCCCAAGGCACAACTTTGACATGAGTCCCCCCCCCCAAGGTACCCCTATTTCAGTCGGTACAGCGTTGTCGAATTTTTATAATACACTCTTAATAGTGCTAAGGGCCTATTTCAGTCGGTTTATTGAATGGGGATTTATTGAATGAAGTCCCCCCAAGGCACAACTTTGACATGAGTCCCGCCCTAGGTACCCCTATTTCAGTCGGTACAGCGTTGTCGAATTTTTATAATACACTCTTAATAGTGCTAAGGGCCTATTTAAGTTGGTTTATTGAATGGGGATTTATTGAATGAAGTCCCCCCAAGGCACAACTTTGACATGAGTCCCCCCAAGGTACAACTTTGACATGAGTCCCCCCAAGGCCCAACTTTGACATGAGTCCCCTCCCAGGCCCAACTTTGACATGAGTCCCCCCAAAGCCCAACTTTGACATGAGTCCCCCCTAAGGTACAACTTTGACATGAGTCCCCCCCCAAGGCACACCTTTGACATGAGTCCCCCCCCCAAGGCACACCTCCCCCTCATTGGGAAATAAAGATAAAACGTTGTTTTGCGGCTATAAGACAGTTTGGACTTCCAACGTTATTTGTTACAATATCTGCAGCTGAAACACATTGGTTTGATTTAATGAAAACTTTATCATGGAATTTAGATCGTCACGAATTAACTAAAGAAGAATTTGTCGATATTAACAAGTTTAGCAGTAGGCCTCTGGCACTAAATTAAAATCTGTCAATGTCAGATTTTCATGTTTTAAATAATGAAATAATGTCGTGTCTGTATAATTTTTATTATTTTTTTTTTTTCAGAAACCTTTTGTTTCTTTTAGATCTTAAAAACGTACGATGCCAAAGCTAAATAATTTACCATAATTTTATTTTTCTGAAAGTCATTACTTTATATGGAACTTTGCGAATGCTTTTGGTTAAAACAAGTCAAATTGTACAAAACAAATGTTTATGTTCTGTAAGTGACACAACTGAAGACACATATTTTCTTTCTTAAGATTAAATTGATTCTGAAACCCCTTATATTGCTTGGATATCACACTGATTTGAAGTAAGTGAATAGTGTAGGTGAACAACAAAAGAAAAAAAATCTATTTTTTTTTTCTAATAGTTTTTTAATATTATTTAATGTATTTAAAAAAATAGAAATTATTTAAAATGTAAAGATGCAGCAGAATATTCTTGTGAACGCCGCCGCACCTCTGATTTCGAGAGTATTCCAAAACAAGAACTGAAAAGTTTGGTACGAAAATGTGGCAACACGTGTGCGTATGTGAATCAAGATGGACTAACGTTCCAATTCTATATGTTGTTTTAAAATACTTTACTTGATGTTAATTTATGTGTTCGTTATGTATTTTATGTTTGTGCCTTAAGTAAATTTAAAATGAAAAAAGTAAACAAAGCGTGATCAGTGTCTTAATGTGTCTCAAGATGATTTTACAGGAAGAAAAGAACCAGGTGCAAAAAGGAAGTCGCCACAATTGGCGCAGCCGCCAAGGATATGTTAAATAGCAAGTGCATTTATGGATTATTTCATGATAGTGATAAAAAAAAAAAAAAAAAAAAAAAAAAAAAGTATGTTTTTTTATGTTCCATCAAGAGTGATATTTTGTATAAGTTTTATTTTTAAATAATTAGGATTAAGCATTTAGATATTTTGTTCCGATTTTGTATTCCAACAGGGTAAAGAATAGGTAAATGGAAATTGAATATTTCGTAATGTTGAAATAATAATAATTCTAGTGTTTGAAAAATGAAAAATAGAAATATATTTGTTTATTTGTATTTAAAAAGCCGGAAAATATTAAAAAGAATGGTGAAAAGAATATATTTTTTTATGCTATTCAAGATCATTGTTATTAATTTCTGTGTGTTCTTTTTATTCATCACGTGATTTAGAATAAATAACTGTTTCATTAAAGCAGATTGTGAAAAAAAAAAAGAGTTCTGTTTTGATTTATTTGTTCTGTTTTATTGAATGATTGTTTATTTGTTAGACGTTGATAATGATTTATCTTTATTTATCTTTATTATTATGGGAATATTAATGAAATATCTCAATAAAAAAACTAGTGAATTATTCTTGTGAACGTCCGGTTTTGTTTATTTTTATTTATTTATTTATTTATTTATTTATTTTTTTTTTGCTTTGAGGAATGAATCGGAAATTGTTTTTTTTTTTTTTTTTCTGTTTAAAAGTAAGTTTGATTAAAGGTTGCTATAGCAACATTATTTCTAATTTATTGAAAGCTGGTTATGTAATAAAGTATATTATGATTTATTTAATGAAAGAGTTGATTGTGTAAACATTTTTTTTTTTTAATTTGTTATTTCGATACATATTTTTTTTCTCCTTTTATGTATGCATTCCGACTTAATGATTATTTTATTTAATTTGGGGGAAAATGTTGTTTAAGATAAAAACTAAGATGTCAAACTGGCGTTCTTAGGGGGAAAACAATACGGTTTGTGATTATAAATATAGGAAAATTTATTTTATTCACGGAAATTTTGAATTTGATTTGATTTCATCCATCCGAAGATGGCATTTTTGGGTAAAGGGAATAAAAAAGATTTGCAAGAAGTTGCTTCTGAGCTTGGAGTGGAAGGAGCTCAACATTTAAAGTTATATGAGTTAAGAGATGCTATTTTGGCTTCAAAGAATTACGATGAAGAATTTGTTAAAGAAACATTAGCGAACGTACTTGAAGCACGGAAGAGGAAAAAAGAGATGGAGGAACGCATAAGAAGGGAAGAAATAGAGGAACGGAAGAGGAAAGAAGAGATAGAGGAACGCATAAGAAGGGAAGATATAGAGGAACGTAAGAGAAAAGAAGAGATGGAGGAACGCATAAGAAGAGAAGAAATAGAGGAACGTAAGAGAAAAGATGAATTGGAAAAAATGCGTTTGGAAAATGCAAGAATAGAACTTGAGAAGAAAGGAATTACAAATGAAACTTCTGAGAAAACGCGCGTAAAATTACATAACATCTTACAAAAATTTGATCCTAAAACATGCGAAATTAGTCTGTATTCAGTTCTTTTTGAGCGGCAGGCAAAACGTGCCGAAATTAAAAGAGATGATTGGGTTTCTCATCTCATTGGGCTACTGCCATACGAAATCGCGGAAGTTATAGCTCGGGAAGACGAAGAAATCACGAATGATTACGGAAAAGTAAAAGAGTTATTGTTAAAGAGATATAAACTTACTCCTGAAAATTTTCGACAACTTTTCATTAAGCATACTAAAAAAGCTGATATCACATGGAGAGATTTTGCTTACGAATTGACCACTACGATTTTACCCACTCACAGAAGATAATGAAAAGTGTATGTTCTGTATGGAGGGAGAAAGTCACGAGACTATTCGAAAGGCAAAGCTAAACAACAGCGAGTCGCATCATCCAGAAACCAAAGTCTTTAATAACTCAGTAGTTAAACAGACATTGACCGAAACCGATAGTAAGGATGAAAGAAATGAAAATATCCCTGTTCCACAAGCACAAGTGTTTAGGGATGAGCAGTTAGCCTGTCCTACATTGAAAAGGTGCTTCGAAGAAGCTAGGCAACATAAAAATGGTTACTGGATTGAAAGAGGTTTATTATATCATATGGGTAAAGTAGGCGGACAGAAATATATTCAATTGATCGTACCGGCAAGCAGAAGAAAGGACATTTTGAAATTAGCTTATGAAACTCCTACTGGTGGACATCTGGCAGCTAAGAAGACCAGAGACAGAATTGCAATGTCTTTCTGGTGGGAAGGAATGCCAAAAGAAGTCAAACAATTATGTGCTTCGTGTCATGATTGTCAAATGCGCAGGAAAGGAAAAGTAAACGATAGAACACCTATCGAAACTGTTGGAAGACCAGAACTCCCGTTTCAAGTGGTTAATGCCGATATTTTAGGCCCAATGGAGCCAAAGTCATCACGTGGCCATCAGTATGTACTGTGCGTTATGGACCAGCATAGTCGTTGGCCGGAAGCAATACCTCTGAAGTCTTTAACAGCAAAGGCAGCCTGTGATGCATTTATAGAAATATTTGTACGAACTGGAATTCCTCGAGTAATTGCAATGGATAACGGAAGAAATTTTGCCGCACAGCTGACAAAAGAGTTTTTAAAACGATTAGGATGTGTTCCTAAATTTTCCACTCCAGGTTATCCACAATCGAATGGTTTGGTTGAAAGATGGATAGGAACTATGAAATCCATGCTACATCATGCAATTAATTCACAAGGTCGAGGCTGGGATAAACAGTTGCCATTCTTGTTATGGGCATACAGAGAAGTGCCTAACGCTACAACGGGTGTTGCTCCATTCCTACTAGTTCATGGGCGACCACCTGTAGGACCTCTAGCCATCCTCAAATCAAGTTGGGAAGATGAAGTCGTACTTCCTCAAGGGATTGGAGAATCTGTAGCTGACTACCTGTTGAAACTCCGGAAACGTTTAGAAGACGCGGCACAGTATGCGAATAGCATAGCTCAAGAACAGCAGCAGAAATATGTACATTATCATAATTTACGGT
The DNA here is from genome assembly GCA_963930645.1 of Salticus scenicus. Lineage (NCBI taxonomy): Eukaryota > Metazoa > Arthropoda > Arachnida > Araneae > Salticidae > Salticus > Salticus scenicus. The sequence goes on from OZ005662.1 coordinate 220,521,380, forward strand.
CAAAAGATACCAAATTTTCTGTTGGGGATGAAGTTGTAGTGTTAATCCCTGATTCAACAAATTGTCTTTGTTCAAAATGGAAAGGTACAGGAGAAATAGTAGAAAAGAAGTCTCCACATTCTTTTTATGTCGAACTACCTGATGGAAGTGTTCGACATCTTCATCAAAATAAATTGCGTAAATATATTCAACCTGTCAGAGCTGTAGGAATTATTTACGAAACAGATGAAGAGTTTGGAGATATACAACATGCGCCCGTAGAATCACGGCAAGTAACAGATGAAGAACTAAAAGCTGATATAAAATCAAATTCGATATCAGCAAAGCAACACAAACAGCTGTTGAATCTGATTAAAGAATATCTAACAATATTTGATGGGGAATTAAAGAAAGCCAAAGTTCCTCCACATGTTATCCAGTTAAAATCTGGAGTAGAGAGGAAACAACCTCATCTTTATAAAGTTCCAGAAACATTAAGATCTAATATAGAAAAACAGATAACAGAATTATTGGAAAAAGACCTGATAGAACCCTCTTCAGCAGAAATAGCATATCCATTAGTATGTGTAGCCAAGAAAGATGGAACTGTCCGACTTTGCGTGGACTACAGAGAGCTGAACTCAGTTAGTAAAATTCCACCTTTTCCAATGCAGAATTCAGAAAATCTTAGATTTAAAGCTGGTGGAGCTCGTTACGTGACAACTTTAGATATTCTTAAGGGATATTGGGAAATACCCTTAGCAGAGCAAAGCCGAGAATTAACCAGTTTTGTATCTCCAAAGGGTCAGTATCAGTGGAAGGTGATGCCATTTGGGTTATCTGGAGCACCAGCAACATTCCAAAGAATAATGAATCAAGTATTACGACCTCATAGTGACTACGCCGAAAGTTTTCTTGATGATATTATCATATTTTCTTCAAACTGGGAAGATCATCTTAATCATATTAAATCCATTTTAGAAACTCTGAAAAAATTGAATTTTTCGGCAAATTTAAAGAAATGCTCGTTTGCGATGTCGAAAGTAGAATATTTAGGACATGTCGTAGGCTCAGGAGAGCACGGCCCAGATCCGGACAAGATATCAGTTATTAAAGATTTGAAAGCCCCTAAAACTAAGAAAACATTGAAGTCACTCCTAGGATTATTTAACTATTACAGAGACTATGTGCCTCGGTATGCCAATATAGCAAAACCTTTAACGGACTTAACTCGAAAAACTGTGCCAAACGACCTTCCATGGTCATAAGAAGCCGAAAGCGCATTTAATTCGTTAAAGAATTGTTTGTGCTCTATAACATCTCTGTATACACCTGATATGTCGAAACCTTTTGAAATCGATACTGATGCTTCAGTGACCGGAATTGGAGCCTGTCTAATGCAAAGAGATGAGCAGAATAAACTGAAACCTATAACTTTTGCAAGCCAAAAACTGACCCCTGCTCAATCAAAGTGGAGCACTATTGAAAGGAAAGCTTATGCTGTAATATGGGCATTAGGTAAATTCGAAATGTGGACTTATGGAACCACTATTATCTTACACACGGACCATAACCCTTTAAAATATTTGACAGAAACAGTTCCTAAGAACGCCAGATTACAAAGATGGGCATTGGCTCTATTTCGCTATCAAGTGACTATTGCTCATAAGCCAGGAAGCAGTAATACTATTGCAGATGCTTTATCACGCATTCATGAATAAAGTCATAAGTTAGTTTAATATTGTATTTGTTATTACATATATATATATATATATATGTGTGTGTTTATTTTGTTCTTATATTCAAGTATATTAATTCATTGAGATTATTTAAAGTGCATAAGAAAATCCATGTCAGGATAAATGTTTATTCATATATATATTATATATATATATTTTATTTCTATTATTTGTTTAAATGTTACTTATTTTATACCATAGAAAATATTTAAATTTTAAGTGAAATATAAATGTTATTGCTCTTGATGGAACATCGCATATTAGGTCAAAGATGAGACAATAATTAAGAATTTAAAAGGACAATTAGACTTTCATGAACATTTATTCAAAGATGAAACAATAATTAAGAATTTAAAGGGACAATTAGACTTTCATGAATAATTATATAAATTATCCACAAATTTTTGTTAGTAGTTTCACTGTGAAGGCCATTGTCCCTCAAGTGAAACTGGAGGGAAGGTGTGAACGCCGCACCTCTGATTTCGAGAGTATTCCAAAACAAGAACTGAAAAGTTTGGTACGAAAATGTGGCAACACGTGTGCGTATGTGAATCAAGATGGACTAACGTTCCAATTCTATATGTTGTTTTAAAATACTTTACTTGATGTTAATTTATGTGTTGGTTACGTATTTTATGTTTGTGCCGTAAGTAAATTTAAAATGAAAAAAGTAAACAAAGCGTGATCAGTGTCTTAATGTGTCTCAAGATGATTTTACAGGAAGAAAAGAACCAGGTGCAAAAAGGAAGTCGCCACAATTCTTTTTAATAATTTTATTAGTTCATAACCATACATACATTTTTAGAACATTAAAAATAATAATAATAATAATAATAATCTTACAAAATCAAGCAAAACGTATATATGCAATAAACAACAGCTTTTGATGTCAAACATCCATTTCCTAGATAAAGATTTATTAGTCTCGAAACAGTCACTTGGATAACGTATTGTAAAATGCAAAACTTTTGTAAAATTTTTAAAAAATTTAACTTTTTGACTTCAGGTCAAACGCCTAGTTTTCTCCAAAAGTTCGACCACTTTAGAATGTAGGAAAAGAGGGGGAAAAAAAGCTAAAAAACCCATAGAAATAGCATGGGAAGAAAAGCAAAAAAAACTCACAATGTCAAGTGTGTTAAAAAAAAAAAAAAAAAAAAAAAAAAAAACACGCTCACACCGGAAGTAATAAGGGGACAAATTTGACTAGAAAAAGACATCGAAGAGCGGGAATCGGGTGGGCTGGGGCATGGGTCCTGTCGTCCAGGATTAATACGACTCGCCTAGTATTTGTCGATCAGTTGTCCTGGCTTAACCAAATAATGGATACGAAAGGACATGAAAAGGCTGTTTATATAGCAATAAACAAAATCGTTACGGCTTTTTTTTTTTTTAATACAAATTTATTGATCCATTTTCGGTTTACTATGTTTCACTTTCGGTTTCCAAATTTTCGCCAAAAGTTGACAAAAACGTCGGTATACTAGAACAATTTTAATTCTGTAGTTTCGTCGTTCTATTAAATGTAAAGGTATAATAGTCAGAATATTCCCCCCGTACATACATAAACGCAGACTCATTGCTAAAAACCACATTTTTGGACTCAAGAGACCTTAAAAAATGCAAATCATGTTACAAGAAACTGATACTTTATAACGAATTTTTCAACCGAGTACAATACTTTCATTACATTCGGCAGTCAGGTAATAAAAATAAAATATCTCTAATCTTTTATTTCATTTATTTTAATATTAATAAATAAATAAATTTTACTTATTTGCCATACAATATACTATTTATAAAAGACATAAAAAAATCATTATGAGTTTATTCTTTCAAATTCTATTCATACATATGAATCTCCTAGAGAACTTTTATTAAAACATGTCAAATTTCACAAAACTAGTCAAATGGCTATGTTGAATAAATAGCACATTTTCAAGTCACAGCTTTCTTAGGTGAAGATTTATTAATTCCAAAACCTTTGAAATTGCTTGGATATCACACTAGTTTAAAATTAATGGTGTCGCAGGTAAACGACAAAGAGGGAAAAAAAATAAACCCCATTCCTTTATTCAACATTTAATTTATCTTCGCATTAAAACTGTCAAGAAAAGACTTAAGCTGAAATATGAATTTTATGCTTTACAAGAGCAAAATTAATTTGTCTGATAATACGAGGAAAATTGAAACAAATTGTTCGCTTTCAATTTTTTTTTTTTTCACAAAGTTAAGGTGTCTAACCATGGCCATCAGGAGAACTTTTACTTTTAAAGAGAGAAGTAGAATTTGTCATTTAAAATAAATAAAAAGAATATTTATCCATTTTCGTTTAACAATTGAAAATGAAAGATTTAAAGAAAATAAATTGTTTGTGTGAAAATATAAAGTAATTAATATGCACAAAGCGAAAGACAGAAAATATTTTATACATGTGTCCATGTATACTATGGATGGATGGATAGAAAGATAGATAGATAGATAGATAGATACAAATACGCGTATTTCTTTCATTCAGTTTTCCTTTTTAGTGCATATCAGTTACATTTTATTTCCCTAAAAACAATTTATTTCTTATGCATATTTATTATACATATATATCTGTGTTTGTAAATATGTATAAATAAACATGTCTAATCTATATAACATCATTTATTTATATTAATATGTATAAAAATCAGTTCGAAAATTCCTATATTTTTCATTCGAGTTACTTCCACATACTTACAAATATTATGAATTATAGTAATTCATTTTTCGAGATTAAAAGAAATGTATATTAAAACTACTGGCATCCAACAGGGTGGCTGCAGCTCAGATATGACTACTGACCTTAATCATTATGAGAGGACTTTGAAATACAATAATCTACATAAATTTGGACATTTTGATGATATTATAATAAATTCTATCTCTAATAACAAAACTAAAAATCTTAATTTTAAATATTCTGAAAATATAACATCAATAGAAAATTGTCTTATTGTTAATTTTAGAAAATAGTTTGATTAAGACATTAAATTGATTGATAAAAAATTGTCTTTACAGCAAACGTAACGATTGTCATTTAAATATGATATATTTACTTAATTTGAATTTTGTCTTCACATTTCTCTAGTCAGAAATATGATTCTTATTATTTTATTTAGAATAATATAGTATATGCGTGTGTATGTACAGCTCAGTTTAAAAACAAAACTTTTTTAAAAAAAGGTTATATCACGTTGTGGATTTTCAAAAAGAAACTTTATAAATATATGTATTTTTTAAAATATATTTTTATCATCAGGTTCATGATTTATTCACTCAATTAATAGTTATATATATATATATATATTAATTAGAATTTGCCAAACATGGGCATACCAAAATAACAGAAAATGCAAAATTTTGCATGCCGAGAGATAAATAAAATCCTTCCAAAAGATACGCGCAATAGCAGCGTCATAATTAAGAATGGAAATATATCGAAAACCTTTTCAAACATTGAATAGCTGAAAACAAGAAACATTGAATAAGATGAAACAGAAAAAATACACAAAATACAATAAAAGATTACGAATATCAAGCAACCTTAAATTGAAACATGCAAATTCATTACGTTTTCAAGGGTATAGAATGAATATTGCATGTAAAATATGTGTTATTTCTGTCTTGTTGTATGCTAATTGCTGAACATTTACAACAAGCTATACCCAATAACACCCAAAAAAAGGGAAAATTTGAACTGAAAGAATAGTATGTGAAAAAAAAAAAAAAAAAAAACAGTTATTTTATTTCTTCTTTTAACTGCAACTATCTGTATGGGAGATTAATAGGTTTTTTTGTTCAATTTAATTAATAATGGTAATCAACTGCTTTTTAATAAATTTTAAACAATTCGATGCAATAACTGATATTTTTAATCAAATTGAGTTTCTTCGCTTTTAAGACATGACATGTATTTTGAAGTGTTACATATGTATGTTCTACAAATGGACAAGAAAAAATAGTAAGGACCAGCGCATACGTTGTGAACATTTCTAAATTTATCAAGATAGCACAGAATTCTGTAGATAATTTGAGCATTTGTGAATAAAAAATTCAACACGTGCCTATATATGTGTGTGTGTTCTCATAAAATTATTTTTAACATGCTAAGTACTAATGAGTTATTAAATTAAACACATTTTGAACACGTTAGGAAATGAATAGAACATTTAATTAGTTTAAAAACGAATGTAAGGCAAGTTATTGATATAAATTTCTATTTATTCAAATAGTAGTCCAGAAACCAATTTGTATTTCTAACGTTAACCTTAAATCGATCGTATAGCTCCATATCGTTAGAAAGAATACAAAATGCACTTAAATTTCAAGTATTCGATCTTTTGTAAATTCGGTATAATCATTAAATGAATTATTCTAACAAGCTACAATAAAGCATAATAATAGTTTTTTTTTTTTTTCTTTTAAGAAATTTTCTTGATTATAAGACTACGCAAAATAATTTTAAGAAAATATTTAGAAAATTAATCCCAACTGAATATAGCAATAATATTTAAATACATAGACAAAGGAATACAGCATTTTAAAAATGTAAACCAGTAAAGAAAGAACATACAAAAAAATGTAAAAAACAAACAAGAAAAAGGCTTTGAAATTAACCTTTATCGTAAAAAAAAATAATTTACAATCCATCGATATTAACGATATCCTTTTTATAATTGTCAACAAAAAGAGAAACTCCTGAAAAATTCTAGATAAAACAATTTCTTTAATGTGACAAAGCAACGGAAAAATAAAAACGATATAACGAAATACCTATAACAGAAATATGCAAATAAATAAAATAAATAAATTATTAAAAATAATTTACATTCAATGTTTCAGTCTGTTTCATACTAATACTGTTGCATGATAAAAAGGTATATTGGATTTTTCTTAGAAAATCTAGTTTATTCGTTAATTATTATTGATGCTAAAAGCTTGCATGAAAATATTGTCAGACTATTTTAAAAATAAAAACTGATTTTGGGGGACATGTGTAATATATTTAAATGTGCACGAAATATTCTGCTGCTAAATTTTACTGTTACTTTAAATACAACATGGTTTTTATATGTTTTTACTATTATTATATTTTTCACACTTATTTTTATATGATCTCTATTCGTTTATTGTATTTTAAATGTTCTATTATCTGTATATGAAAAAACAGTTTCAAAAGTATTTAGGAAATTTAGATTTTTTTTTTTTTTCCAAAAATTCAGAAAGAATGTTTAAAAAAAAAAAAAAAAAAAAAAAAAAGAAAGAAATTCCAAAAACAATACACTGAAGAAATGAAAAAAAAAGAAAAAGAAATAAAGTTCTAAGTAAATTTTAAATCCAATTTATCTGTCTGCTTATTGTTAATACTGTCGTATAATAAAATAGCTGTACTCAATTTCTCTTAAAAACTTTAATTTATTAGGGCATTATTATGGACGAAAAAAGCTTACATTAAAAAACAGTCTCAATATATATATATATATATATATATATATATATATATATATATATATATATATATATATATATATATATATATATATAAGATTTTGCTGTTAAATGTTTTTGTGATATCAAATACAAAGCCTGCTGTGATTATATATATATATATATATTCCATCATTATTTCTTTTGAATTCAAAAAATTTTTTTTTTTTTTTTTTTTTTTTTTTTTTTTTCCAAAGCAAAAACGTAAAATTATTTTAATAAAATACAACGGACAAAAGAAATGTTATAAAAAAAAATTGAGTACAAAATAAGATTTAAATTTATCTGTCTGCTTTTTTCCTAATACTCTCGTATAATAAAATGATTGTGCTAAACTTCTCCTGGAAAATCTAATTTATTCCGACAATATTATGGGCAATAAAGATTTGCATCGAAATATAATCTCAGTATTTTTTAAAAAGAAAAACAGATTGTTGTAAGAACATATAATCTACGCTGATTTAAAAAAAAAAAAAAAAAAAAAAATATAAATAACTTATGAATTAGTCAATTAAAAACAAAACAAAAATCATTTTTAAATATTCTGATATATCAAACGCGCAAAAATTTTGGTTGATTTTCACATAGCTTTTCATCCCTAATTTTATAGTTCCCCATAATACAGTAGGTATGGGGAACTTATCTAATCGTGAAAATTTTCGACTTCGGTTTTAATTTTAGTAATTTTTTTTATACGTTCACAAGTGTGAGGAATCAAAAAATAACAAAATTCATAAGATTGTCCGTCTTTAGGGTGTCAGGATGACTGTTATTGTGTCAGTTTGTTAGTTTGTTACAGGGTTAGCTTGTTAACGTGTTGGTTGGTTCGCAAAGATGTCAGAATAATTTTAAAATATTATTTAGGTTATTATTTAAAATATTATTTTTAAAATATTATATTATACTGGTATGAACATCATTGACAATGAGTTTAAAAAATTCGTAAATTATTTGAAGAAAGCATTTTCTAAATAGAAAGTAAATTTTAGAGCAAATACACACAATGGGGTGGTCACAAAATTCTTTCCTAATTACCAATAAATAAATCAAAATTGTTTAAAATTCGTCGTATTATTGTTTCAATACATTAAACGGATATTTATAAAATTTTTAATAAAAACGCGAAACGTCAATAATTTAAACGTGAGTATCATTGGTATTTTGGAGCCTCATTCCAATTTTTGCCACGTATTGTCCAACATTACAGCTGTTACACTATACACAACATCTATAATCCTAAGTAAGTGTATATGTATAGCCTAAGTAATACATGTAATCCTAAGTAATGCATGTTATGTCGATAAGTGATTTGATCAATACACTTGCTGTTAGGATCACAGGTGTTGTGTCTAGCATGACAACCAAAATGATCAATTCTTCAATTAATCTGTCTGCTTCATGCTAATGTTGTCCTATACCCAAATAATTTCATTGGATTCCTCCTGGATAATATCATTTATTCGGGCATTATTATGGACGTAATAAATACATGAAATGCGATTCTAATACTTTTTTAAAGATAAAACTGGTTTTGTACAGAGCATTCCGTATATAAGGCCGTATTATGAATATGCAAACATTTCGCTGATAAAATAACTTACATTAAAAAAATTTTAAATACCATATTTGAATGCAAGATTAAATAAATTGTAACTTTAAATGTTATTCTGCCTTTTTAAGGGTCTGGAGAATCTTACGCGTTAAAAAGAAGAAAAAAAAACTTTTTGATACAATACACAAGGCAGGGGTACGAAGGAATCCGGAAAAAGAAAAAGTTAGAAAATTTATTGCTAGAGGGAATATAGAGCGCTATTTTTCTAAGTAAAGCTTTTGTCGCAATTTATAATTTAAAATTTATGATTGTGCACTTTTTTTTTTCTTTTATCTCCATTTATTATTTTAGAAATTTTAGAAATCATGCTAATTTGTCCCCATTTTTCCATTTTTAAAATATCTCTTTTCTGTTGCAAAGTGACACTCACGTATTCCTCTAATGGTGACTTTTAGAACTATTTTTACTTTCTCTTACCCATAAGGTAGAAAAAGTATTTTTTTGGGGTCAAATTTTTACTTTCTCTTACCCATACGGTAGAGAAAGTATTGTTTTTGGGTCAAATTTTCGAACGCGAGATTTTGTTGTATTTACACGTTTTGAGGTCCCCTGAATACGAAAATCATGTTTTTAGCAAATGGTCTGTGTGTATGTCTGCGTGTGTGTCTGTGTGTGTCTGTTATCAGCATATCTCAAAAACAAATTATGGCAGAAAGTTCAAACTTGGTATTCTAAATGTATATCATATAGGGATGCTACAGTAAGCTTTTCGTTAAGATCAAGCAAATGGTTCGTGTACAGGGACAATCAAGAGAATTCTAATACATTACGTCTATGGGGGAAATTGCAGGAAAGTAGAGTTTAACGTCTATAGACTGCACTAAACCAAATGAAACGAATATATATTTTTTGTAATAGAGATAGTTAACTGGGAAAAAAAATTGTGTACGTAGGAGCCTCGCCTCTCCCCCTGGGGAGGAAGTCCCCCCTCGAGGGGAGTAAATTTTCATGATGGGTATCTTTCAAAAGAGCTCGCCAAGATCTTTAAAACGAATGGTTGAACCATCGATCTGCGATAACTTAAAACAAAGTTATCGATTTTTTTTACTTGTAACAAAAAAAAAAAAAAAAAAAAAAAAAAAAAAAAAAATCGTACTTTTTTTTTTTTTTTTTTTTTTTTTTTTTTTTTTTAAATATTGAGAATAAAATGGACGTTTTTTGGATATTTAGTGTTATACTACTGCTCTAATATGGAAATCGTCTGCCTTATCATAAAAGATAATTTTTTAAATAATAATTTTAATAAATTATTTTTAAAAAAGAGAATTATTTTTTAATAACCGAATTAAGTTCTATATAAATGTAGGTGCATTAATGAAACGGGGAGTTGAGGGGGGCGGTAGCCCCCCTCACACAGAACTAATTATCATATAAAACTCTTTAGAAGCCTAATATGAATTGTTTAACATAGGTTTACATAGCAGTACTCGTTATGTTACCTCTTAATCTACAACCTGTATTTAAAGTATTAAATTTCAGGGTAAGAGAAAGTCGTGTGAGTGACACACCAGATTTTTTTTTTTTTTTTTTTTTTTTTTTTTTCCGAAAGTAATTTTTCTACAAGCATTGGTGCCGTTCGTGAAATTAGATCGCACTACAGAACACTGTAACCACTGTCAGTTTAACTATGGCCACCCTGTATATATTGAAATATGAACAATTATGAACATTTTGATGCCTACGTACTTTGGTTCAAAAGTTATGACCATAATTATAACTGATTTCTGTGTAGAACTGATGCATTACTTTTCTAAACTATAGCGCGTACTTTTTCAAAAGCGATTTTTTTTTCCTTTATCCGCAAGATATTGCAGAAAATTCTTCACTTAATGCTGTAAAGTTTTGTACACACAATAAGCTGTAATGCTGTAAATCTTTTGTGTATATAAAGCATATTTATAAAATGAATTAACATTTAGTAAAACTAACTTTATTTAGTACAATATATTTTTCAAAAACTTTCAAATTTTTATTTTTTATATTTTTATTTGTTTATTTATAAGTACATTTTTAAATATCTGCAAATCCATACTCCATTTTACAAAATATGTTTATGCAAAAATTTTAAGACCTTAAAAAGTATCCAATAGTTTAATTTCATAACATATGTCATATCTTCCGCGTGGTGGGAGAGAGTGCGTGCACGTTGGAGCATCGCTCCCTCCCCCCCCCCCCACCCCCAGAGTGTGTACATTTTCAATATAGGTATCTTTCGAGAGACCTCATTTATACCTTTAAAACGAATGGCTGAACCATAGATTTGTGATAATTTAAAACAAAGTTATCCATTATTTTTTTATTTTTCACGAATAAAAAAAGTCACTTTTGTATAGAAACAATATTGATTTTCTTTCGGCATTTAATTCTATACTTCTGTAAGATAAAAATCGTCTGCATTCATTATGGAAAATAATTTTAATATATAGTAATTTAATAAATAGTTTGTAATACGGGAATTTGTATGAGATTACGTAGAAAACAGTCCTGTGGTGGCCACATCATACTGGTTTATTACATAAAGAATATTTCAATAATTACTACGTATCAGAATTAAGTTGATTAATTATTTAATTTAAATGTTTCTTTAAGTTATACATGCATCAATCATGTCATATCGTCCCCTTAAAATTCCTTGTCTCTAAAACTTTGACTTATTCTTAAACCTAGAATTTTATTGACTCTGTAAATCACACATTTTATATATAATTTTTCACCATTAAAATTATATATATATATATATATATATGCAAAATAATCAAAGCCAATTGAAAATTTAATCCCAAAACACTTGAGGGCCTTCATCAGGGGAGCTCCCCAACGTAGGGAAAGAAATATGAGACGTTTCTGACAAAAAGCTTGTCATTTAACCAAAAAACACGTTTCTAGCCCCCAACTTCTCACAGATGGAAGCAAGACCATACAGCAAACGAATTTTAATTAATACAAAGCATAAAAAGCAATTAAATTCAGAAATGAAGCACAAAATATAATGGGGGTGGTCTCCAATTTTCCCTATTCTCTTCCAATTTGTCCATGTATGTATGTATATATTCTTGTATTATTTATATTCTTGTATTTTATATTCTTGTATTATATTTTGTGCTTGATTTCTGAATTTAACTGCTTTTTATGCTTTGTATTAATTAAAATTCGTTTGTTGTATGGTCTTGCTTCAATCTGTGAGAAGTTGGGGGCTAGAAACGTGTTTTTTGGTTAAATTACCAGTGTTTCGTTAGAAACTTCTCATATTTCTTTCCCTACGTGGGGGATCTCCCCTGATGAAGGCCATCATGTGTTTTGGGATTAAATTTTCAACTGGCTTTGATTAGTTTGCTTATTTATTATAGTTTTATATTTCCTTTTGCTGCATTTGCGCATTGGTTTATAAAAACTTTTTTCTACTTCTATTTATTTAATAATTCAAGTTTTACTCCCTCCTATATTTAAATTTTATCTTATATATATATATATATATACTTTTGGTATATATATATACTTTTTGTTATGTTATATGTTATTTATTATATGTATATGTACATTTTTTTTTAAATATTATCTTTAAAATTTATCATTACTTCTATCTAAGGAACGGTTTTAAATATTTCGATAATTCAATTCTTAAACTATTTTGCATAAAGGAGTTTCTTTCAAAAAGCATCAATGCAATAAAAAGATAACTGTTCTGGTAAAATTGAGCTGATAGAATAAAACACGCATATAAATACGAAAATCAAGTATCAAATAAACCTCAAATTCAATTTATTTGTCTGCTTAATGTTAATGCTGTCGTATAATAAAATAGTTGTACTGGATTTCTCTGGGAAGATTTAATTTATTCGGGCATTATTATAAATGCGATAAAGGTTTGCATGGAAATATGATCTCGGTATTTTTGAGAGAACATACATTAAATGTAATTGCTTTAAAAATACAAGAAATGTTCTGTTGATACAATAATTTACGTTATAAACAAATCAGGCCTGAGATTTAAATGAAAGATAAAATAAATTTCAATTTAAAATTATGCTTTTTTGCTTTCAAGTAAATATCGTCATTTCTTTTTTGTCGTTCTTTAAAATTTATCTTTATTTGTATAACAGAAAGGATTTGAAGACATTTTGATTATTCGGGTATCTTTTTGGACGCAATGAGGGATTTCTTTGAAATAGGGTCTTATTATTTTTTAAATTAAAAACAGATTTTGGTGTGAAATTTTAAGATTCAGAATTATATTAGAAGTATACTTAGTATTTTTCTGATCAGAAAATTTACGAACAAGGCAAATTATTGATTCACGTGAAAGATAATTGAAATTATATTTTTAAATATTGTACTATATAAATTGTGAATCCTTAAAATGAGGGCATACAACATATACAATAAGTTTTCAAACACTTTGATTAAATGTTCTATATGTATATATATATATATATATATATATATATGTGTGTGTGTGTGTACATGTATTTATATATATATATACATATATATATATATGTACATGTATTTATATATATATATATGATAAAATTTAAATATAAGATGGAGTAAAACTTGAATTATTAAATATATAGAACTAGAACAGAGTTTTTATAAACCAATGCGCAAATGCAGCAAATGTTTTGTTTATATATATATATATATATATATATATATATTATTTTACTTCAATAGGTTTTGGCATCATCCTTTTCTCCAGTTGGTGTTAAATGTTATACATGTGTTACTCAGCTTTTATCATGATATCACTTTAGTTTCCATTAAGTTTTTAATTAATCTTTATTTAATCTTTGTTTTAATTTAATATTTCACTTATTTCTCATTCTTTATTGTTCTTACTACATCGATCGGGGCGTGAAATGATATAAATTGCTATGAATAGCAATATCGTTTTACGAAATCGTTGCAGTTTTCACAGCTTTATGAAGTATGCGCCCTTTGAAAAGTATGCTTCTAATTTTAAGCATTTACATCCGATTAATTCTGTGATTCATTATTTGTTTTTCTCTCTCATAAGTATAATGGTCCTTTTTCATTATCATTCAGGTCGGCGTAAGTTTTTCAAGTTACTATCGTAACTCATTGGTTCTTAATCTATATCGCAACTTTCTGTGTAATTCTTTCCTCTATGTTAAATTCAGTTCTATATTTTAGTGTGCTGTTATTGTTTTAGTTCTATTAATTGCTAAATTTTAAGATTAAATTTTATTACGATATCTATTATTTATATATATATATATATATATATATATAGAGAGAGAGAGAGGTAGAAAGATAGATATAGATATATGTAACATTATATATATATGTCTGTGTGTATATGTATGTATATATTGTAATACTTCACACATACTTGTTAAATATGCCATCATCTGTCAATATCTCAGAAACAAGTGGTATTAACTCTTTCAATATATTTTACCTTGAATATATATTATTATATACGTTTATTTTTCTACGTTTATTATTATATACGTTATTATTATATACGTCATCATTATTATTATATACGTTTATTATTATATATGTTTATTTTTCTTTTAATTTTGTATGTAAGAAAAAATTTAAAATACATTTGTGAATTAATTTTTAAAAATTCTGAAGAGTATAATTTGGTTTAAAATGCACAAAAGCATTAAAATCGCTATAGCAAAATACAATTGCTAAAATACCTTGTTTCGAAAAAAAAAAAAATGAATTTTGTATTAAGAAAATTACTTTTTTTTTCTTTTTAGTATTTTTACAGACATATACAGACGTTGTAATGCATTTATCTTGCAAAATCCAATTTCGTCGTGCATGACCTTCATATTTTCTTAACCCATTAAACGCCGCTATCTGAATTCCTCCAAAAAAATTTCATTTGCATATGCTTTGGGTTTCAATATGCATCTCTAATCATATAGAGTTTAAATAATTAAAAAAAAAATTATTTTGTAAGGTAGATATGATATGGTTCTAAAATAGGAGATTTTGCACCTAATGGGGATAGCATAGATACACATAAACTGCAAAAACCTTTTCAATTAATTTTCTTGGTCCCCGTTTGTTATAATTTAAGAAAAGAACTGTTTTCTTTCATATTCAACGCTTCTAAACTCGAATGCGTTATGTGTGGTGATTTTTGTTTCTTATGCAGTAAAGACATGCAATTTTGCTTAAATATTTAAACAAAAATAGAAATTTCATTGCAAACTTTTTGAAAAATTTACCAGCGAAGCTAGACATTTCAATATTCGATGATATATATATATATAAGCAAAATTACCAAGGATAAATGAAAATTAATCCCAAAACATACGAGGACCTTCTTCAGGGGAGCTCCCCCATGTAGGAAATGAAATATGAGAAGTTTCTGACGAAACGTTGGCTATTCAGCCATAAAACACGTTTCTAGCTCCCAACCTCTCATAGATGGAATCAAGACCATACAGCAAATGAATTTAATTAATTTTTCATAAATAAAGTACAAAAGTAAATACATCAAACTGAAATACAAGAATATAAATACATACTTGGACAAACTTGAATAGTTAGTAGAATGAGGAAAATTGAAATCCTCCCCCCCCCCCCCATCTTAAACATAGAGCCCGTTTCAGGTGGTAGGGGTCTTACCAGCTCTTAAATGTCGCCCGAAATGGACAAAAAAAAAAAAAAAACCTTAAGTAACATTGTAATTAAGAAGATTGATATGTTTATTGAGTAGAAAAACAGGATAGCGGTTGACAGTTAATATGTTTTTGAGATTTTCCAGAGCTAAATTGAGGTCTAAATGGTTATTGCAAATCATTTTAATTCTGTTAATTTGGGTGAACATAATATTTTTTAAAACTCTATGACTTATACAGGAGAACCAATTCGTTAAATTACAAACTTTAAACTTAAAATATTGCCTATTATCATAAATTACAATAAACCAGTTTCTATCTTTTTTTTTTTTTTTTTTTTTTTTTTTAATCCGGGAAAGAAATTTTGTTTTCAAAGTCACTACGGTTTAAGCTAAGGTTGGAGGGATAAATTTCATCTGCATATTTCGCAAAATTTTCACAGTTTATTGCTATTACGTTATCAATATATCTATAAAACTTAATATCTTTAAATTTTCTTTCAAACATAAATAAAATAAAAAGATTAGCGAAGGCACTCGAGTAGCTGGTTCCCATCGGGATACCGTGAATTTGTAAAAAACAATCTACACCGTTGAACAAAACATTTTTGAAGATACAAAATTTAATAAAGTTAATCCAGTCAACTTTTTCATATTCTATTACAGGACAAAATTCCTCGTAGATTTTTTCAAAAATTGCCAGAACCAAGTAATGTGGGATACTACCAAAAAGGTTTTCAAAATTATATTTATTAATTGTAAATATATCTTCTGAGTTTTCTTTAAAATATTTTAGTACTGGGTAATTATTTTTAATGATACGGAAATTATCGTCTGACTCTAAGATATTCAGGATATTATTGAGCAAATAAAAAAGTTTTTTACTGGCCTTGTAATTATAATTAAATTACCGCAAGTAACGTAACGAAATTTAATGGGATTTTTATGAAATTTAACGTTAATAAAAAGGTATGGAAAATTAAAACTGTTTCCATATTGATATATATATTGAGTTTTTTATCAAAAGCCAGGATTATTTTTCTTATAATTGAGGAGAAATTATTAATTTTTTTGTAAGAGCAATTACCAAAATATTCTTTTGTAAGTAACATTTTATAAAAAACTTTACAAAAAATGGCAAAATTATTTCCATAATATCCATACGGTCTAAACTCTGAATTTAATGGAAATAAAATTTTAAATAAAAAAAAGTTGCTATATTTTCAGTAAATTTAAACTTTTTGAAACTAAGGACACATATAATAAAATTAGAGGTTGTAGAGGGGGTGGAAAAACCAATAAGAAAATTGAAATTATTAAAACTCTGGACGTTCTAAATAAAGATACGATTGAGAATAAAGATATTATTTTAATTAAAAACAGAATTTTAGTTCGAAAAAATAAAGCAATAAAATGGTTTATTAAGTACAAAATGGATAATTATTCCTTCAAAAGTGATCTTTTTAGAGATGATCTTTATTGATATTTTAAAATATAAAATTAAAGTTTCATATTTAACGGAAATAAAGTTATCAAAAGAAATACCTATTGAAAACATGATCTTGAATTATAAAGATAAAATATTTGAATATATTAAAATTAATAAAATTATAGGAAATTGTAATGAATTTTTTACACTTAAAAATTCTTGTAATATCAGAATTGCTTACAGTTATAATATAAATTTAAAAAAGTTAATTTGAAATTATAATAAATTTAGTTAAAACATTGATCTTATTGAAGATAAAGATTGTTATTGTAATAAAGATTTCTATAAAGAATTTAAAGATTCCTATCATGAACATATTATTACGGGTAACCTAGATATAATAGAAAATAATAAGCTGAGAAATCTTATGAATAGGTGCTAATTTCAGGTTAAATTTCAATTATACCAATAGAAAAATCATAGATTTTATTAAAAAAGATTTAGATATCTTTATTCTAAAACACTCTTACAAATATATTTGGCCTATAGAAGATTTTAAATTATGAAAAAGAAAATTTTGGATTATTTTGAAAAGGATTTAATAATTTATAAGAGTTACTTTGGAAAGAAAATTCATGAAGAAATGAAATTGATTCATTTGATGATTCATTTGAAATTATAATAAATTTAGTTAAAACATTGATCTTATTGAAGATAAAGATTGTTATTGTAATAAAGATTTCTATAAAGAATTTAAAGATTCCTATCATGAACATATTATTACGGGTAACCTAGATATAATAGAAAATAATAAGCTGAGAAATCTTATGAATAGGTGCTAATTTCAGGTTAAATTTCAATTATACCAATAGAAAAATCATAGATTTTATTAAAAAAGATTTAGATATCTTTATTCTAAAACACTCTTACAAATATATTTGGCCTATAGAAGATTTTAAATTATGAAAAAGAAAATTTTGGATTATTTTGAAAAGGATTTAATAATTTATAAGAGTTACTTTGGAAAGAAAATTCATGAAGAATACAATACCGACTTAAAAGAAAATATTGAAAATTTAAAGAAAAAATTATTATTGCCACCGTTGATAAAGCTGGAAATAACTTTCCATTTTTTCGCAAAGTTTTTTTTTAATGTTACTTACAAAAGAATATTCTGGTAATTGCTCTTACAAAAAATTAAATGATTCCCCCTCAATTATAAGAAAAAGAATCCTGGCTTTTGATAAAAAACTCAATATATATATATATATATATCAATATAGAAACAGTTTTAATTTTCCATACCTTTTTATTAACGTTAAATTAAAAAAAAAAAAAAAAAAAAAAAAAAATCGCATTAAATTTCGTTACGTTACTTGCGGTAATTTTAGTTATAATTACAAGGCCAGTAAAAAACTTTTTTATTTGCTCAATAATATCCTGAATACTTTAGAGTCAGACGATAATTCCCGTATCATTAAAAATAATTTCCCAATATTAAAATATTTTAAAGAAAACTCAGAAGATACATTTACAATTAATACATATCATTTTGAAAACCTTTTTGGTAGTATCCCACATTACATGGTTCTCGAAATTTTTGAAAAAATCTACGAGGAATTTTGTCATGTAATAGACTGTGAAAAAGTTTACTGGATTATCCTTATTAAATTTTGTATCTTCGAAAATGTTTTGTTTAACGGTGTAGATTATTTTTTACAAATTCACGGTGCCCCGAAGGGAACCAGCTACTCGAGTGCCTTCGCTAACCTTTTTTTGTTTATGGTTTTTTTTTTTTTTTGGGGCTAGATAGCCAACGTTTCGTCAGAAACTTCTCACATTTCATTCTCTACATAGGGAAGCTTCCCTAAAGAAGGCCCTCATGTGTTTTGGAATTAATTTTCATTTACCATTGGTAATTTTGATTATTTATTATAGTTTTATATTTCCTTTCGCTGCATTTGCGCATAGGTATATAAATACTCTGTTCTAGTTCTTATATATATATATATATATATATATAGTATATACTTATCTTAATTATTTGTAGAGAAAAAAAACTTCTTAATAAAATGTTACTAAATTGGGTGACTTGGCACACTGTAAAAAATGAACATGCTAGATTACATCACAATGTGGAGGTAAAAAAATTGCCAGCACCATGAACAGTAAATTTCAAGTGTGCTGTAAATAAATACGTATTTGAATTTTCAAAGAGGGTGTTGTAATTTTACGACACGCTGTGTTGCATTTGTTTTTTTCATTCCAAAAAAAAAAAAAAGAGAGAAAGAGAGAGAGAGAGAGAGAGAGATGATATTGTCTTTTTTTTTTTTTTTTTTTTTTTTTTTTTTGCTCTATCTATTTATTTTAAGCTATGTGTGTTTTAATTTTTATTTATTTTAAAGTTACATTTATTTTAATTTGTTTTATTTATTTAATCTTTTTTATTCTGTCAATATAAGTTTGAAGATGTTATGCATTTTTAATAGTAAATATAATATAAGTAATAGCTTTCAATAAATTCTTTTTTATAAAAGAATAAATATAGTAACGATTTCTTTTCAACATAAAAATATTTAACCATTTAAATTAAAAAAAAAAAAAAAAAAAAAAAGTCTAATATTGCTGATTATATTTTAAAAATAATTATGTATCAAGTTTTAATCCGCTAAAGAAATATTAAATTAGTCAAATCAGAAGCATTATTTATTAAGTACTTCAAATAATTATAAGTATTTTAATATTTTTTAGAACGTATGAAAATTAAAATGACAGTTTTCAATGCTTTATTTAACTATATTTTGCAGAATACATATATCTACACAATTTTAGCAAACATATTTATTTTACAAAATGAACAAATTAAAAAAAAAAAAAAAAAAAAAAAAAAAATTAAAAAATTAAAAATGTAATCATGATGCATAAATAAAGGAAAATTGAAATTTAAAAAAAGGGAAAAAAAAAATATATTGTAATAGAATGCTAAAAATTGCACAAAAGTTTCAGATTAAGTATTTATCAAATAATGTTCTAATTTGAATGCCATAATATTTTTCAGAGTTAAAAACTAATACGTCATTTTTTTTTCCTCCCCGTAAGTAATAGTAATTTAAATCATTTTTAAAATAAATTAGTTTGGAAAAGTTGTTGTTTAATAGTTTTATTTCGGGAGGAAGTAATTACTGTGTTGTAACTTTTACTACTCATAATTCAAAATGGAGTTTCATGTGAGACAGCTTTTAATTAAGATTAGATTTTATTAATAAAACGTAGACCCTTATTAAACTTATATTGACAGAATTAAAAAAGAGAAGAAATAAAATCAAAATTAAAACAATTATAACTTAATTGTTTGTCGTTGGACCTAATGTGATTTCTAATCACAGCTTCAATCCTCTACTTTTCCGTTTACCGTTTACCATAGCGGAAGTCGTAATAAACATTTAAAAAGTTTTAGTTTGTGTTTGAAGCTCATTCGCGTATCTGTGTCACGTGACTGCTTGATGTCATAGAGAACGTAAGAAAACAGCACGTTCTGTTTGAAATTTTTTTACAACTCGAGTGCTTGATTTTATCACATCACAAGATGAGGGATATCCGTTGTAATTTTACAATTCATTTTAATGGGTTAATCAAAAGCAGGTTTTGGTAAGAATGTACAATATACACAATTGCATTAACACTTTGCCGGTCCTATTTAATTCCACTCCTCTGGTGAGTGTTGCCAAATTTTAGGACATTTTCACTCAATATCCACCACTAAACTTTAACTGTAACGGTTCCTTATCACATCGAAGGTTATTCATCCATTATGCATATCAAATATAGCTACTTAAAAATATTGGTGGTAGTCTAATAAAAGATATCTCAAATACGGCAACATTGTTTAGAGCGTTAGGGCCGGTAAAGGGTTAAAGCTCACAAAATGACTTGCGTTATAAGTAATCCAGCTTTCAAATTTAGCTAACAGTAATTTCAAGTTTACACGTTGTTTTCTCTTTCAAATACAAAAATTTCGCTAGCTTCATACGATTATTTTTAATTTGTCTTTGAAATTTATCTTTATTTGCATATTTGGAAGATTAAAACGTTTTAACAATTTAATCAAAGGAATTCACAAAAATACTACCCGATACGAATTATTAATCAAAAAATAAATGTCTCACAAGTATGTAAGCAGAATGTGTATTATACTTAAAACAAAAGATTAAAGAAACCTGAAATTAAATTTATCTGTCTGTTAATACTGCCCCATAATAAATTATTTACACTGGATTTTCCCTAGTAATTTCCCTAGTAATTCCCTAGTAATTTAATTATCCTAATGTAATTTATTAATGTAGTAAAAGTTTACATGAAAATGGGATTTTGAAATTTTTCGAATGCAAAAGTGATTTATGTGAACAAACAACGAATGCAACAAGCCTTTTGCCATTGTACCGTCAAAAAGTCAACTTAGCTGATATAAATAAGATGCAACAAAAAATTTATTTTTAAATATAGTTGTTGTTTCAAATTCCAAATCTTTCTGAAACATATCTTCTTTTATATATTTGTATAGACAAAACTGTATAAAGCTTTTTTATAATTTAAGTGATTTACTTTATTAAAAATTCTGAATAAAGTTTTATTTTTTATTTATTTATTTATTTATTTTCAATACACCAAAGCAGTAAGAAGCAAAACGCTGTAACAAAATAACGCTTCATAAAAAGAAGAAATTGAAATATAAAGAATAAAAACTAAAGTAATAAAAAAATATCTGGTGTGAAACAACCACACAACTTCCATTACCCACTATTACACGTATTATATGCATTTTTGAGAGATAATGTGATCAGAAAACATAAAAGTGACCTAAAGAGAAAATCGTTAGAGCCGTTTTTGAGATACCAACTTTTACAAAAAATCAATTATTGAACGGAAACAATAATTAGATACAAAAAGATATTTAAAAGTTAGTTAATATGGAGAGTTTAAAAAAAATCCGTACTGCCGTTTTTAAAGTAACGCGCATGCAAGACCTGAAATTGAGCTATTTGTACATGATGCCTATCCATTTTCCTGAACTAACCAACTATATCATTCGAAAGGACATCTAATAGAGTGTTTATATAGCAAATTTGAAGAAAATCGTTAGAGCCGTTTTTGAGATACGGACTTACGGTCCCACTTACGGTTTCCGATGTCCCACTTCCGGTTAAACTCAATTATTGACAGGAAAACAATAATTACATACAAAAGCATATTTAAAAGTGAGTTAAAATGGCGAGTTTGAATAAAATCCATACAACCGTTTTTAAAGGAACGCCTTTGCGAGGCCTGAAATTGAGCTATTTATACAGGACGCCTATCAATTTTCCTGAACTAACCAACTATATCATTTGAAAGGACATCTAATAGAGTGTTTATATAGCAAATTTGAAGAAAATCGTTAGAGCCGTGTTTCAGATACGGACTTACGGTACCACTCCCGGTCTCCGATGTCCTACTTCCGGTTTTTCAATTTTCACCAAAATTTGGAAAATTCATTTGTACACCAGACCTGTCTTAATTCTGAAGTTTTGTAGTTCTACCTTTATTAGTTTCGGAGATATGATAGCCAGAAAATTCCACACATACACACACTGACCAATTGCCAAAAACCACTTATTTGGATTCAGGGGACCTTAAAACGTGTACATCAGGTGAAATGATATCGAATTTTTGGACCAAATACAATACTTCCATTTAATAAAGAAGCACCACAAAACTGGCGTTGTAAAAATTATTACTTACTTGCATTTTATGGTATCTATTCAAAGTTTGTAAGTAATAATACTTCCATTACCTACGGTAGTAGGGTAATGGAATTAAAAAAAAAAAAAAAGTTCAGTTTATCTACTTATTACTAATACTATTCCACAATGAAATAGTTGTACAGAATTTCTGTTGGAAAGCCTAATTTGTTCGAGCATTATGCATGACGCAATAAATGCTTTCATCGATATATGGTACTAGTGTATTGTAGATGAAGAACAATTTTTGATGAAGATGGTAAATGTACGCAATTGTATTAAAAGTTTAAGCACTGTTTGCTCCTAAAATAAGTATGAAAATCAACTTCTAAAATTAAATGAAAGACAAAAGAAATTGCAATTTTAAATAACGTTGTGCATTCAGTTAAAAATACTTTCGGAGGCAGTTCTATAGATTATTTTTTTTCCCATGTAATTTTATGTGATATTCATTCTTTGTTTATCGCAAAAAAGTTTATCATTGCTTGTATATAAGAAAGAGTTTAAAATATTTTCACAATTTAATTTCATCCAAAATTCTGGATTAAGTAATTTCCTTTTAAATAGGCCAAAACTTACGAAAAAAAAAAAAAGAAAAGAAAAAAAGAAAGAAAAATAAAAAGAAAGAAGGAAAAATAAAAACTGTAAGAAATATGTAACCTACAAAAAAAAAAAAGAAAGAAAGAAAGAAAGAAAATCAAGTTGCGGGGAAATTTCTAATTTATTTATCTGTCCGCTTAATGATAATACTGTCATATAATAAAACAGCTGTATTGCGTTCCTTCCGGAAAATCCATTTTATTCGGGTATTATAACAAAAGTGTGATAAAGACTTGGATGGAAATATGATCTTAATTTTTTCTTATGACGAAACAAGCTTTGGTGAGAATGGGAATATACAATAAAGTTGCGTTAACTGCTGATAAAATAACTTACGTTATGGTTAAATAACTTAGCAAATATAGATGGAAGATAAAATAAACTGCATTTTTAAACAGTGTGTTTCCGTTCACAAATATAAAACTTACAGTAATTCGTATAATTTTTCATTAAATTTTTTTTTTATTTATGTATATGAAAATCTTTAATACATTTTTTATAATTTAGAAAGTATACTTTCGGTGAAATTTTTAAATAGAGCATTTTTTTTTTCTTAGTACGACAGGACTATTTCTTTCAGAAAGTGATTTTACGATGTCGCAATTTATTGTATTAAAAATTTAATGAGTGTGCAAACATATTTGTTTTTATTTAAAATATATAAGGATGAAAGTTTGTCATATAATGTACGTGTCCGAATTATTAGATTTTATCAAAAATTTGTACACCTATTAATACAGAAACTATATCTAGCTAACGCTATATTTTTTAGTTCAATTGGGTAGTTAATTAAAAAAAATATTAAGCAAAAAACCCATTTTAATTTTAAAATTATTTGAAAGAAAATACAAATTGAAGCCAAAAATATAAATAAGTGAATATATTTCGTTTTACATATATATTTAAGGAAAAAAAAAAGACGTGCAAACATTTTTTTTAAAGAATTAAAATAAAATTGAGAAAAGTCTTTCTAAAGAAATGGAACATCTTCAGTATAGAACCCCTTTGCGAAATTTGAAATTTCGGACGTTACCCTCTACGATATTTACTTACGTAACTGCGATAGCTATTTTATTTTTTCATCCAAGTGAGAATACACTGAGAAAAAAATATATAGATACCGCCTTCCTCTAGAATGAATATGTGGCCATTTTCTAAATCCCTTAACTAGTAATATAGATTTCCGAGCTATGCGCATAAGGCACGACAATAAACAGAATAGAAGAAATGATTTAGAATTTCTAATTTGCACATTTCTAGATGGTTAAACAATATTCTGAATATTTCGAATATTCTGAATCTTTTGTATTGCGAGAAATTCTCACTTGATTTTCTAGAATTGAGTAATAAGCCAAGATTGTAGTTGCTGAAACCCGCCTCTTGTAGTCTCATTTATTTGCAGAGATTTTTAAATAACTTTGCTCTCGATAATATAGGCAAATGCTCTAGAATCCTAATAGGGGCTTCTAGAACTCGCTTTCCAAGGGGACTAGAATTTATGAGGATGACATGGAACTATTTTTTCTAGAGCCACAATTTAGATTCTAGATGTCAGTTGCAGATTTTTTTCTCAGTGTAAAAATTAAAAAGTCACAAGGGGTTCCTAAGCTAAAGCTATACGAACAAAATTTTAAGAATTGAACATAGTAACCGATGCTAGGGGATGAAACGCAGTTACTGCATGCCTTGATATGGAAAGGTAGATTAAAATAAGTTTTGTCATACTAAATTAAACTCTGTTTTCTGCAGAATTTTATATCTATTACTTAAAAACAGACAAAAATGGGCTTTGCTTTACTTTTTTTTTTTTTTTTCTCGTTACACCGAGGGAATGAAAAGGAAAACGTTCTGAAAAAATACATCTGATTAAAAATAATAATAAATGTACTCTGAAGAAAGTGAAATACCCATAAATTTCAAATTCATCTTATCTGCCTGCTTAATGTATAATAAAATATCTGTACTGCATTTCTCTTGGAAAACCTAATTTATTCAAGAATTAACAGGGAAGCGATAAAAGTTCGCACAGAAATATGATCATAGTATTTTTAAATGCATAGCAGATTTTGCTGAGAATATATAGTGTATGTAGTTGTATTAAAAGTACAAGAGACATTTTGCTAATTAAATAACTTATATTATGATTAAATGATCTCAGCAAATTTAGATAAAAGGTAAGAGAAGCAGAATTTTAAATAGTGTTGTTGTTTTTAAATATAAATCTTTCAATAATTCATAGGATTTTTTCCTTGTTTTCAAAAATTATCTTTATCCTAATTGAAGAAAATCCTTGAACCATCTCTATAATCTATAATTTACTACCTTTAAATGGTTTTATTATATTTTTTTTATTATATTTTTTGTTTATTTATTTGTTTATTTATTTTTTAAGAAATTTATTTTGCATTACAGCGAACCAATAGAAATAAAACGTTTTAAAATTACACATGTGATAAAAAGGGGGGGGGGGGAGAGTTTAAAGAAGAAAATTAAGTACTAAGTAAATCTTAAATTCAATTTATTTGTATGTTTCTGACTAATGTTGCCGTATAATAAAATACATATACTACAATTTCCCTGGAAATTTTGAAAGTAAAAGGAAAAACATTTTGATAATAAAATATCTTGTTAATAAAAAAAAAAACTTCAATATTTAAATAGCAGGTGAATAAAATTGCATTTTTAAATAATGTTACGATTTTAAATACAAAGCATTTAGTTATTTTATTATATAATTTAATCAGAAATTTTTTCTATATATTTATATGTAATTTTATTTTATCTCTAAAAATGTATCGTTATTTGTAAATAAGAAAAAGTTTAAAATATTTTGATAATTTAATGTCTTCAAAAATTTCCCATAAAGAAGTTTATTTATTATTTTTTATTTATTTATTTATTTATTTATTTATTTTTAATGTGACAAAGCAATAAAATAATAATGATGGTGTAGAAAAATATAACCTATTTAAAAAAAAAAAAGAAAGAAAGAAAGAAAGAAAAACACATGGAGGTAAATAGCAAGATCAGGAAGCGGGGAAATTTCAAATTAATTTTTCTGTTCCCTTAATGGTAATAGTGTCATATAATAAAACAGTTGCATTGCGCTTTTTCCGGAAAATTCAATTTATTCGGATATTAAAGTGAAAGTGTTACAAAGTCTTGGATAGAAATATGTTCCTAATATTTTCTTGTGATGAAACAGGTTCTGGCAAGAACATACAATAAATGAAGTTCTATCAAAAATATATAGAGCATTTCGCTGTTCTTACATCCTGATTAAGTAATATTGACATATTTAGATGAAAGATAAAGTAAACTGCATTTTTAAATACTGTTGTTGTTTTCAGATATAAATCTTTCAATAATTCATAGGGTTTTTTTCTTGCTTTTAAAAATGATCTTAATTTGTGAATAATAAGTAAATATTTAAAACATTTTTATAATATAGACAATTTACTTTCTTTAAAAGCTTTAAAGAAAAAAAATTATTTTACATTACATAGAATTAAAGAAAAGTAAAACATTAATATGTTTGGGCATTAAAAAACTTTCTTCTATGTTTTCGGGAACAAATTATTATTATTATTATTTTCATTATGAATGCAGGCAATTTCCATCTCTGAGCAGTATTAAACTAAATATCTAACGGAAGTGAATTTTTACTGTGCAGATGACATTCTTTCCATTCGGAGAAAGTTGCAATATAGCACTACCGCCTATCAGCCGATATGCCCCCAAGTTGAATCAGTGTAATGTCTCATAATAGCCTTTTCACAGATCAAGTTTTGTTCTGTTATACCCAGTAGAACCCGGAATATAGCCTTCTTTAAAATTGCAGAAATCGCTGTATAGCAGCTCCATTTGTTGAGCGATTGGCACCAAGAATTGAAAGGCACTAATTTTTATCAACGTGCATCTACATTTAAATTCATATGCAATTCTATGCAGTAGTTCCTGAGATACAGTCGTCACAAAAAGTTTGTCTCACATACATCCCAAACAGACGTTTTCTAATAATGGCCAAATTGTGTCCCGGACGCATATTTACTTCCTTTACTCGAGGGATGCAATTTTACTTACTGATTGGTTGTCATCTTTTATGGTGCAATGATTCTCCACTAACTATAATTGTTAGCTTAAATCAGTAATAATCCACAATAATCCTCTCATTCAATTACATTTTCAGAAGTTGATTCTATTTCATGAATAAATGATGGAGGAAGCTTTGAGTCCGAAAATGTAGACATTTAGAAAAAAACAAAAAAAAAAAAAAAAAAAAAAACTCGAAATACAATAAAATATTATTAAAACTTTACAGAAAGAATCTTTCGTCAAATTTTTGCGGAAAACGTGACGTCAGATGTGACGCGTGAAAAAAAAAGCCAATCAGTAACATCGAATTGCATCCCCGTTTGAGCTCAAGTAAAGGAAGTAAATATGCGTCCCAGACCTCTCAAAATGTATAAATCTTTTGGAAACCGGAAGATAAAAAATTTTATGAATCTAAAACTTTCTTCTGTTGAAAACAGAAGAAAGTATAAATAAAACTGATTAAAAAAGAAAGTCTTAAGAAGAAAAAGCAAATGCTACAGAAATATCATATTCAATATACATGTGTCTGCTTATTACAAAAAGTTTGTCTCACACACATACTCAAACAAACATTTTCTAATAATGGCCAAATTGTGTCCCGGACCTCTCAAAATGTGTAAATCTTTTGGAAACCGAAAGATAAAAAAATTTACGAATCTAAAACTTTCTTCTGTTGAAAACAGAAGAAAGTATAAATAA
The DNA here is from genome assembly GCA_963930645.1 of Salticus scenicus. NCBI lineage: Eukaryota > Metazoa > Arthropoda > Arachnida > Araneae > Salticidae > Salticus > Salticus scenicus. Next base: position 220,549,431 of record OZ005662.1, read on the forward strand.
AACTGATTAAAAAAGAAAGTGTTAAGAAGAAAAAGCAAATGCTACAGAAATATCATATTCAATATACATGTGTCTGCTTATTACAAAAAGTTTGTCTCACACACATACTCAAACAAACATTTTCTAATAATGGCCAAATTGTGTCATGGACCTCTCAAAATGTGTAAATCTTTTGGAAACCGGAAGATAAAAATTTTTACGAATCTAAAACATTCTTTTATTGAAAATAGAAGAAAGGAATTATTATGGACGCGATAAAGGTTTACACTGAAATATAATTTCCGTATTTTTAAAATGCAAAGCAAAATTTCGTGAAAATGTATAGTATATATAATATAATTGTATTAAAATTAAAAAAAAAAAATGCTTATAAAATTAATTTTAATATTCAAATCATAGGTGAATAAAATTGAATTTTTAGAGATTGTTACGATTTTAAACGGTTTTATCATCATAATCATTATTAATTATATATATATATATATATATATATATAGTAATACAATATTATCAGTGCAAACATTTGAAATTTAAAGATGATTTAATTTCAGTATTAAAACAATTATTCGGATCATAAGCGAAGACTACCCAAATCAAACCAAAAAAGAAATAAAGTAAAATCGAAATGAATTATTGGAAATTTGAATGTGAAAAAAGCATTATTTGCATTCTAACGTTTTCAAGGGCCTGGTAGAATGCAAATATGCTAAAAAATGGATGTTTTTCTGTCACAAAGAAAGCAAAAGCTGAGAATTTCTTTGTTCACAGGCCCGAAACACCCATAGTAAAACAAGAAAAAACGTTTAAAATCGTAGATCAAAATAAACTCACCACTACAAATAATAAATCAAAATTACTTAAAAAATTATTATTGAAAAAGATGCAACTCAAAGTATATATATATATTGATAATCAGAACTTACAGTAAAATATATTTCATGATTAATTTTTTCAATATATTTTTATGCGCTTTCATTTTATGTTTAAAAATTTGTCATTATTTGTATACAATAAAGAGTTTAAAGTAATCTGATAATTTAATTTCTTCAAAAATTTGCATAAAGAAGTTTCTTTTTAAATATGACAAAGCAATAAAGTAACAACAACAATAATAATAATAATGCAGAAAAATGTAACTTATAAAAGAAACATGTAGGTAAAGAAAAAAAAAATCAGGTAACGGGGAAGTTTCAAATTAATTTATCTGCCCAGTTAATGATAATATTGTCATATAATAAAACAGTTGTATTGAGTTTCTTCCGGAAAATCTAATTTATTCGGGCATTATAATGGAAGTGTGATAAAGGCATAGATAGAAATATGATCCTGATATTTTCTTATGACAAAACAGGTTTTGGCGAGGACATACAACAAATGAAGCTTATCAGAAGTACATGGAACTATTTACTGTGTTTACATTATGATTAAGTATAATCTTAGCTGATTTAGATAAAAGAGAAGAGAAATTTCATATTTAATTACTCTTGCCATTTCCAAACATTAATATTTTAGTAATTTATAGGATTCCTTTTTCTTGTTTTAAAAAATTATCCTATTTTTTAATGCTGTAAGTAAATACTTAAAACATTTTTATAACAGTGATAATTTAATTTTCTATAAAAGTTTTAAATAAAGCGATGTTTCTTTTTTTTTTTTTTTTTTTTTTTTTACATTACATAAAAGTAATAAAAAATAAAACGTTTTGAAAAAATACAATTAATAAAAAAGGAAATCGGGTACTGCAGAAATTTAAAATTCAATTTATCTGTCTGCTTAATATTAATACTGTCGTGTAATAAAATAGTTGTACTAGATTTCTCCTAGGAAATCCAATTTATTCCGGTATTATTATAAACACGATAAAAGTTTTCATGGAAATATGACCATTTTACTTTTTAAATGCAAAGGAAATTCTAGTGAGTTTGTGGAATGTATGCATTTGTATTAAAAGTGCAAGAAGCATTTAACTTATAAAGTAACTTAAATAAAAGTTAAATGATCTTAGTAAATTTAGATGAAAGATAAGATAAACTGCCTTCTTAAATAGGGTTGGGGACAAAATCTCGCGTGGACAAAATATCGCCTACATAAATGAATGGAATGGAAAAAGGAGTTGATAATTATTAATAATGTTGTATAAAATTTCATAACAACACATACCATAGTCAGAGCACTCACGTAGACAAATCCACCTCAAAAATTGTTATAAATTTTGCTTAAAAGAGTTTAAAGACTATGTTAATTAACTTTTGTCAAGATTAGTCATAAAGAATTCAATCGTACTTATCTATTTTAAATTTTTAATTAAGGTTTCTGAACAGTACTCAGCTTTGGTGTCAGCAATAATGTACAATATTTTAAAAATGTATTATGAATGGGGGGAAAGCAAATGATAAAATAACTTAAAATTAAATGTACATAAAATAATAAAATTCCGTTCTATAATTTATTTATTTATGTATATATTTTAATTAATTAATTTAGATTTCTAAGGCCGTGTGACCTTCACCAGAGATCCCACGTGACACAAATACAAATTTTCAAATAGATCGTATTATTTTTATGATGCGAGATTTTGTCCGGCGATATTTTGTCTCGCGATATTATGTCCGGATCCCCTTAAATATTGTTGTCGATTTCGAATGTAAAATTTACAATAATTCATATATTTTACTTTTTTTTTTTTTTAGTTATATTTATTTGTATATATAAAAATGTTTAATACAACATAATACATATAATTAATTTCTTTAAAAGGTCTAAAAATAGCATTTTATTTTACGTTACCCCAAAGCAATAGAAATTTTTTTGAAAAAATATATCTTATAAAAAGAAGAAGAAAGTGTGAAGAAGAAAGTTAAGTACTAAGAAAATCTTAAATTCAATTTATCTGTCTGCTTATTGCTAATACTGTCGTATAATAAAATAGATTTATTCTATTTCTCCTGGAAAATCATTTTTTATTCAGGGATTATTATGGATGCGGTGCATCGAAATATGATCATAGTATTTTTAAAATGCAAAGCAGATTTAGTGAGACCGTATAATATATGGAATTGTATTAAAAGCTTACAAAACATCTTGCTGATAAAATAACTTACATTATGTTTAAGTAGTCTTAGAAAACTTAGGTGAAAGACAAGAGAAACTTCATTATTAAATAATGTTGACTTTTCAGCTAGAAATCTTTCAACAATTCAAATATTTTTTTTTTCTAAGTTTTAAAAATTTATCTTTATTTGTATTAAAGAAAATATTTTAAACATTTTTTACAATTCAGAGAATTTGCTTTCTTTAAAAATTTTAAAGAAAGCAACTTATTTTACATTAAACAAAGCAATAAAAAGAAAAACGTTCTTAAAAAATACAACTGATTATATACTAAGAAAAATATACTATGTACTAAGGAAACCTTAAATTTAATTTATCTGTCTCCTTAATGCTACTACTTTTGTATAATAATATAGTTATACTCAATATCTCAGGGAAAATCTAGTTTATTCAGGAATTATTTTGGGCGCGATAAAGGCTTTGTGCATATTAAATCCACATTAAATATTTTTTTACATATTTTTATTTCATTTGGTTATGTTTTTCTTTAAAATTCTTCTTTAATTGTAGCGCGCCTATGCTACAAACCAAGTGCCCCCTAGTGACTCTGTTGTCGAGAGACCAAAAAACAGAACATTCTGATTCCAGAGAGGGAAGTGATTGTGAATGCAATGCGTGGTCGACGTTTGCCGCAATGGCTAACGACCACAAAAACACATCATATAGGATGTGGAACTCTTTTTCTTACAATTTAATCAAATCCATTTAACTTTCCCCTGTATATAGTTCCTTTTGTTTGTTTGTGTGTTAAGTGCGTAACTTTTAAATGTAAAATAAATAGTGTTACACTAAATTAGCCTCATTTTTGAGTTCCGCACCAACAAAGACTCTGACGACGACTCGGCGAGGAGCTAGGAAATTCAATTTATCTGTCTGCTTCATGTTAATACTATCGTGTAATAAAATAGTTGTACTAGATTTCTCCTGGTAAATCCAATTTATTCCGGTATTATTATAAACACGATAAAGGTTTTCATGGAAATATGATCATTGTACTTTTTAAATGCAAAGAAAATTCTGGTGAGTATGTAAAATGTATGCATTTGTATTAAAAGTACAAGAAGCATGTAACTTGTAAAGTATCTTAAATAAAAATTAAATAATCATAGTAGATTTAGATGAAAGATAAGATAAATTGCCTTCTTAAATATTGTTGTCGATTTCGAATGTAAAATTTATATTTATTTGTATATATAAAAATGTTTACTACAAATTTATAATATGTATAATTAATTTCTTTAAGAGGTCTAAAAATAGCATTTTATTTTACGTTATCCCAAAGCAATAGAATTTTTTTTGAAAAAATACATCTGATAAAAAGAAGAAAAAAGTGAAGAAGAAAGTTAAGTACTAAGAAAATTTTAAATTCAATTTATCTGTCTGCTTATTGCTAATACTGTCGTATAATAAAATAACTTTATTCTACGGAAAATCTTTTTTTATTCAGGGATTATTATGGACGCGGTGCATCGAAACATGATCATAGTATTTTTTAAATGCAAAGCAGATTTGGTGAGACCGCATAATATATGCAATTGTATTAAAAGTTTACGAAATATTTTGCTGATAAAATAACTTACATTATGTTTAAGTAGTTTTAGAAAACTTAGGTGAAAGACAAGAGAAACTTCGTTATTAAATAATGTCGACTTTTCAGCTAGAAATCTTTCAACAATTCAAAGGATTTTTTTTTTTTTTTTTAAGTTTTAAAAATTTATCTTTATTTGTATTAAAGAGAATATTGAAAACATTTTTACAATTCAGAGAATTCGCTTTCTTTAAAATTTTTAAAGAAAGCAACTTATTTTACATTAAATGAAGAAATAAAAATAAAAACGTTCTTAAAAAATACAACTGATTATATATTAAGAAAAATATACTATGTACTAAGGAAACCTTAAATTTAATTTATCTGTCTCCTTAATGCTACTACTTTTGTATAATAATATAGTTATACTCAATATCTCAGGGAAAATCTAGTTTATTCAGGAAATATTTTGAGCGAGATAAAGGCTTTGTACATATTAAATCAACATTAAATATTTTTTTACATATTATCATTCGATTTTGTTATGTTTTTCTTTAAAAATGTGATATTTTGTGTGTAAGAAAGAGTTAAAATACTGCAGTTATATAATAAAATTCCACTTAAAAAAACTTCTTTTAAAATGAGACAAAGCAATAAAAATGTAAAACAATGTAGCAAAGTACATCACACAATATATATATATATATATATATATATATATATATATATAACCAAATACCGAATAAATTTCATATTAATATTTCTGTCTGCTTAATAATAATACTGTCGTATAATAAAATATTTGTATTGGGTTTCTACTGTAAAATATAATTTTTTCGGTTATTATTATGAACGTGATACGATTATTATTACGGACTTGGATGTAAATATGATCCTACTATTTTCTTGAGGCAAAATTGGTTTTATCGAAAACCTAAAATAAGTTAAGTTGTACTAAAAATACATGAAACATTCTGCTGAAAATAAAAAGTATATCATGAATGAGCCCATTTAGAAGATTTGGATGAAAGATAAAATAAACTATAGTTTTAAATATTGTTATCTATTTAAAATATAAATCTTTCAGTAATTTATTACCAAATTACTAAATACGATTTTACTAACAAATACAATTTTTTATTTGTCTTAATTTTTTATTTATTTATTTTAATTTTATTTATTATTATTTTATTTATTTATTATTATTTATTTATTTATTTATTTCATTTTATTTCATCTATTTATTTATTTTATTTTTATTTATTTATTTTATTTTTATTTATTTATTTATTTATTTTTGTACATATAAAAAGGTTTAAAACATTTTTAAAATTTAAATAATTTTCTTAACTTAAAAATTATTTTTAAACCAATTTATTTTTAAATACATTAAAGCAATAAAGATTAAACCGTTCTGAAAAAGTATAACTAATAAAATGAAAAAAGACATGAATATAAAGAAGTAAATGACGTATTAAGTAAATAGTAAATACTATTTATTTGTCTACTCAATGCTAATACATTCGTATATTAAAGTAGTTGAACTGCGTTTCACAGGAGAAATTTCCTTTATTCAGAAATTAAGTATTATGAACGGAAGAATTTCTTCGGAATAAGGTTACAGTATTTTGTAAATGAACAACAAATTTTGGTGGTAATTTGTATAATAAAAGCCATTGTATTAAAAGTACACGAAATATGTTGCTGATAAAATATCTAGTGTTATGAATAAGTCAATTTCTAGATTTAAATAAAAGATTGAAGATATTATGTTTTTTAATTCTGGATTTTTTTTAGAAAGAAATGTTTCAGAAATATTAAGTGATTTTTTAAAAATATATTTACAATTATACTCTGAGAAAAAATTCTGTAACTGACATCTAGAATCTAAATTGTGGCTCTAGAAAAGATAGTTCCATGTCATCCTTATAAATTCTTGTCCCCTTGGAAAGCGAGTTCTAGAAGTCCCAATTAGAATTCTAGAGCGTTTGCCTATATTCTTGATGGCAAAGTTATTTAAAAATGTCTGTGACTAAATGAGACTACAAGATGCGGGTTTCTGCAACTATAATCTTGGTTTATGACCCAATTCTAGAAAATCAAGCGAGAGTTTCTCGCAATATAAATGATTCAGAATATTTAGAGTATTCAGAATATTGTTTCACCATCTAGAAATGTGTACACCAGAAATACTCGATAATTTCGTCTATTCAGTTTATTCGCATGCCTTATGTGCATTGCTGGGAAATCTATATTTCTAGTTAAGGGATTAGAAAATGGTCACTTATTCATTCTAGAGAAAGGCAGCATATTTTTTCCCCCTCAGTGTATAACAATGAATTTAAAAAGCATTTTTAAAGTTTAGTTTCCTTAAAAATTCTATATAAAGTCTTTTAAAAAAAGTACGCCTTAACTATAAAAACATACAAGCAAATTACAGCTTTTAAAAACTTATAACATAAAGAAAAAATAAAGTATTAGGAAACATTAAATTTAATTTATTTGCCGCCTTTTTAATTAATGTTAGTAATGTCGTAGAATAAAATATTTGCATTTAATTTCTTCTGGAAAGACTAATTTATTCTCTGTATTATTAACGACACAATGAATGCTTCGATAGAAATATGATCATAGTATTTTCCAAATGTAGAGAGAGCAGGCTTTTGTGAGAATATGCAATAAACGAAATTGTATTAAATGTTATTGGAAGCTATCTGCTGATAAAATAACTTACAACAAGAATAAACGTATGCCCATAGATTTAAATGAAAGATGAAAACAAGAAAGTGCATTTTTAAGTTTAGATGTCGTTTTTAGATGTAAGTCTTTTGGTGGGCTTATATGTTTTTATTTTTTTTTTATTTTTTTTTTTTTCTGGTTTCAAAAAGTGTTTAAAGTTAAAAAAAATTTTTTTAATTCTGTATAAATTTTTAACGTTCATTGTTTTTGCACTGAATCTAAACGTTTGACATTATTTAACATTTTTTTTTAAATACTTTTTCTTCATTTTAATCAATTTTTTAACTTTTATTTCTTCTCTGTCCACCAGATGGCATCACTACACATGAATTTAATACCTGATGTTTTAGAGGAAGCCAAATGCAGAAGTCTCTGGAATATTCGTACTAGGAGCGAGTGCTTCTACTACATATACTGCTTTGATCATGTATTCCTCTCTGTTTTTTTCACCTGATGAAAGGCCGTTCTATTATTTTAACTTGAAACAACTATTGCAAGTTTTCGTAAATTATAAAATTTACTGACAAAGTTTTTTTTTTTTTTTTTTTTTTTTTTTTGCAAAAGCACTTGATTCTACATCATAGGCTCCCATGTATCTCAGATAAATAAGATTGGAGCTCAAAAATTGAAAAGTAAAATAACAACAAATTAAAATATATATAGAACAGTAAAATTAACAATGTTAAAACAATAAAAATACAACAATTCAAAGGAGAAAAATTGCGCATAAATTCATGAACTATAAAAGAATTCAGTCACTAAATGTCAGCATCATCATCTCCCTGGCACGCCAATATCGGTCATATAGGTTTTCTTCATTCAATGAAGAGTATTTGAGAAGATGTTCTTTATCCATCTCTGTATTTTCATTACATAAAGTGCAGAGGGGACTATTATATATGCCAATGCGAAGCAGGTGTTTAGCGAGGTCCAGCGAGCAATCGAGTCCGGTTTCTAAACGAAATGCTGCAACTGCTATAGATCTGTCTGGAATTTTGTACATAGTCTCCCTCCATTTCTTATTTTTGATTTCATCCTGAAATTTGATGTTGTAATTTTTCTTTGTAGTATTTTTAATTATTCTTTTGATTGATTTAAATGATACTTCGCAGTTATTTGATTGTAAAACTTTTGTTCCTTTTTTGCCAATTTGTCGGCGCATTCATTTCCTGCGATTCGAACATGAGATGGATGTATTTATTACATGAATTTTAATATGTATTTATTACATGAATTATTATTTGAATTTAATCACACTCAGAAAAAAAACATACCGCTTTCATCTAGAAAGAATAAGTAGGCATTTTCTGAATCCCTAAACTAAATAATTATAAGATTTAAAAAAAAATTATAAACCATGTTTTTAAATTTTCTGTTGAATCATATAAACGCTACTGAAGGCAGCCGGAACCCCAGCAATTAGATAAAAGTATTAAAAAAATTCCTTGCTATCGTCTTTTGAGCTATTATAAAAGTTTCAAATGACTATCTAGCCGGGAAGTTAGTTAAAAGTTGATTGTAAGCTTTGTACTGGAAACGCTGCCGAAGGCAGCAGGGTCCCGAAGCAATTGGATAAAAATATTTTTAAAAAGCATTTTTAGCGTATTCTGGACTATTCCGAAAGTTTCAAATGTCTAGCTACTCGGGAAGTTAGTTAAATAAATTTTCTGTTGAATCATATGAACGCTGCCGAATACAGTAGGGACCTGAAACAGTTGACTAAAAGTATTAAAAAAATGTATTGCCCCCGTGTTCTGAGCTATCCTGAAAGTTTCAAATATCCAGCTAGTCGAGAAGTTAGTGAAAAATCGATTGCAAGCTTTGTACTGGTAACGCTGCCGAAGGCAGCAGGAACCCGAAACAGTTGGCTAAAAGTATTAAAAAAATGCATTTTCACCGTGTTCTGAACTATTGTGAAAGTTTTAAATGTCTAGCTAGTCAGGAAGTTAGTTAAATAAAATTTCTGTTGAATCATATAAACGCTGCCGGAGGCAGTAGGGACCTGAAGCAGTTGACTAAAAGTTTTAAAAAAAGTATTGTCACCGTGTTATGAGCTAGCCTGAAAGTTTCAAATGTCTAGCTAGTCGGGAAGTTAGTGAAAATTCGATTGCAAGCCTTGTACTGATAACGCTGCCGAAGGCAGCAGGAACCCGAAGCAGTTGGCTAAAGGTATTAAAAAAATGTATTTTCACCGTGTTCTGAACGATCCTGAAAGTTTCAAATGTCTAGCTAGTCGGGAAGTTAGTGAAAAATCGATTGCAAGCTTTGTACTGGTAACGCTGCCGAAGGCATCAGGAACCCGAAACAGTTGGCTAAAGGTATTAAGAAGATGCATTTTCACCGTGTTCTGAACTATTCTGAAAGTTTCAAATGTCTAGCTATTCGGGAAGTTAGTTAAATAAATTTTCTGTCGAATCATATAAGCGCTGCCGAAGGCAGCGGGACTTGAAATAGCTGACTAAAATTATTAGAAAAATGTATTGTCACCGTGTTGTGAGCTGTGCTGAAAATTTCAAATATCTAGCTAGTCGGGAAGTTAGTTAAAAATCGATTGCAAGACTTGTCCCTGACAAACCCACAAACAAACAAGAATCGAAGTTAATAAAACATGGTAGAATACAGATTTCCGAGTCATGCGTATAAGATAAGCAAATAACCTGGACAGAAAAGTTATCGAGAATTTCTAGTCTACAGTCTTCTAGATGGTGAAACAATAGTATGAATATCTTGAATGTTATAAATCCTTTGTAATGCGAGGAATTCTCGTTGAATTCTTAGAATTGAGTTGTAAAACAAAATTATAGTAACTCGTTTCTCGTGTTCGCATTTAGTTAGAGAGTTTTTTAAAGAAGATTTACGACCATAATATAGAAAAATGGTCAATAATTCTAATAGGAGTTTTTAAAACTCCCTAACAAAAGGAACTAGAATTTATAAGGATCACAAAGCACTATTTGGGGACAAAATCTCGCGGGACAAAATATCGCTAGGACAAAATCTGTACTGATAAGTATAAAGGATTTAAGTCCAAAAATGTCGATTTTGAGTTAAGTACATAGTCAGACTCAGAAAAAAATTCTCTGTCGGTTGGTATAAAGGATTTAAATTCATGTCATTTAGTCTTTGAGAAAATCCATTGGTAAAAAAAGATTCAAGTCAGAAATTTAGCATTAATCTTTGTATAAAATATTTAATTCGATTTTCTCCCTTTATTAAATGAAGGTTGATAATCACTGAACGGTGTAATGGGTATAAATCAACATAATCCCTTTTTCCTAATCGATTCTTCTGATTCGTTTTTAGTTAGTTTAACTTTATTTTTCATTTCCTGAAAAATCAAGAATATGGACTTAAATCCTTTATACTTATCAGTACAGAAATATCACCGACGTAAATGAATACAAAGCAAAAATGAGTTGGTAATTATAAGTAATGTTGTATAAAATTTCATGACAACACATATACCTCAGTCAGAGCACAAACATTCTGACAAACCTACAACAATTTTTTTTATAAATTTTACTTAAAGTAGTTTAAAGACTATATTTATTAACTTTTGTGAAAATTAGTCATAATGAATTCAGTCCTTCTTATTAATTTAAAAATTTTTAATTCAAGTTTGTGAACAGTGTTCGGCTTTAATGTCAGCAGTGATGTACACGATTTTTAAAATGTATTTTGAATAGAGAAAAGCAAAAGATAAAATAACTTAAATATAAACATAGATAAAATAATGAAATTCAACTCTATGATTTATTTAATTATTCATTTTTTTATTTTACTAATGAATTAATATTTACAAGGCCCTGTGGCCGCCTCCAGAGATCACACGTGACACAAAATCAAATTTTCAAATAGATCATACTATTTTTTTGACGCGATATTTTGTCCCGCGAAATTATGTCCGGAGGCCCCAGTGCAGGCTAACAAATAGGTATTTCAAACCGAAAATTTCTCAAAAATTAAAAATGGTAATTTTTTATTTTCATATTTAAGATCAGATTAAATAAGATAGTTTGGTAATTTTCAAAAGACAAAATGTAGTGAACGTTAAAGAAGAAAAGCTGCTTCTTTCTAATTTCACGGAAGCAATATAAAGAAGAACGCTGAAGCAAAATAGGATACTTTAAATTTAAATCATACAGTAAAATATCAATTTAAGTTTCAGATATGTTATTGCGATACGTAGAAGATGCGAGTGCACCTTACTGCTTTGATGATGAACTCGTGTTTTTCAAATGACGAAGAGTCATGCTATTATCTAAAAAAAAAAAAAAAAAAAAAAAAAAAACTGTTGCGAGGTTTTGCAAATAATAATGTTTATTTACAAACTTATTTATTTATTAAATTATTTGTTATTTGAATTTAAACAGGACAACGTGTACATGTTTGAAACAAAAAATTCTCCATAATTAAAAATGCTATATATATATTTTTTTTTCGTTTTTACGTAGTTATGATTAGATATATGCCCATTATTCATTAACCATATTTCTTGCGACCATAAGAGCCTCAGCGTAAATGCGGTTTCACCGAGTTCAATGTTAAAATAGGGGTGATAACCCTTTTTGTTGAGAGAAAAATAGAGACAAGGAAACACCAAATGACTGGATGTTTATCAAATCCCAGTCTGTCGGTTAATTTGGCACCCCATCAAGCCTTTGGATTCGTCCTCACTGCTAGTCTTAAGAAAGTTGGTTACACTATAGCAATTTTTGAAATTAGTTAGGGTAGGTGCTCCAGTGATTGGCATGCTCCAGTAATTAGCATCTATCCCAAAATAATTAATAAATAACAAAAATAACAAAATCATATATTTTACATATAAGAATTTTAACATTTTATGTTAAACACTGGAGAATACGGTGTTAATAACTAGTAAAATGAATAACTAACAGTGTTAAACACTGGAACATAGAGGGTCAATTACTGATAAAATGAAAAACTGGCAGTGTCAACTACTGGAACATTGAGTGGGTGTCAAATAAAAATTCATAAAAAAAATTAATTGTTATCAAATGTATATATTTTGACATATATGTGGTTCTGAATGTCTTTCATGCCATATGTACTAACTTAAGATTTTTAAAAATATTTTCTGGTGACTAGAACATTAAAAACATCAGAGATTGCTCTAAAAGTGTCAATCACTGGTGCACTTACCCTACGTAATATAAACAATGTTTTAAAAAATGTAGTGAACGTTAAAGTTATGAAGCTGTTTCTTTCGAATTGTACGAAAGCAATTAAAAGAAATACGCTGTAACAAAATAGAACAGTTTTAAACATACCAAAATAAAATATGTCTTTAAGTTTCAAATATTTTATATACGTTTATTTTACATAATCTATAAAGTAAAAAACAAAAGTACTTACGCACAAGACTACACTGCTTGTATGCACAATAAATAATGAATCTAGAAAGAGAAAATTTGAATTCTTATAAATAAATGTTTATTTAACACATCATTAATTGTAATTTTAAAACTTAAAAAAGAAAAGAAAAAAGTTTTCTGAATGAAATTTAAATAACAATCATAAAAACGTTTTTATATAGTTATTATATTTTACATATTCATAACTTTGATTAAAAAATTGAAATTTCATCAATTAGAAATCTCTGTCTTATCATTTCATACAAATATACAGCAAACTTTTTAACCCTTAAATGCATAGAGATGTAGATCTGCATCGTATATTTAAAACCTCATATCTCACTATGTAGCAACTTTTACATAGTGCTGCTTTTTTTTTTTTTTTTTTTTTTTTTTTTTTAGGACGGACAACTATTAGTTTCAATATGGTTTATTTATATGGTGTTTTTGTAGACCAGTTTTGTGTAACACCAAAATAAATTAGAAATATCAGTCCTATTGTTACAAATTTGGTACCAAACGAAAAGGGCAATTTTTCTTAATTCAGTGGTGCAAACAGTTTTTCGACACGGCAATTAGATTTTTTTTAATTAACTAAAGTATAAAATTTAGGTGGTAACACTATATTTTAATTCATTTCAGTCATTTTAAAAAGTACGTGGCTCGTTACAAATTCGGTACTATATGAAAAGGGTGATTTTTCTGAATCCAGGGGTGTAAACAGTTTTTCGACACGACAATTAGTTTTTTTTAAATTAACTAAAGTAGGAAATTTAGGTGGTAACACATCATTTTAATTCATTTCAGTCATTTTAAAAAGTACGTGGCCCAGTTTTATGGTCAAAAAATGGGATATAAATTAAAATTAAAAATTAAAAATAAAAGTTTTACAGATTGAAATTAATAGACCTCCGTACTAAACTAAATTCTGTCTTTGACAGAATGTTTAATTTTTATTAAGGATATTTCTTCCATTTCGTTCTTGTCTGATGCTTAGAAAGTACTCGCATAACTTAGTTTTAATTTTAAATTTTACCAAAACTATTTTATCTTTTCTGAGCGTAACTAGAACCTTTGACAGTTTAATCCTTTATCTGTGACAATTTACTTTGTTGGCGCCCTATCTGAGTACAATTTCATTTCGGCACGGGTGTTATGAATTACGATTATTTATATAGATTAATAAAAGCATACAGGAAAAATTGTTTTCGGATAGAAACAATACTATTAACTAGTATGATGTGGCCACCACATGACTTTCTTTTATATAATTTTACACAAAATTCATTGAATAAAAATTATTTATTAAATTATTAAATTATTTTCCATTATAAATGCAGACGATTTTTATCTGAGAGAATTATATCGCTAAATGCCAAAAGAAAGTCAATTTTTTTGCCAATATCAAAAGAAATACGATTTTTTTTTTTTTTTTTTTTTTGTTGAAAGATTAAAAAATCTATAACTTTATTTTAAATTATCACAGATCTATAATTCAACCATTCATTTTAAAGGTATTGACGAGATCTTTCGAAAGACACCCATATTGAAAATTTACTCCCCTCGGGAGGGGGGGCGATGCTCCCAGATGCACAAAATTATTTTCCTAGTTAACTACTACTATTATAAGTAATTCATATTAATTTTACAATCACACGTTTAAAATAACTCTCATTATGTACATTTATACGAAATTTTGTCCTATACTGCCATGTTAGAAATTTAGAAAAAATGCGATCACAGCGCCACCTATTGAGCAATTGTTCCCCAAATCTGATCAGCACCAGTTTATGTCAGGGTACAACTAAATACCAAGTTTGGTTAAATTTCGTTCATTGGTTCGTCAGTTACAGCGTCCACAAAATTTGTGATACACACACACAGGCACACAAACAGACAGATATTTTCTAAAACCAGTCAAATCGTGTTCAGGACATCCCAAAACGTGTAAATCCATCGAAATCTGGAGTTCGAAAATTTTCACGAATCCAATAGTTTCTCTATATATACATAAAGAAGAAAGTAAAAATTTGGTGTTAGTTTGAACCAAATCTTGGTACTGAAGTAGCTGCAACCACCCAACCACCTTTTACCATGATTTGGTAATTTTATGTTAAATGAAACATCGGTATTAGGTTTTAAATTAAAAAAAAAATTCTACATTCGACCGAATTGAACTAAAGACCTTCTTGTTTCAAGTTTAACACGCTGACACTGTGCTACGTCCCCCCCCCCCCATAATTCTGTGTGTGTTTCATTGATTTTCATAAAAAGGGCTGAATTTTCCAAGGTCTTATCGTGAACTATGGGTGAGTTGTTGCACAAAATTTGCACTTTACCCTTTGTTTTCAACCCCGCTCTTTAATTTAAGCTTCATTTTCTTTCAAAAAGATTTTTACTAATTCATACTTTCTGTACTGTATAATAGATTTTTTCATCTTCTTAAAAGGATATACTTCAATAAACTTTCCTATAGTAACATCTGGTTAGTGATCAATTAAAGAACTCTTTTTTTTTTTTTTTTTTTTTTTTTGGTAATTAATGTTGGTTTTGAATGACATAATAACGCGATATCTCACTTCACAAATTTTATTTTCACTCTCCGGCTTACAGCCAGTGATTTTCAGCACGCTAGTGGCTTTATCTTTTGAATACAAAGGGAACTACGATTGCATGTACGCCGAAACACTTCATCAAGTTTTGGTGAAACTAAAATTCAGTCGCAAGAAGGAGAAAACTAAAAAGTGAAATTGAACCATATTATAGTATTACTTTTAACTTTACTCTATATAGTGGTTCAAATTTGAACTGAAATTTTTAACAGTGAAGGTAACGAATAATATGTATATTTTTGCATATACTGATAAATTATACATCAATATAATATATATATATATATATATATATATATATATTTGTATTTTTTCTATTAACTACACTCATTTTCCGGTTGGTTTTAACTCTCATTTATTTAAAAAAAAAAAAAAAAATCATGCATTTATGCTTAAAAGAAAGGATAATTACTTACACTTGAAATAAAAATATTGAAATATGTGTGATGAATTTTTTTATAAACAATTTAACAATCATTTTGTAAAAATAGGAAATATATAACAGATAAATAGAGAATAAAGACTTTGTAAACAAACAAAGTAAGTTATTTGGGTAATAAGTTTATATTCTTTGTAATTTATTGCATAAACTTTATTTTTTTTTTTTTTTAATATAAACTGCATAATTACTTTCTCTAATTCATGCATAATAGAGAAAGTGTTGTATTTGGGTCAAATATCCTAAATAGATATTTTCTATAATTACACGTTTTGAGATTCCCTAAATTCGAAGAACATGTTTTTAGCGGGATTTTACCTTTGTGAGCAAATTATGTGAGAGTTATGTACTATAAACATAACTCAGAAATAAATATTAGCAGGATGTTTAAACTCAATGTCCTGTATATTTATCATATGAGGATGTTACACGAATTTTTTTATTAAGATTGGGAAATTTTTCGTGTATAAAGACATAAAAAAATATTCGAATGCATTACACTATGCGCGAAATTTCTGGTGGTTAAAGTTTAGCATCTTTAGACTAAACAAAATTAAATTATTGTGCAATTTTTATACGCAGAATATTTAAAATAGAATTTGCTATTGAATACATATATTCTTGGTATACAATATTTTCAAAAACAATTTGGTTTGCAGATTGAACGAAATAGATCAATAACATTTACTATACATTGTTAAAAATAATCCTAACACTTTACAGAAAATGTCTGAGAGCAAATATAACAAAACATACATCCGCATACTTTGAAAAAAATGTGATGAAAGAAATTTTTATTAACAGAAAAATGCAGAAAATATTCTTGCACACAACAGACTTTTTTCTTGGGGTATACTGTAAGAAAAAAAAAATCTGCACAAAACAAAATTTCGTACGACAGAACTTATTTTGATCGATTCTTCCATAAAAAAGGCATGCACAAATTGTGTTTTAGCATAGGACCCCCTTGGCGGCTTTTCAATTTTTTATTGTCATTGATTTCGGTTATGAATTAAAATGGCTATCACAATTGCGTATGTAAAGATCTTGAGAGAAATGCCCAAGCAATCTCGATGCGAAATTTCCAATTTCTCCAAATGATTCTATACTGAAGCTGTTCCATATATGTTAGCATGATTCTTCTTTTTTTCTTTTTAAACAATTATTATTATTTTTTTTTTTCAAGTTTATTTATTTTATTTTATTTTATTTATTTATTTATTTATTTATTTATTTATTTTTTTTGACATAAAAAGAAATATATTTTACTTGTTTATATATCTGGCATCTATTTGTTTTTTTCTTTTCAATAATTTTAAAACTAAAAGGAGGTTTATATTAAATATCTTTTGAACTAATTATCTTATTGAACTAAGAAGTACAGCATTAGCTATATATTGTCCTGAATAATAAGTATATCATTTTTTGATAAAATCTAAAAATCTGTACTAAAAATCCAGACAGATACAATGACAAACTTTCAGCTTGTTTATATTTAAATAAAAACAAAAATGTTTGCATGTTCATTGATGGTAAGAGATAAAAATTCGTAACGGCGTCTTCTGAAAGAAATAATACGACTTGTTATACAGGGTTCGCCGCACAGTAGGTGATGATGTTACCTCTCGACCAAGGAACCATATTTTATGGTGTTTACTTAGCAATCTCGCTTTCATATGCTATGTTCTCCGTATACAAAACAGAAAAGCAATATGTACCCACTAGATAGGTATGTAAGAAATCTTCATTCATGTTCTATCTAATTCTTCATAGGATATTTGTTTCATTTTATTCAATGTTTGAAAAGGTTTTCAATATATCTGTACTGAAAAGTATAAATGATTAAAGTCCATATTCTTGATTTTTCAGGAGACGAAAAATAAAGTTAAACTAACTAAAAACTATTTAGAAGAATCGATTAGGAAAAAGGGATTATGTTGATTTATAACCTTTATACCATTCAGTGATTATCAATCTTCATTTGATGAAGGGAAAAAATTGAATTAAATATTTTATACCAAAGATTAATACTAAATTTTTGACTTGAATCTTTTTTTACCAATGGATTTTCTCAAAGATTAAATGGCATGGATTTAAATCCTTTATACCAATCGATAGAGAATTTGTTTCTGAGTCTGACTATGTACTTAACTCAAAATCGACCTTTTTGGACTTAAATCCTTTATACTTATCAGTACAGGTATATGTTAACAGATTGAGTTGTAATTTTATAGAAA
The DNA here is from genome assembly GCA_963930645.1 of Salticus scenicus. Classification (NCBI taxonomy): domain Eukaryota; kingdom Metazoa; phylum Arthropoda; class Arachnida; order Araneae; family Salticidae; genus Salticus; species Salticus scenicus. The sequence continues at coordinate 220,567,472 of OZ005662.1, forward strand.
GTTTCAACATTCTTAGAAAGCAGAAATTCTATATAGGAAAGCTGAAAAAATTTCTATTTTTTAACGGAATTGTTTTACAATACATATTTTACAACTAATAATAATAATACTAACAATAATAATTATTATTATTATACCCTGAATCTCTGTAGTACAAAGCATCTATTTGTAACCACGTTTCTCTAAAGAATTTACTAGGAAAAATAATAATAGTAAAGTTCTTAACGAGCTCCAAGATAATGGGATAAATATAACCTCCTACAAATTTAAAAAGAAGGAAAAAAGAAAACGAAAGTGATCTCAATCCTAATATCAAAGTAATTTTGAATTTAATCTGCATACTTATTGAATCACGAAATAGAAAGAAAAGTACTCGAGCTTTTTGTAGCAAATCTAATTTTTGTTATATTAAAAAGTCAAGATAATGAATGGAAATGAAAAAAGATCATTTTACTTTAATAATGAAAGAAATAAATTTCTACTCAATAATAAAAAGGCAAGTTTTGAAATATTCTTATGTCATTCCTAATAGATTTTAGAATTGTAATACATTAAACTTAAAGCACTTCGTACGAACACAAAAGAAAAATCATGCTGTTCTCATAGATCCTAAAAACCCTTTCCGATTGCATTTACTCTTTACCTCATATTAGCCTACAACTCTTCCACTAAGATGGAGAGTGTTATAAATACATTAAACAACTGAAAATTCATATCGATCAGTTTTCCGTTATAGCCCATAATGTATGCAAATAGTTTTGTATGCCCCTATCGTAAATCATTCACAGATATTAACCGTATTATTTTCTTCATAAAACTTCATTTTATGCGTCTGTATAATTGAAATTAGCTTCGTTATGTATGTATAGGATAAAGTTAATACAGTTTCTTTAATCTTCTTATAAAGCGTTATGTACTGGGACTTTTTGTACACCTCTTGCAAGTAGACATGTAGTGCTGATTATACCCTTCAGCGTATGATCGAGGCATATTTTTAAAGCAAGAAATAACAAAGAGAAGAAAATAAATGACATTTTTTCAAATCCCAAAGATAAACTTTCTAGCTGAAGACTTCACTGCAAAACAATTCTGTTAGAAAGCAGATACTTTCTAAAACTTTCCTACATAAATTTAGTAATTTCTAAAACTACTGAAGTTTACTGTAAAATTACAACTCAGTCTGATAAAAGATACATTTTTTCTGAAAAAAGATAAAATCTGTAACCATTGATAAGGGGACCAGTAAAAAATTAAACAAAAGTCAAAACGTTTTCGATCATCCTGTAAGAAATAATTCTTGAAATGCATTTTTGCTGTAGCATGTGATTTTGAGCATTGTCTTAATTATCTGCATGATTTTTTATGAGGCTACCACATATATTCATGGAGATGTAATTGTTTCTTTAAAAAATTGCTCCCTTCCCCCCCCCCCCCAAAAAAAAAAGTCACTTTCTTTATTTATAAAAAGTAAGGTATTAGACCCAATGCAAAGCCATTTTTAGGAAGCTTTCCATATACTACATTAGACACAGCATACTGCAATCAAAATGCAAAAATATTAAATATCTTACAAAATATGAGCATTTTTACTAAATAATTTTTAACTACGCATGCGCAAGCTTTAGTGAAATTTCATTTGCATAATTTAATAGCCAAAAGTATTGAGTTACTTATAAGAAAACTTCAAACAAATTGCGTGTAACTTCAAAAAGTTATGAGTTACAGAATGTACAGAATTTCTGTTCTCTCTCGAAAAAAAAGGAAAATGATAAGGGGGTTTATAAATATTTATTTATAATCAGCGAATACTGTATTATCATAGATTGAATCAAAATAAAAATGTGAGTTAAACCCCTTATAGTTTAACTTTTATTTTGATAGGAACTGAAATTCTGTTCATTCTATCTCTCATAATTTTTTTTTAATTTCCATGACATTCGTTTGGGGCTTTCATATAAGTAGCTCAATACATTTGGCTATTAAATTATGCAAATGAAATTTCGCTAAAGCTTGAACAAACGTACCTAAAAGTTATTTAGTTTAAATGCTCATATTTCGTATTAACATTTTTGCATTTTGATTGCAGTTATGCTGTGTGTAATGTAGTTTGCCAAGTTTCTAAATAATGACTTATCACTGGGTTTAATACCCTACATGTTATAATAAAAAAAAGTGGCAATTTTTTTTAAGAAATCATTATATCTCATTGAATATATGGGGCCGTGGTAGCCCAGTCGGTAGAGCGCAGGCCTCGTAATTGAAAGATTGCGAGTTCGGTACTCGAGCCGACCAAAGACCGTCGTATACACTAATGGTGGCTGGTGCACGTAAAATCTGTCGTGGCCGCAATGTCCTCCATGTTCCCATCAAAAATTATACCTCTGGGGGTCACCGAAGCGGGAGAGCCATCCCTTCCGTGGAGGATCAAAATTGTGATAGCATGTCTCCGGACCAGCTCTAGGGGTGTGTCCCAGACCGTCGCCAATTGCCCATCTGCGCAGCACTAGTGCGATGTAAAACCCAACCAACCTTGAATATATGTGGTAGTCTCATAAAAATTTATACAGATAATTAGAACAATCCTCAAAATCACATGCTATAGCGAAAATACATTTCATGCATTACCTCTTACAGGGTGAATCAAAACATTTTTACTTTTGTTTAATATTTTACTGGTCCCCTTTTTCTTTTCTGCACAAAACTTTTACTGAAATAAATGAGGTAATGCATGTTCTTTATACGCCCAAAGTTTCAAGATAACTCCTCAAAAAAATTTTCTATATATTAGACAAAACGTCTAAACTCGAAATTATCCAAATACTCATTGGTAGATAGTGTATTATGACGTCCGATTTTAATATACTCTTCAGTATAACTGGATGACCATGGCCAAGTTTTACTCGGAATCAATGTAAAATAAATTTTCAGAGTAAATTTATTGTACAGCGTTTTTTTCGTTGAGAGAACGTTTTTTTTCGGGGTTTTTTTCTGAAATTATTATTAGATAGAAATATTCTTTACTGACGAAAATTTTAGCATTATGTAATCATATTTCAGAGAATGAAAACTATTACATAATGCCTAAGATGATTCAGATCGAAGTGTTATCTCAGAAACACCCAAACTCAATTTTGTATCAAAATCTTAAAGCAGTACCAAAGAAAACCATTTTTCGACCCTATTTTGTTTCGGACAAAGAGCAGAATATCAGTGAATAATATTTTTTCATGAGGATGAAGGTAATTCGTATTAATTATCTTTACAAAAGTACCTTAAAACTAATTTTTTATCAAAATATTTCAAAAAGTTTCTAAAAAAATATCACTCCATATTATTTTTAGTGTGAAATGTGAGATACTATTGAACGCTGATTTTTCTGAAGATGAGAATTATTCAGATCGAATTGTCACCTCAAAAAAAAAAAAAAAAAAAAAAAAAAAAAAAAAACTTGCACTAAATATGTATCAAAATCGTTTGATTATTTTAAAGAACACTAAGTTTAAGTTATATTTTGCCCCAGGCAAAGCACGGGTTATCAATGAAGTTAATCAACTTGAAGATGAAGATATTTCAGATGAAAAGTGTCATATCAAAAAACGACAAACTCTAATTCCTTTTATCAAAATAATTCCAGCAATGTCTCAGAATATGATGTTACAGCTATATTTTTTTCCTAGGTGAAGCACGTGTTACCAGCGAAGGACAATTTTCCAAAAATATGAGGTTAAGTCAGATTGGCTTGTCCTCCTAAATATCCTTAATCCTAAATTTCTGAGTCTTTGAGCGGTTCTGCGTTCAAAACTGGTAGATGGGAAGTGCTGGTTTCAATCCCAGGTCACGCTCATCGACCTAGCTGGTCTGGATTTGCCGTGGTTTTCTTCGAATCTGGCGTAAATATAGGATGCGACACCTTAGAGGGACCCCTCAGGAAGGGCATTCCCCTATAAGCCTAGAAACCTAGTGTAGTCAATCCGCTTTAAGCAGCACAACAAACCAACAAACCTAAATTTTCGACGAAATCGTTAGAGCAATTTCACAGAAACCCAGAATAAATGCATAAGATTATCTTCATTAACTAAAAGAACGAATAACGAAATTAAAGGGAAAACCATAAGCATATCGATTTAATGTTTTCAAGATAAATTTACAAATTTAAATGACAATCATATCTCATTGAAACATTTATAAAAAGGATTAATATTAAATTCTTAAAATGCAAATGAAGATGCTTTTATAATTAAAATTATATCCAATAGTGAGAAATTTAAACTAAAAACCAATCATATTAAGTAAAATAATCTGGTGTGTCACTCACACGACTTTCTCTTACCCTGAAATTTAATACCATAAATACAGATTGGAGATTAAGGGGTAAGATAACGAATATTGTTATGCAACCCTATGTTAAAACAATTCAAAATAGGCTTTGTAACAGCTTTATTTGACAAGTAATTCTGTGTTACCGCCCTTCTCAACACCTTGTTTCATTACTGTACATACATTTATATAGAATTCAAATATGTTATTAAATTCAAAAGTTCATTTAAAATTATTCAGACAACTTTCCAACTAACATTCCTTGAAACTAATCAATCTTGATCAAACTTTTCATGTAACAAACACATTAACTTCAAATACATTTGAATCGCCTGAAATTATTTGTTTTTAATTTATTCTAACAGACGCAGACAAAAGTCAAACGTTAAAAACTTGACTTCGGTATTCAGGAAGCCTCAAAAAGTCTATATATACAAAAAAAAAAAAAAAAAAAAAAAAAAACAAGCGTTGAATATTAAGCTCTAAAAAAATATACATTATTTACCATATGGCTATGAGGAATTAATTTCAATTCCTGAGCAGCTTTCCTCGACGTTGTAAAATATTACAAAAAATCACTTCCCCTAACAATAAAAAAGAATGTTATGGCTTAAATATTGGCAGCCCTGTATATCTTCTAAAATTTATGTACACATTACGTGGAAGGCATAGATATTCTCTATATTAATATTATAATCCATGGCACAAACTGAAGTACACTTCCATCAATTTTTAAGTATTGTCGTACTATAATCTAGTTCTATTGTGTAGCCCTGTTAACGAACAGTGAATGATTTTCATGCCATATTCTACACGAAACATGTTTTTACTTATATAAAATATACATATTCCTTTCATTTGGTTTAGTGCAGTCTATAGATGTTAAACTCTACTTACCTGCAATTTTCCCCATAGACGTAATATATTTGAATTATCTTGGGTGTCCCTGTACACGAACCATTTGCTGGATCTTAACGAAAAGTTTAGTGTAGCATCCCTATATTATCACATTTAGAATACCAAGTTTGGTCTTTCTGTTATAATTTGTTTTTGAGATAGGCTAATAACAGACAGACAGACACACAGATAGACAGGCACACGCACACACAGACCAACCGCTAAAAACATGATTTTTGGTTTCAGTTACCTCAAAATGTGTAAATATAACAAAAACTCAATTTTGGAAATTTGACCCAAAAACAATACTTTATCTACCTTATGAGTAAGAGAAAGTGAAAAACTATTCATGGTTCTTTTCATTAAACCTTAATTTATTCTGATATATAATGCTAAAGATAATTATTGAAAATTATCTTTATTTTGTCAGCAGACAAAATAAAAAGACACATGCTTAACAATCCCTGTTAAGTTTGTTATAATTCAATAGATAACGTAATTTATATTTTTGACGTGAAGCTTCAAAAATTAAATTTTGATACTGTTATAAGACTTTTTTAAAAACAAACAAACAAACAAACAACAACAAAAAAAAAACTCGATACAGATTTATTTTTAGAACAAAATTGTATATGTGAATTGGTTTCTAAATCTTTCAAAAATAGTTATACAGTAGTACTTGGATAATTCGAAGTTGAAGGGACAGAGAAAAATTCGAAATATCCAAAAATTCGAATTGCATATACTATTTTGTCAAAAAGAAGAGATAAATTAAAAAAAATAAAGCTCTGCGATCTAAGATTTAAAACATAAACTTTATATCTAAAAATGCTGCTACATTCACCCCCCCCCCCCTCCCCATTAAATCAATATTTTTTTACGAGCTTAATTATTCAACACTTTTTAAAAAAGAAGTCAGATATTTTTCTTTGCTTCTTTAAATACAATCTTTGTGCCATAGCATATGACTATAACCTACCAATTGATACAAAAATAGAATCTTCTACATTAGACATGACTTTCAATTTAAAAAACACTCGAAGTTCATATATATGGACCATATCTTCTGATGCACTAGGTAGGAAATACTCTTGTATTTCCTTATCCTTCTTTTGAAAGACTGCTAAAAAAATAATGCATTTTAGCTGAGAAAAATCTCGAGAACAAATTTTACTGTAATATTTTAAAGGCAATCCTGGGAAAAAATCGAATTATCCAAAATAGAATTCGAAATATCCATGATTTTTTAACATTATTTTAATACAAAATTCAAGGGACCGAGTAAAAAATTCGAATTACCCAGAATTTCGAGTTAAACAAGTTCGAATTATTCAAGTTTCACTGTATAAATAGGAGGTATACATACATATATATATATATATATATATATATATATATGTTAGTAGTGCCTTTATATTAAATTTCATTTTGTTGTTAGAATATCAATGCCCACACTCATACACAGATATATAGAGTGCCCAGTTAAGTCCGTCCTTTTAACTCATGAACGGCTGCAGCTAACAGTCATAAATATTGTGTCTAAGTATAATAAAGTAGCCATGTGCTATAAGATGCGAATGCCTACATCGCCACCTTGCGGAAAACTTTTAAAGTTATTGTTTCTAGCTCGGAAACGATGTGAGATAGTAGAAATAATCTGGTGTGTCACTCACACGACTTTCTCTTACCCTGAAATTTAATACAATAAGTACAGATTGGAGATTAAAGTGTAAGATAACGAGTACTGTTATGCAAACCTATGTTAAAAAAATTGAAATGAGGCTTCGGAATAGCTTTATTTGACAAGTAATTCTGTGTGAAAGGGGCTACCGCCCCCTCAACCGACCGTTTCACTACAGTACCTACATTTATATAGAATTAGAATCTGTTATTAAATTTAAAAGTTCATTTAAAATTATTGAAACAACTTTCACACCAACATTCCTTGAAACTTATCAATCTTGGTCAAATATTCTAGTAACAAGCACATTAACTTTAAAACACAACATTTGGATCGCCTGAAATTATTTGTTTTTAATTTATTCTAACAGACACAGACAAAGGCCAAACGTTAAAAACATGACTTCGGTATTCAGGAAGCCTCAAAACGTCTAAATATGCAAAAGAAACCAAGCGATAAATATTTAGCTTAAAAAAATACATTATTTACCATATGGCTATGAGGAATTAATTTCAATTCCTGAGCAGCTTTCCTAGACATGGTAAAATATTATAGTGAAACACTTTCACTTACAAATAAAAAAATAATGTTATGGCTTAAATATTGGCAGCCCTGTATATCTTCTGCAAGTTATGGTACACATCACATGATGTACATAATTATAATACTATATTAATAACACACGGCACAACCTGAAGTACACTGCCATCAATTGCCGTACTATAATCTAGTTCTTTTGTGTAGCCTTGTAAATAAACAGTGGATGATTTCTATACCATATTCTACACGATACATGCTTTTACGTATATAATATATATACAGTGGAACCTGTCTAAAGTGACCACCCTAGGGACCGGCTAAAATGGTCACTATACGCAGGTGGCCACTTTATAAAGTCTCTTTAAAATTGGAAGATGGTCACTTTAGTCAGGAAAATGGTCACTTTACTCAGGTGGTCACTTTACCAAGGTGGTCACTTTTACAGGTTCCACTGTATATATATATTCGTCTCATTTGGTTTAGTGCAGTCTATAGATGTTAAACTACTTACCTGCAAATTTTCCCATAGACGTAATGTATTTGAATTCTCTTGGGTGTCCTGTGCACAAATCATTTTCTTGATCTCATCGAAAAGTTTAGTGTAGCATTCCTATATCATACACATTTAGAATACCAAGTTTGGACTTTCTGCTATAATTTGTTTTTGAGATAGGCTGATGACATACGGACACACACACACACAGAGAGAGAGAGAGAGACCAACCGCTAAAAACATGATTTTTGGATTCAGGGAACCTCAAAACGTGTAAATAAAACAAAAATTCAATTTTGAAAATTTGACCCAAAAACAATACTTTCTCTACCTTATGGGTAAGAGAAACTAAAAAGTTAAATAAAAATTGTAGAACATCATCGATTTAAAACGAAAAAACATCTTATAGACATGAGAGATAAAGCGAGACGCTTAATACGTGCATTTGTTTATTTGTGGTCTCCTACACCTTGACAAAACCATCTTAGAAAGAAAAAACAACTAAACTTCGCAAGTTATCATTGTTTTAAAAATTCAAACTTCCGTCCGTCAATTGCAATGCGCTATATTAAAAAATTTATAAGGTATAAACTTTTGTATAATTGCTTCTTAATTTTCATCATTTTCTTTTGAATGCAAAATATTGATCATTTATCAGTCGATAAAACGCGTAACGTTTCTTTTTAAACTCCTAAAACAGAAATATAGGGTAGCCATAATTAAACTCACAGTGCTTTGTACTTTGTAGTGCGATCAATTGCAAGAATGGACCAGAGCTGTGTAGGGACATTAAACAAGACGGAGGATGAAGGATTCCGAAAATAATAAGTAATAAAATAATAATAATAATAAGTAAATTCCAAAATCTTCCTTTATGGGAATATGTGGAGCTGTTTTTCTACGAGTAAGTAAAACTTTTTCTCGCGGACAAATTAGCGCGGTGTTTTTAATTTCAAAAAATCTGGAGTGACTCCACTCGACTTTCCGAACATTGAGTAATCAACAGTTTTGTTGATTAAGTAAAGAAATAGGAGTTGTTAAACAAACAAAAGAGAGAAAACCATAATAGAGTGCTTGAGTATTTTTCTCTATATATTACACGATGTTTTATTTAACGCTACTGAACTTTGAGCCCATGATCATAATGATAAAGAATTTTTCGTTGTGTCCCTGTAAAAATCTATAAATGCTAGCTTCACCAAAATGCTTATATTTAGTGCAACGGTGATTTATAATATTCATATAAATTTTCAACTGAATTGAATAAGGCGTTTAGATGCTATCGCACTTTTAAAAATTTGGTCCTAAAGGCCATAATGATAAAGAATTTTCTTTGTGCCCCTGTAAAAAAACTGTAAGTGCTAAATTCACCAAAATCTATACAGTTGGAGCAACTGTGACCTATAATATGTGTAAAAATTTTTTGCTCAAATTAATAAGGCGTTTAGACGCTATCACACTTTTAAAAATTTGGTCCCATAATCCATAATGATAAAGAATATTTCCTTGTGTCCCTGTAAAAAAATATAAGTGCTAGATTCACCAAAATCTATAGGGTTCGTACTATGGTGACTTACAATATAAGTACCAACTTTCAGCTTATTTGAACAAAGCATTTAGACGCTAGCGTATTCGCTCACAGACATACAGTCGGTAACAAAAGTGTCCGAACACTAGCAAAAATTCCTGTGTAAAAAAAGTACACTTCATACGGTTTTGTTAAATAAATCCTTATCGAATCCTGTTCTTAGTCAGTCTAAGAACATGATTCGATAAGGATTTATTTAACAAAACCGTATGAAGTGTACTTTTTTTACATAGGAATTTTTGCCAGTGTTCGGACACTTTTGTTACCGACTGTACACACATACTCACATACATACATCATCGTAAAAATAGTGGAAACGGACTCAGGGGACCTCGAAACGTAAAAAAATATTAAAATCTCAAATTCGGATTTTTGACATGATTACAATACTTTCCACACTATAGTGTTCGAAAAGTAAAAAATAAATGGGACAAAAGCAGTGCTGAAAAAAGTGCGCAAGCATCAGTTTTAAATTATAAATTGCAACAAAAGCTTTACTTAGAAAGACAGCGCCACATATTCCCCTAGTGGTAAATTTTGGAACTTAATTTTTATTTATTTATTTTATTTTTTATTTTATTTTTATTTTTCCTTTCTTTCTTTATTTTGCGTAATCTTCCTACAAGCTGTTTTGCAATTATATTGCACTACAGAACACTGTACGTACTTTCACTTTATTTACGGTCACCCTGTATACGGTCACCCTGTACTGTATTAATTCCACAGTAAATTATATCAATGCTTTTGTATATTAACTTTACGAAAATTAAATCTTAACGTAAATGTACAATGCAAAAAGTTATTTCCGTATTATTTCGATGAAATCGATTTCATAAAGATATTAAAATTGTAAAGATAAAAGTTTATAACAATCTCTGATCTTTCTGCTCAGTTAACTGAAAATTTATTTGATTAATAACAAGCATTAATTTTACAAATGATAAAACGATAAACTGATTTACGTTATTAATGCGTTGTCTTTAAGCATCATTTTCGTTGCAATAAAAGAAAAATGTTGGCAATTTTACAAAATACGGTTTAATTTATAAGCAGTTAATAATGTAGATTTCTAAATTTGTTAAGCCACATTATCTTGAAAAATAAAAATTTAATCGATCGACATTTATTTGTAAATGCTTTTATTTTTGAAAAATACTTTTATTGCAAAAATAATCTCGTAGATTTAATATAGATGTCTTAATGCATTTATTTTATTAAGTAGTAAATTAATTTAGTAATAAGAAAAACAACATTGATTTTCCATTGAAGAAATAATGAAAATATATATTTGATAATGTATGAAAAAATTAATATTGAACGTTATACTTTGAAAACAATTATTTTTGAAACTGAAACAAATGAATTAAAATCTGGAGTGACTCCACTCGACTTTCCGAACATTAAGTAATTAATGATTATTTAAGTAAACTAAAACAGAAGCCGTTATATAATCAAAAGGGAAGATTATAATAGAGTGTTAGAATATTTTTCTCCACATAGTATGTTCTTTAATTTAACGCTGTTTCTCTTCAAATAATTTGAGCCCATACATCATAATGATAAAGAATTTTTCGTGTGTCCTTGTAAAAAATCTATAACTGCTAGATCCAAGAAAATCTATGCAGTTTGTGTAACGATGATCTATAATACGTATATAAATTTTCAGTTCATTCAAATAAAAGCTTTTAGACACTACGTCACTTTAAAATTTTTCAGCCCATTGGCTGTAATGATAAAGAATTTTTCTTTATCATTATGGCCTATGACAAGTGTATAAATGTTTAGCTTAACCGAATAAGGAAATTATACGCTATCGCACTTTATATAATTTGAGCGTATAGGCCATAATGATAAAGAATTTTTTTGTATACAGGGTAAGTGCACCAGTGATTGATACTTTTAGAGCAATCTCTGATGTTTTTAATGTTCTAGTCATCAGAAAATATTTTTAGAAATTTTAAGTTAGTACATATAGTATGAAAGACATTCAGAACCACATATATGTTAAAATATACACATTTGATAACAATTATTTTTTTATGAATTTTTATTTGACACTCACTCAGTGTTCCAGTAATTGACACTGTCAGTTTTTCTTTTTATCAGTAATTGTCCCCCAATGCTTGACACTGCTAGTTATTCATTTTACCAGTTATTAGCACCCTATGCTCCAGTGTTTGACATAAAATGTTAAAATTCTTATATGTAAAATATATGATTTTGTTATTTTTCTTATCTATTAATTATTTCGGGATAGATGTTAATTACTGGAGCATGCCAATCACTGGAGCACCTACCTACCTGTAAAAAACTATAAGTGCTAAATTCTCAAAAATCAATAATATTTGTGCTAATATGACTTATAGTATATGTACCAACTTTCAGCTCATTCAAAAAAAGCGTTTAGACGCTATCATATTCAAACTGACATACATACACACATACATATATACACAGATGTGTACATGCATGCATCACCATAAAAATAGCAAAAATTAAATCAGGGGACTCAAAACGTTCTGCCCCAGGGGTTTCTGCCCTGTATGCTGGTAGACGACAAGCGCTAAGTTCGAACCCACGTTTCATTTATCTGTCTAGCCATTCAGAGTTATCCTTGTCTTTCCCCAAAACTTGCGTAAGTACGGGATAAAATTCTTTATATGAACCCTAAGAAGAGCGTTCTAGTCAAGCGTAAGTTCCTCCTGTAGAGAATTATCCTTAACTGGCACACCTCTCATAAAACTTTTGTTAGAACAACAAAATTTTTGTCAAATCAACCATCTTTTTTTTTTATTAATATCGCCTCAACAAAAAAATTGCTACAGTTGAAAGAAGCATATTCCTCGTTGATTAGTTGGTTATACTGATGTGTGGCTTACCTTGTCAAACTATCTAGTGATACAGTGGCTTTTTTTTTTTTTTTTTTTTTTTTTTTTACAACCATATTTCGTGAGTCATTCGATGCAAGTTGGTTTCGTTAACTGTATCAAAATTAATCTTAAAACGACTAAATAAATCACAAAATCAGTCATCAAAATAAATCGATTTTCATAAGAAAACAAAATATCTGCACTTGATCTGCCAATATGTCCAGACATTGTAAATTGCATGGTTTTTTGTTTATCCTCAAGTAACACTAGGCGACCACTTACATATCAGCAGAACATTCCCAACATCATGACAACAGGTTTTGCATATTTACGCCGCTAGTGAGAATTTCTAGATACTCTGACAGATTTCTAATTTATTGGTCAGTGTGTGTATAATACTAAATGTAAATGATAAAATTTCACGGAATTATTAATATTGTTGCGTACTTAGGGGTTCGTGAGTTGTCCAAGAATGAAATGCAAAACTTACAAAAATTCAGTATTTTATTCACAGAAAGTACAGGTATATAAACCAGGTATCAGCTTCAATTCAGCCAGTAAACACAGCTTAAGCAACAGCTGTCAAGAGCAAATCCACAGTATAAGCTGTATAGCAATAACACTTGAAGCAAGTCTCTTTCAAAGCAAAGCAAGCATTAACGAAACTGGCTGACTCTGATCTCAGACTGAACTGAACTGATTGCCTTGGCAAAAAAAACAGCCCTTATATACCCCTGTAGAAAAGTGTGGAAAGTTCCAGAAATTTCCGTATCTCATCAGCTAATGAGATTAGAGCTTCCATATTTGGTATATCCCTAATAAGGATTTTCTCGCCAAGTTCGCCAAAAAAATCGCCAAGGAGGGAAAAAGTCGCTAAATTTGGAGCCAAATCCATTACCTGCCTTATAGCTTTTTAATGCGTTTTTAAGGGAAAATATGGCTATTTTAAAGCTAAAACGACTAGAATTGCACAAAATTAGAACTTTATCAACTTACTGAGCCTCTTTGAAAGAATTTATACAAAAATAAACACAAATATTTAAAATTTTGTAACAATATGTATGTTATTTCATAATGCCATAAGTGTCAAGTCTCCCGTTTTTCGAGGGAGACTTAATACCGGAAATTTTTTTAATTATTTCAGCTTATTTAACTGTCGAAAATGTATGTGGCATATTCCTTTAAAAAAATAATGGTGAAAAATCTGAATAAAAATTAGAAAAAGTTAGCAGCTATGCAATGCTAAAATTAATACTAAATACAAGAGCCTCTTACACATTTTCGACTTTAAAAACTATTACTTTTCAAACTGAAACATTTGGAAAAAGAAGAGAAGCAAGTTTAATTATAAAATTTAATGAAATAAAGCACACTAAAACAGCAGAGAAAATTCTTTAAAAAACTATTAATGTACTAAGTATGAAGTTTTAATAAACCATGATATTGTTGTATAAAATTAAGGACATCTCTAAAGTCTTAATCAATGCTAAAATTAGTACTAAATGAAAAGAATTACTAAAAATTTATTTTTGAAAAGTACTACATCAAAGTTCGTAGGGTCCTGGAATTTTCTTTAATTTTCCCACCACTAGTTTTGTAAAATATTTTTTATTATAAAACCAGCCTAAAAACTGAAAAAAGAAAAAATATATTGTTAAAAATAAATAAATAAATAAATAAAAATGTACTAGTGGAATGTTCTTGAAAAGAGGCGTGCCTTTTTAAACCCTGTATATATAAAACTAAATAAATATAAAACTAAACATACAAAAGTAAACAAATGTATATATATACACTGCTGTTTGTAAAAAAATGCAAGACCATGAAGAAATGAAGAATTAAGTGAAATTTCCCGCAAATGTCAATTATAGGATGTTATGCAAAATAGCAAAGTTTCAGAGCCACCGCTCATGCATGGCGTGCGCAGCGCCCTCTGAACTGATGCTGAAAGCGTATAAATAGAGAGTTGTAGCGGGACGTTGAAATTACTTAATGATTATTTGTTAGTGGCGAACGTTTAGTGAAACCAAAGTATGCCTCCACGACGGAAGAAGAAGAAATTCCAACAACTTACGGAGTTTGAACGGGGGAGGTTTATCGGCCTTCGAGAAGGAGGATTTTCCTATCATGCAATAGCAACTCGTGTGCAGCGGAACAGTTCCTCAGTGATGCGAGTTTGGAAGCAGTGGACCGACGAGCACCGAACAACTCGAAAAACAGGCATTGGACGACGGAAGGTGACGTCAGTGCGCGACGATCGACACTAAGACTATTGTATAACAGGCTGAATCATTCGCCGCCATTTGTACATCAAGTCCGGCATTGCTAAACTTAAGATTACTATATAATAGTATTATATAGTCTGAGTTTTAGCAATGACGGACTTGACGGACAAATGGCGGCGAATGATTCAGCCTGTTATAAAGTAGTCTTAATCGACACTTGCTCCGCATGGCGGTGAATGACCGTACAGCTTCCTCCAGGCAGTTGGCAGCACGTTGGTCTACTGCTACAGGAGTACTAATGTCGGCTTCTTCAATTCGTCAACAACTGCTCACCGTGGACAGCGTGCAAGGGTACCTTTATACAGAAGGATCCCCCTCACGACAAACTATCGATGGCTGCGTCTGCAATGGGCTCATGAGCACAGAACCTGGCAATCTGATTGCCACCGAGTTTTTTTTTTTTCAGATGAATCACGCTTCAATTTGTGGGACCATGATGGCATCGTTCGTGTTAGACTCTATGCCGGTCAACGCTGCCTTCCAGAGAGCGTTATCGAAGGACATAGTGGTAGAACACCCGGAGTTATGGTCTGGGGTGCTATTTCATATCATGGACGATCCAATTTGCTACGAATTGAGGGTAATCTCAATAGCAACAGGTATGTTCGTGAATTGCTACAGCCCGAAGTCGTTCCCTTCCTTCAAGGCATCCCTGGAGCTATCTTTCAGTAGGATAATGCACGCCCACATGTTGCAAACACTGTTCAAGACTTCTGTTCAGCCCAACACATGCAACTTCTTCTTTGGCCTGCTCACAAGCAGATATTAAAAATCTGTTTGACTCCATGCCCCGTCGTATAGCAGCACTTATTGCAGCACGTGGTGGCTACACCAAATACTGATTTAGGACACTTAATTTTTTTTTCCTTGAAACTTTCGTCATTTATTTGTACTAATACAAGGCGTTTGTGCATTAAATTCCATTTAATTCTGAGGATTCCTTCATGATGTTGCTTTTTTTTTACAAACAGCAGTTTATATATATATATATGAATTATCAATTATCAGTTATTACGAAAAAATAAACCCCACACATTATTAAAGAGACTGAAAAGACACGAAATATCAAATCGTAAAGTTTTTCGGAATTATTAAACTGTAGTTATTTCTCAATGCTTAATCAATGTAAAAATCAATACTGAATTCAAAAGAGTTCTGTAAGGGAATAATCTAAAATTGCATTCCTTCAAACAAAATTAAACTATTTTCATTTTAAAACTGACATACTGCAGGCAAAGAGGATGTTAATAATTATGCTTTGTAAATGATAAACAGATACTGATCAAAATGAGCTATTTTTAAATAAATTATTATTCAACTAACAGAAGAATTGTTGTAAAACACTATCGATAGAAGAATTTAATTTTGTTACATTGGAAATCACTTATAAGCATGATTTTCTAGAATTATTGTAGTTTAATCCAATACATTGTTCCAATAGAGTGTCCGATTATATATTGTAAGTGTATCATGTAAAATGTAATTTGAATTCAAAAATGCAATTTTGAAAGGGGGGGGGGGGGAGTCAAAGGCATCCATGTTAAGACAAATAATAATGATTAAATAAACTCAATTTACTAAAATACGAAAGCTAATTAAATAGGAACTTTCATATTAAATGTTAAAATATTAAAAGACATATTTAAGAAAATTCCAACTATTCAACAGATAATATATTTAATTGTACCTTATAATTACTACAAGAATTTATTTTTATAAAAATAGAATCCGCTATATTAGATAACTTTCTCTAATTAATGTTATTAAAAATGTTACATGAAACACATCGTATTTTTAAAGAAAAATAAATGAAATTGTTTCAAAATAATTAATCACAATAACCAATTAAGCATCAATTTTTAAAAGCAGAAACTCTTTGATAAATAATTGTCTGCTTTTATAAGTTTATGGAATTATTAATTTTCTTTTACATCACATAATCTGTGACTGATTATGTTAATTTAAATATAAAGAAATATATATATATATATATTTTTTTTTTCAGAAAATTGCACTTTTTTTAAGCCGTAATTAATGTTTATATGTACAAAACATAGTTTAATTATGTTTTAAGCGTGACATAAGTAATTAAAAGTAAAATATTCTCGGATAACGTGGGATGAAAGTAGCTTCCTGTAGATTATAAATTAGCATAATGCTTAGGATTCCCAGCTATTAAACACTTCTGCGTTAATTTTCATAACTTTATTTAAAATCATTGAAATAGCATTGCATAGAACTTCATGCCGTTAGAATTTGAAAATTTAAACATCAGAAAACGTTTTTATACTTTTAGATTGTAAATGCTTATAGTCCATTTTTCATTTTTTCTCGTTCTTTAGCAAGAAAATGTGTGGTGGTAACCGCCCGCCAATTCACACCAACAACTAAAATAACCTGTTCGGGGAAAACCAAATGCACCGCATCCACTAATTTCAGTTTAACTGGTGTGACGTTTTTTCGTTTTTCTTTTCTTTTTTCTGTATTTTTACACTTGTGATTATACACTCTATTGCAGAAACATATATACACCCAGAAAAAATTGAGAATCAGCTACAAAAATTGACATGAAGTTAGTTTTCGAATAGATAAACAAAGGATCACAGAGGCGAAAAAAGAGTTTTAGTTACGAGTAGCTATGCAAAGAATGTGAAAAATGAGTAGGTGGTAAAGCCACCCGTGGCCAGTGCTGCCAGATTGAGGGAAATTTTTATTTAACCGCCACCACTAAATTTTAATTGAAACGGTTTGTTAATTGTTTCAAAACATCTTTTATAGAAATTTTCGATGTGATTAGGTAACCGTTACAAGTAAAATTTAACGGTGGCTATTGAATAAAAATTTCCCTCAAATCTGGCAGCACTGCCCGTGGCAGCTATACAAGCCGATACTCTGTGGGGCATAGAGTCAATTACGTGGCCGATGTCCCTCTGCGATAGATTTTGTCACAAATGTTACAACTTCTCAGCCAGTGCAGATGTATTCGGAGACGGCGCGGAATTGCATGCCTAACATGTCCCAAATATGTTAAATTGTCGATAAGTCTGGAAACCTGGTAGGCCATTCAAGGACATTGACACTTTGGAGACATAGTTGTGACAGTCGTGCAGTATGTGGCTGGGCGTTGCCTTGCTGATAAACAGCACTTGGACGCCGTAATGGCATTGTAAATACTATGGGCTCAAAATGTCGTCAACGTACGTACTAGCGATGAGATACAGTCGGTAACAAAAGTGTCCGAACACTACCAAAAATTTCTTTATAAAAAAGTACACTTAATACTGTTTTGTTAAATAAATCCTTCTCGAATCCTGTTCTTAGTCAGTCTAAGAACAGGATTCGACAAGGATTTATTTAGCAAAACTGTATTAAGCGCACTTTTTTATATAGGAATTTTTACTAGTGTTCGGACACTTTTGTTACCGACTGTACCTCGAAGCACGACTGAAGGTGAACAGTTATCCCAGCTAATCATCTTTTAGACTGTCACACCAGGCGTTATGACTGTATGCCGCTTGGTAACCAATATCAAATTGAGCCGCTGACCTCTCCTTCCCTGTCTCCACACACGTATACGGAGATAATCAGCACTGAGAGAAAAGTTGGTTTCATCGTTAAAGATGACATTTCTTCATTCGGACACTGACCAGCCTCTCCGAGAGTAACACCATTCCGAACGACACTACCTAGGTGATGTGTCAGTGTCAAGCGCCTTAATGGACGTTGAGACCTGAGCTTAGCGTCACAGACTCGTCTCCAAATGGTATCCCTTGATATTACTGGGTCCCTGAGAAAGGACAGCTGGTGTTGAATTGCTGATAGCGTCACTGTTGGTGCGGACGTGGCTGCTCTTCTGATTGAACGATCTCCTCACGCATTAGTGGTTCGGGGACGTCCAGAACCACTGAGATGGCTGATTCTGCCTTCTCTAAGCCATTGATTCAAAAATCTGGCAACTACCATATCGCTCCAACTAATGTGCCAGCCGATTCATCTGTTCTGCCTACCGGCCTCTCTGAGGCCTATCATGCGACTCCTCTCAAAGTCAGACAACTGTTCGTACTGGCGGCGAATGCGTCTAAAAAGCACCTTTAGTTAGTGTGTCGTATATCTAAGCGATCAGTCCGGTTCTAGTTTCGCGTCAGTGGTCGCGCCGGCCCTTTTAAATGCTACTCACTGCGCAGTTCATATGCGAATTGCACGCTTCCACATTGCTCACTGGTGCTGCAAGTTAGATCATTTGCATAACACGGCGAACTACATTTGAATGCCGAGTTTTGTCGTGGAGTCTCAATTTTTTTTTTTCTTCGGTGCACATATTTTTGTATATTTTTTACCATGTTTTTATTAACTTCGATTCTTGTTTGTTTGTTTGTTTGTCCGGTACAAATATTGCAATCTATTTTTAACTAACTTCCCTATTAGCTAGACATTTGAAACTTTCACAGTAGCTCAGAACCCGATGACAACACAATACTTCGAAATCAGATTTTCGAATTTTCGAATAGTTTTCTTTTAATTAATTACAATATGAAAATAATAAGCTCTTAATAGCAATAAAATAGCCATTAAAATATTAGCTATAATTTAATTGTTGCCAAAAAATAATTAAGAGTTCATTTTCTTTTGACATAAAAATAAATACATTTAATTCAACGTGAGCGTTTAAAAATTATAAAAAGGTAAAATATGCATCTCACAAAAATATACGTCATTATCACTTTAAAAATTTTATACACATTGATAAGTGCTAATGTAGTTCACGATGCTTATAAGTTGTTCTAAAAGGAGTAATATTTTATTTTTAAAACCAACTTTTTTTTTCACTCTTATTATTATTTCACTGAACTGAGTCCGCGTGCTTAAATATTGCTTAAATATTATTTTTTGTCCTCGCGTATTTCATTAATGATTCATCAGAAAATTTAAAAACATGGTATATAAAAAGTTTTTTTTTTTTTTTTTTTTTTTTTTTATCTTATAATTATTCCCTTGTGATTTTTCCATTTTCTCCAGTTTTTACCAATAAAGAATATGGTGGTAGCCGCCAGTTAATTCCCATCACTGACTATGTAATAAACTATCAGAAAACTTTCATGTCCCATCCAGAAATTTCAGTTTAAAGCTGTATGTACGAGCCTCTTTTTCCGTTCCATATTATCTAATGGGATTTTCGTTGCTTCGTTTTATAAGAATATCTCGTTCAAAAATACAGTTTTTCGAATTTTGTTTTTGATTATTACTTTTTTAATATGTCAGCTTTTAGCTTAGCACCTTTTAGCACCCCCACAGCTTAGTGAACATTTTTTTTTTTTTTTTTTTCCAAAAAATAAATTTAAACATTCGGTTGAGTGATCGAAACTGAGAATACTAAATGTACTTAATAAAATAAAATTTTTAATTTTTTCTTCAAAAAATTGCTCACTATATTCAAAGAAGGCGACATATTCAAAGAGCAATATGCAAAAAACGGAATTTAAAAAGCTTAATTTTTGAGTGAAATAGTCTTATAAAACGAAGCAACAGAAATCCCATAAAATACCATGCTAAGATTTTTTTTTTTTTTTTTTTTTTTTATGCAGCTTTAACCCTTTGCGGCGCAGAGGAATTCGGATCATTTAAATTACGCTCCCACCGGAATTTACGAACAAAATTAAAATAAAAGAATTTTTAAATTTTCAGGCTAAAAAAAGGGGCAATTTTTACTATGTTATAAATGTAAATTTTTGCTAAAAAATTTCCGGGATGAGTTTTTGCACTTGAGAATTAAAATTAGGTGTTCCATCAGCGGGAACACTGAGACTAAAAGGGTTACCTTGTGTCAGTTGATTTTCTTGCATTTTCACATTTGTGATTGTACATTTCCCCCCAGTACTATTTTCTGTATTTTACCTTTTCATCCCATTTTACCATGCAAAACTGCAGTGGAGATAAGATTTTTTGAATAATGTTCCACTCTTAAAGAATTGCAACCTTCAATATTCATTATTTTCATGTCCAGGACAGTGAAAAGAAATTATCTATTGTCGCAATGCCTCGACCGAGTATGTTGCAAACATGCACGGCCGGATTTAAATCAGGAGAGGATGCTGGTTATTCTACACTCTGTATTGTATCACAGTCAAGCATCTTTCTACAAGACGAATTTCATGAGGTCTGGCATTATTGTTCGTCAAAAAGATAGAAATCACCTATGGCTGCAACGTAAGGTCCTACTTTAGGCCTCGACATCTAGTCTATATACCTTTGGAAGGGGGGGGGGCTGTAAAACTGTCATTTCAAATAGCATGCAGTCAGTTAGTTGGCAACATCTATATTGTCGACTGTTATTGTCGCATTCATCAGCGAATGCCTGAGTTGGCTTTTGGCTTAGCAGTAATGCACTCGCCTAAAGCTCGGTTAATCCCCAGTTCGATGTCAGCTATTCTCTGGACGCAAAAGTGAACGAGTAATGATTTTGTCTGCATTCGAAAACAACAGGTTGCAATGAATGTGCTTGGCTCTGATATTCTATCATTTTTGAGTGAGCACTGTCTGAAAAAAGAGAACACGTCGAATCACTTTTGAAAAGAGGGGTGCAACAAACAAAGACATATTGCATTTTTCTTGAAAAGAGGATCTGTTAAAAAAATGAGAACACTAGTTTTTTTAAATCTAAGTCATTTTGATTTAGAGCTATTTTGAGAACATGATATGTTAAAAAATAAGCGACCTTTTTTGAATAAAATAACAGATTAAACGTTGTTCTTTGTATTATTAATATTTCTATTAGTTTTTTTTTTTTTTTTTTTAATTAAATTACTTATTTGGCGTTGGTAAGAATTTGTTTTAAAACAAATCTCATTCATTTGCAGTTAATATCTGAAAATGTTGAAAAATAGGCTTCATAATCTCTATGAGGTACACACAATTTTTATTAATTTTATTTATGCATTTTTTAAAATAAAGTATTTTTGCTATTTTTATTATTTGCTTCAATACGAACTAAAAGGCTATGTTATATATTTATATCTTTTTATTTAATTTTCACTCACTCAAATGTTTTCGTTCTATTTATTTAACATTTTACTGTTGTTTTCAGGCAGCGATTTTAGAGTTGTAGAAATTTTCAGCAAGCCACCTTGAATCAAGCTTATACACCGGATATCCCATAAGTCTGTAGACATTTTAAAAGTCATCAAACTTGAAGGAATTCTTAGAAATGAACGCGGTTTGTGAAAAAGTTATTCTCATGAAAGGGGATTTTTTTTTTTTAGAAAAGAAAAATAAAATAGTTAAATTTTTCGTCGATAGAGCGCGCTACACGGATGCATAACGAGAAATATGCAAATCAGAGGTCTATAAATTGCACGGTTTTACGATTAACACATCTTATTTCTTATTTTGCCTCGTACTTGCGCATACAGGAAGTTTTAATTGCGATGCTGACTTAGTTGGTAAAGCGTTATTGGTGAAGATGTTTTCCTTCAGGTAAGAGCCGCCGACTGACGCTGCAGTTAGCAGTGTTGTAACTCGCTCGCAAACTGTAGTTCGTGGATATGGCGGGCACATAGAATAAAATTTATATGCCTGTAAACATTTGCATGCAAATAAATATAAATTTTCCTGAAAATATGTGATTTGCTCACGTTGCTCCCTCTATCGGCAAAAATTTTAATTGTTATTTATTTATTTATTTATTTTTTCTTTACAAAAGAAAAAAAATCCCCCTAATACTTTTTTCGCAAACCGAGTCCAATTCTACTATTCTACCAATTTTTGTGAATTTTTAAGATGTCTACAGATGTATGGGACATTCAGTATATAATATGTCCATTTTTAATTCACTATACAAACTACACCGTTCAACCGATCGCTACGAAAGTTGGTATACTTATTAACCCTCGCTTTCCTAAGATCAAGGTGTTACTGCAGAAAAATTGCTTTCAGGTGCCGTTTGGCACGTTTAGAGAAAATCACCAGCAACGCGCCCTTTTTTTATCGTTTAGAACACATCGTCATGCAGCGTTCCACTCGTTACGTTTGCTATCTCTGCGAATTAGTGCATTTTTTGAATGAGGCGGGCTTAACTAAATTTCAACTACAAAATGGGATCAAAATAACCCCATCTTGGGAAAGCGAGGGTTAATCAGGACAAAATCTAGCTAGCAGTTTTTTTTTTTTACTTCAAACGGGTAATTGGTTCAAATTATATCAAATAAAAATCCTATTAGAAATTATATAAATTAAACGAGACATGACTATAATTAAATTAAATAAAAAATTGAATGAAATTAATTAAATAAAATTAGCTGAATACAATAACTATCACTACGCAATGTTCCGCGAATCCATAGAATTAGCTACAAATTCAAATGTGTGCAATGACAGCGGCGCAACGACTCCAGATGGAGCGTGGCGACACCTCATGGAGAGAACCACCCACTGAATTCATTCTGAAGTAAACTTCACGACAGATAAAGCCGCCGAGGAGGCCTAGGTACCCAGGTGAAAAATTTACGGCCCAATAATGAGGCAAGTTTGGAAGGTTTTTATTTAATTTAATTATAAAAATCCTTTTTTTTTTTTTTCAACATAAAAAAAAAATATTATTTACAAGTGAATAATAAATATATTTCTTTTTATTAAAAAAAAAAAAAAAAAATGAACATGTAAGATTTTCTTTATTTAAGTTGAGAGATAAGACAATTTTATTTATTGTTTTACGCTTTTTGCATATTTAGAGCAATGGATTTTTTTTTTTTTTTTTTTTTTTTTTTTTCCTTTTGTCCCTCTCTTATCAAGTTAAAAAATTGAAGTAAAATTGAGAAAAATCGTGCTAATGAAATGGAACAGCTTTAGTATAGGACCGCACAGAGAAATTTGAAATTTGATACCAAAGTAGCTCAGACGTTTCTCGCCAAGACCTCTACTTACGCTACTGCGATAGCTATTTCAATTCATCACCAAAATGACGACAAAAATTTAAAAGCCGAGAATAAGGCCATATATATATTTTTAAAAAAAATGAAATCTCTATGCAACCGCAAGCCTTTATATCCAAGAATATATTTATTTAAAAGTCCTGTCGTACTAAATTAAATTCTGTTTTGTGCACAATTATATATCTATTACTAAGAAAAAAAATAGGCTTTTATTTTAATTAATATTAAAATTACTTAATTTAAAAAAATAGCAATACATGCAAGATATATTAGGAATAGATTTAAATATAATTTTTTGTAAGCAATATAAATATAATCATTTTTGAATTCCCACGATATAGAAAAAGAAAAGATTGTTAAATATAATAAATACTAAATAGATGTTTCTCTTAATAAGGCGTACTTAAGGATATTATTCTCTTAATAACTGAAATCACAATAATCGAAATCGCTTCAAGAATTTTATTTCGATAAAATTGGAATACGCTGATAAAACATTCTTTTGTAGAAACCCATTCCCATTAAAAGTCTTTCCATCTATCATTGGAAATAGAACATTTCTAAAGAAAGAAAATAAATCCAGTTATGTTGAAGTAAAATTATAATAACTAAATAAGCCTAAACCACGAACTGTTAAATAAATAAGTATCTACATGTCAAATGTTAAAGTATTTCTAAATTTAATTTATATCCCACACTGCTTCGAGATTAAAGTTAATGCGACCGTAAAGTGAAAAGAATTATATTCTGTTTCCTTAGGCAAAATCTAATTTATTCTCATCCAAAAGGGTCAAGATAAAACTTAAAATGAAATATGATGCCTTAAATTAGGAAATAAAAACACTTTTGGATGATAATAGGATACATATTTAAACAAATTATTGTTCCACTGAT
This sequence comes from Salticus scenicus, assembly GCA_963930645.1. Classification (NCBI taxonomy): domain Eukaryota; kingdom Metazoa; phylum Arthropoda; class Arachnida; order Araneae; family Salticidae; genus Salticus; species Salticus scenicus. Next base: position 220,591,961 of record OZ005662.1, read on the forward strand.
AATAGGATTTAAAATTTGCAAAGCATCAAATAAAGGCTCTCGATTGAAAGTAGGATTCGGTATTAGATAAAAATATATATATAAGTGCTGCCGATCCTAATTACAATTCTTTCTTTTAAAGGGTAAATAAAAATAAATTACTAAAAATAATTTTTTAAAAAGGTAGAATTATTTGAATTGTATTTTTATATAATCTACCCTAAAAACCTGTTTGTTAAAAAAATAATAATAATAAAAATAATAAAAATAACTTAATACAACTTAATTTGCATTTTTATCCATCTTTCCAATTATCACATCATGTCTCTGTATACTTTCGAAGTCTTGCAAGCCAATAGAGAATTTGCACGTTTTCTGATTTTATTCTTATATAACAGAATATGAAAAGGTAAGAAAATAAATACAAACATTTCCTTTATTTGAAATCTAATGACTGATTTATAACAATTTTAACATCGCACTATTTACTCTATCGAGAAAACGCAGTATAAAATATCGTGACGTCACTCTTTATGACAACAAACGGGAGTAATCGTTGTTTACATTCGATTTCGTGCTTTGCTTTGCTTCTTGAATCAGTGAAATGGATTTTGTAGTTTATAATAATGACGGATATTAAAAAAATCATAGTATAAATATTGTATTGTACCAGTCTGCACTAATACAATGGCTAAATGGTTCTCAAAAGCTATCCTTTAACGTTACACAGGATCCTATTAACCGAAAACATTGGACAACCGCCATGAAAAGAAAACAATTGAAAATAATGATAAGGAAAAATGATGATAATGGTATTAAATTATTATAAAATGAAAAGAAAATGCTCAGAAATCACATAAATGGTTGATAATTACGAAAGTTAAAACGAATTGCCTCTTGCTAACTACGCTAAGAAAATGTAAACATTGAATCATCATAAAGTGTGACGTTAGACAGCGTTTTGAAGTCACATGATTTTTGGTTAATTTTAAAGTTATTTTTGAAATTAATGAGAACTTTTTTTGCATTTTTAATTTTTTTTTTTTTTTTTTTTTTTTTTTTAATTTATGAGCCTAAAACTACCAGAAAAATAAGATTTTGTTCAAATCCCCCATGTGTGCAAATTGTCCATTTGTAATACAAATGTAACAACATTCTATAAATGAAATGGGTTTTAAGCATCTTGATAAAGTATTTTAATTTCGTTTTGTTTTTTGCATATTTAGATGTTTAAATATGCTTGAATGAAACGCTTATCATACACCATATTGTGTCCGAATTATTTTGCGAATCTCAATACACAAACCATTACTGCTCGGTATATCGTTTTAAATATAAAATATTCTGTTCCTAACCTGAATATTAATCAGCCATCGCCTTCAGCGCATTTTACAAACGTTTACGTAATGAATGTGTCGACAGATAGGCAGGCAGGCATATAAATTAAATTCATAAATAATTTTAAACTTTCTTAAAAAAATATTAAGAAGGAATACGAAGTGAAACAAAAAGTGGAATATTTTGTGAAAACGTTCAATACCATAAGAAGAAGAATATAAATAACTAGTATGTTGTGGCCATTATTGGCTTTCTTCATGTCACTGACTTTCTTCAGCGTTGAATTCACGCAGTACAAATTATTTACTAAATTATTGTTTATTAAAATTATTTTTCATGGATGCAGATGATTTTTATCTCACATAAGTATAACACTAAATGTCGAAAGAAAGTCACTTTTGTACCAACATCAAAAGAAATGTGAAAAAGTTTTTTTTTTTTTTTCTTTAAAAATGAAAAAAATTGATAACTTTTTTTTAAATTATCACAGATCTGTAGTTCAACCATTCGTTTTAAAGGTATTGGTAAGTTCTTTAAAAAGACATACATATTAAAATTTTACACCCCCAAGGGGTACTTCCCCCCCCCCCTGGTGGGGGCGATGCTCTTACATGCACACATATATTTTCTTAGTTTATTACTATTATTAACAATGATTCATATTAATTTTACAATTACCGTAATTTAGTGTATATAAGCCGCAGCTTCGGAAAAAAGCAGTGCTCTTAGATAAACCGCACCGGAAGGTAAGCCGCGGCTTATGCAAGCATTCTTACGATGATGTGACAGATAAATAAGGAAAAAAAATATTAGTCTTCTGACATCTACACAAGTTAGTAAAAATAATAAATTATTAATTATAAATGAAAATAATAAATTATTTAAGAAATAATTCGGTATAAAGAAAATAAAATAAAACTATACCAGTATGCAGATGTAATGCAACAAATATGAGAAACACGGGAACAAGATGGTGGAATTCGGGGATATGTACAAAGTCATAAAAATAATTAATTATAAATTAAAGTAATAAATTATTTTAAAAGGCGCTGTATTTAAAAAAAAATAAATTAAAACAAAGCCAATATACAAGTACGATGCAAAAAATCAAAAACAGGGGAACAAGATGACGAACTCCAGACATACATGCAAATTAATTAAAATAAGAGATTATAAGCGTGAATCAGTGCTCGAGAAACTCGAATACTAAACTTCCGTTTTCTGGGGATATCGACTGTTCCAAGAAGTATGGACGACGGAATTTGGGATTATCATTAGATAGCTCGCACTGATTATACATTACATTAGATAGCCGCAGTCCCCAAAAATTAATGTGTTTTTTTTTTTTTTTTTTTTTTTTTTTTTTTTTTTTTAAGATAGCCCGCAGCTTATCTTCACTAAATTACGGTATACGTTGAAAATAAATCTTATTATTTACAATTATACGAAATTTTGCCCTATACTGTCATGTTAAAAGTTTAGAAAAAAATTGGAATTACAGCGCCAACTCTTGGGCGATTGAGCCCCAAACGTAATCAGTACCAGGTTAGGTCAAGGTTCAACTAAGTACCATGTTTGATTAAATTTCGTTCATTGATTCGTGAGATACAGCGTCCAAAATATTTGTGATACACACACACAGACATTTTCTAAAAACAGTCAAATTTTGTTCAGGTGCTCTCAAAACGTATGAATCCATCGAAAACTAGAGTGAGAATTTTCACAAATCCTGCACAAATCTTATATATATATAGAAAAAAATAATAATGAGATTTAGAAATTATTTACGAAATACATATAAAAAAGTATTTGGGATAACATTACAAAACAGTTTAAAATAATTAGACTATTTCTTTCTTTATCAATGAAGTGGAAAATATTATTAAATTGTGCTTCAAGTTTTAAAATAATAAACCAAAAGCAATACTAAAACAAGATGCAAAAGTATATGTTCACCATATGTCAAACCATTTTAAAACAAAATTTATATTCCACTATTTCAAGATTAATGCAGATGAAATCGTGCAACGGTATTGAAAAAAAAAAAAAAAAAAAAAAAGTTTGGATTCCATTTTCCAAGTAAATTGAATATATTTTCACATTAAATAAGTCAGAAAAAAGATTTGGGGTGAAATATGAACTGCATGTTTAGCAAATAGAAAAACAGATTTGGCAGATAATATAAGGCAAATTTAAATAAATTTACTGTTCCGCTTTTAACTTTATTTACATAAACAAATATATCGATAGCAGGGATTTTTTTTTTTTTTTTTTTTAATTTATAAAAGTAGATGGAAGTAATGCGCTTTGCGGTATCTTTTTAATGATTGGTTTTTAAATAAATGCATTTCATGTAAAAGCATTTTTTGTCATTTAAATAATTCTTCATGGAAAAAAATATAATATGCAGGTTAGATACAGGGTGTTTCAAGAATGATTTTCAACTTTGAAATGATAAAACTGAGAAACACTGAGAAACAGAAATGTGAAACAAGTGGTATATTGAACAGACAGGTCTGGAATTTTCTATTTCAATTAATTATGAATTGTTTATAAAATAAATTGAAAACTATGAACTGTTTTCTGGTCTGGACCTTTTTTACATTCATTTTTTGTTTAACCCTTTGAAACAGATTTCTCATTAAACATAATTTTTACACTTTTTTGATAGTTTTAAGTTATTTTAGATCTAAATAAGTGGAAAATGTTATATTTAAAATTTTAATTAATTTTGGTTCTAAAATATAGAGTGGAGCACCGGTGTCCCTTTCTGCGTTAAAGGTAAATTCATCATGGGACACGGGCGTCCCATGAATAAATATTTTTACAAATTGCACTTATTTACAATTACTTAGATATAGGGACAGCAATAATTTATTGCTGATCTTTTTTAAATACTCAAATTTAATTACAAATAAATTTTTGAAATTGGTAGATAAATTTTTTTCAAACTACTTTTATTTAACATTTTTATTTTAGTAAAAAATTTACTCTGATAATCTAATAGATTTTTTATAGTAACTATTAGACTCTCTTTTATAATAAAAAACTATCATATAATAATAATATTTGTAATAAGAGCCTCAAAAAATAAATAAGCAAAAGGGACCCCGGTGTCCCATCTGCGTCAAAGAGTTAAAGTTTTGCCTTGTCATTATCGAACTTTGACATAATCGTGGTATTCCTGTACTATAAAAGCACGTTGTTCCAAGGAATACGACATGATGTTCTTCATTTTCCTATAATAACTAATTTCATACAACTGCCTTTCACGTGTCATCAATGAAATGGACTGACGAATAAATATTCTGTACTTCTGAGTACTGTTTAAAGCTTTATGAGCTTGTGGCGCCACCTGTTAACTAATATTGGAACTTTTTCTGCAAACCGACGTAAACCAAATTCCAGATTTGTTTATCTTAAATACTACTTGTTTCAGCTTTCTGTTTCTCCCTGTTTCGCAGTTATGTGATTTCAAAGTTGAGGAGTCGTTTATGAAACACCCTCTGTATACTAGATAACATTTTTCAACTGTAGTTTCCATTACATAGTTTGATTGTAAAGAACTTTAATATAACATAATATACATTTTTAGCAGTTTCTACTTATATTTCATAATGTATCTGAATAATGTGTATGGGCATGTTAATCAACCATTTACTCTAATTATACGCATTTCTACAGGATGTTCCTGAAAACTATGTATGAACTCGGAGGGAAGATAGAAAACATTAATAGGAATCAAAATCACATAAGAAAGTGGGATTCGAAATGGATAGGTGGCGCTGTATGGAGCTCTCGAGGTCAACACTACGTGCACGTTGTTCATTATAGCCAGTGACAATTGAAATGCCCCATGGCCATCGCATGGCTCCCAAATTCAGCTGATTTATCGCAACTTGATTTTTACTTGTGGGGTGCCGTGAAGCTACCGTCCCGTCTATGAAATGCCTAAGATTAATGACTGGTCAGTCCTCGACATCCATAATTGCACTGATCATAACTACATCACTTTCTCACTTAATTCTACTCCTTTAACATTACAATCAAAAAGGTTTGCAACCAAGCGCGGCAATTTTAAAAAGTTCAGCTCCACTCACCTACAACATTACACAAATAACCAATACTCAGCAACTAGAAAATTTCACACAAACCTTTCGTCAATCATTCCCTCTGCTGCAGCCTCTGCATTCAGGCTCAAGAAATCGGAATGGCAGTTCACCTACAGTTTCTGCCCCCCCCCCCAACTAAGATCCATGCGTTATCACTTAACAGCGCTGCGAAGACAACAAAAATACCTAGACCGACGCTCTCCCACAACACAAACAAAAAATCAAACAACTCTCAGCTAATTTGAAAAAACAAATAAACACAGCAAAAAATAACGCATGGAAAAAGTTCTGCACGACGCAAGCAAACACCTTTGGCACGGCCGAAACATTCTACAGCAATAAATTTTTCACACCAACTGAGCTAAAACTAGAACGACCTCCAGCTCCTTCCTCCAAACGTAATAACCTGGAGCACATAACCACCATCCTCTTCCCATCAAGCAAATATATAAACTCGCAGCTACCAACCTTTACAGCCGCTCCGGATAAAGCTTTCTCGGAGGCTGAAGTCCGATCAACCCGACATATTTTCAACATCAAAAAAAACTCCCGGCCCCGACAGCATAGACTTTAAAATCCTCAGGCACACTTTCTACACTATACCACATATTATACATGCATGGGTAAACCTACGCCTTAAATTTCAATATTTCCCGGAAATCCTTCGATTAGGAGAGGGGGGTGTATTTTCTGAAGCAAGAGAAGCTTCCCTCTGAACCATCATCCTAGAGACCGATCTGCCTCTTACCAACCTTAGGCAAACTTCTGGAAAATCTAATCGTCACTGGACTAAATTACTACCTAGAAACTAATCATCTTCTCCATCCAAACCAATTTGGGTTCATAGAGGGCAGATCGTGCGAAATGGCTCTACAACAAATTCTAAGCTCCTGCGCCGTTAACTACCAGTCCGGAAACTACACCACCCTTATCTCTCTAGACATCAAGGGAGCTTTTGATAACATAGAATAGTCACACATCCTAAATCTCTTCACCATTTTAACTGCCAAGAGAACCTCGCGGGAGTCATCAGCACCTACCTTTCTAACAGGAAAATTCAAGTAAATTGCGGAAATGGCTCTACAGTCCTACCACAGTCCAAGAGCTGCCTCAGGATTCCTGTTTAGGTCCAATTCTTTGGAACCTAATAGCAAGTAACATCCCGCTCAAAATGAACTCTGAGGGTTACAAAACTTTTGCTTATGCTGACGACTTTTCCGTTGTTCTCTCGAGTAGAACGAGGAGAGACCTGGAGAACCAGTCCCAGGGGGCCCTTTCCCTCTTCAGTAAACTACTAAAAGAACTAGATTTAACTCTCTCTTCCTCTAAAACCCAAGCTTTCACCTTTTCTTTTCACAAACTTCTCAAAAGGAATCCTCTGATGAGAATTGAGGGCATCAATGTACACCACGTCAGCAAACTAAAACTTCTTGGCCTAACTATCGATAGGAACCTTAACTACCTGCACCCTATCAATGAACTTAAATTAAAAACAATGTCATCGATATACCATAACTCCGCCAAAATGGCACAAAGGAGATGGGGTATCTCCACCTCCTTTCTAAAAACTTGGTACTTCACTATCGTCGATAAAATCCTAACCTATGGAGCCGGCATCAGGGGCGGTAACTTATCACAAAACTTAACTCTACCCAGAGACCATTCCTTCTTCAAATTGCCAGAGGTTATAAAACAATTTCCACGGACGCCCTCACTGTCATCACAGGCATTCCGCATACTCATCTCCAACTAAACAATAATTACATCAAAACCAATATCTTGCAACTCAATAATACAGAACTTATAAACTCTCTCTTTCCTAACTTAGCAGTACAAACTCAATCTAACAGTTGGGAAATTCATACTGCACAGTATGCTGCCTCGGAAATTATTAATTGCACTAAAAACATTTACTCCCCTCTGCTCCGTGGCGATTTACACTGATGGATCGAAAATGGAGCATGAAGTTTCAGCCGCACTCTGTGTATTAGTTAACAACATCTCTATCCATTAGTGGGCGGGCAGAGTCGGTGACCATAACTCGGTTTTTCAAGCCGAACTATTTGCCATCCAAAAAGCTATTGAGTGGGTGGAGGATAATCTCCACATTTACCCTAAAATTAGTATTTTCAGTGACAGTCTTTCGGGTCTGTAAGTCATTGCACAACACAGCAGCAGACATCCACAAATTCTTGATATAAAAGATTCTTGATATATATTCTTGATATATCCCACCGATGAGAGAAGATTTTTTTTTTATTTTTTATACTTTTTCCCTTTCGATAATATAGTGATTCATTAAAAGTGTCGAACATAAATGCGCACGCGCAGCGCACAATGGCCTGCGCTGTCGAAGGCAGTAGGAACCCGGTGCGAAATTTTTCCTGATCAGATTTTTTTTTCTCTCTCTTTTTTTTTTTTTTTTTTCACATGATAAAAATTGATGCAATTTTGAGAATTCATTAATTATAGTGATTCATTTAAAAAATAGGGACCAGCGAAGCGGGCATAGCCTGCTAGTTTCAGATTAAAAGTTTAATGCCATGCAAAGGGCGACAATAGGAATGTTTTCAAGGTGGTACAGATGTCGAACAACCTTGTGAGCCAACTTGGCAAATAAATACGCGAATTAATGCAATGAGTGCAACTTTCCAAAATTTCTGCTTAAATATATGAAAAAACATATGATCATTTATTCTCCAACAATTTCCACACTATGGAGAATACCAGAGATCTCCCGAAAGAAGTCAATGAATCCCAGAATAAAAATCCTGAACTACTTTGCATAAAAGTGGTTTAAAGTCTTTTTACGTTAAAAAATAGAATGAATAAGAAGAAAAACACGAAAAATAACAAAGTATCTTAGACACAATTTAAAAGTGCTTTCAATATATGGGCCCATCTTTGGAACGCTATGCGCCAAAGGTGGAAGGCGCACAAGGTACAGTTTTGAAATTGTATTATAAAAATATCTAAATTACACTTTACCAAGAAAATTATACTTGATATATGTAAGAGATAAGCGTAGCATTTTACGGTAAAAATTCTAGCCACATAGACCCAACCAGGTAATTATAAAAATTCTCAAAGCTTAACTAAGACCACCTTTGGCTCACCTACCTTATCTGATATTGTTATCCTCATATTGATCCCTTATACCTAGGGATGTAGATTTCCGTTTAAACATCAATATCCATAACAAATCGTCTTCAGTATCATCCATAGTATTTGAAATCCAAAGCGTTTTCAATGATTTTATCACTGTTTCTACTTTCATTTTTTATCTTTTTTTTTTTTTTTAACATAATTACAGTGATGATACTAGATTGTTTATAGGTACGATGTATGATAAAACTATAAAATAGGCCAAGTATATGCTAAAACTACAAAACATTGATTAAAATTTATACACACACTGGCCAATGAATTAGAAACCTGTAAGAGTTTCTACAAATGCTCGCTGGCGGCGAAGGTATGCAAAACCTGTTAAAAACCTTTGGGTAATACATTCTGCTTGTATGGAAGGTGTTACTTAAGGATAATCAAAAATCCATGCAGCACCTGAACATATTGATAGATTAAGTGCATCCCTCAATGTTACATTTTTACTCCGAAGTTAACGGATGCTTTGAGCTCAACAATGCATCCATACATCGTGGCAGAATCGTTCGAGATTGGTTCCGTGAACAAACAGCTTCCATAGATGTCGCAAAGCCCGGATCTTAATCCAATCGAAAATGTTTGGGACATATTGGAAAGGAGTATCCGTCTGCAATATCCTCTTCCATCCAATTTACATGATCTTAAAATCTGTGTAGCCAATGTATGGTAATCTCTGGACATAAATACACCCCAGAAGCTTGTAGAATCGTTTCCTACACGAATACTGGCTGTTTTATTAATGCAAAAGGAGGTCCAACGTGCAAAAGAAGGTCCAATAAAATAAATTCAAATGTTTCTAATTCATTGGCCAGTGTGTACCTTGTCTTACCTGAAGGTCGTCTTACCTGCAGAAATATACGAATTGTATACTCTTGTCTCTATATATTATATACCTAATGATTCTGCGGTTTACAGCGAAAAGCTTTATATTTTTACATCTTTAAATGCATAAATGTTTTTGACCTAACGTGTGTAAAGTGGTTTTCATAATTTTCTTTGTTATAACACTTTATTAGGACTGAGGGCCTATTAGTCTCAATCTGGGATTTTTGCGTTGTCGTTTTCGATAGTTGGACATTTGTCGAAATCATTTTTCGATAGTTGGACATTTATCGAAATCTAAAATTTATCGAAAATATAATTGAATAATTTAAAAGCGAAGTTATAATTGGGAAGAAAAAAAAACTAATAGTCCTCCGTCCTAAACTAAATTCTGCTTTTGCCAGAATTTCATCAAAATCCTTTTTTATTATTATTATTATTATTGAAAGAAAAAGAAAAGAAAATTAATAATAATCAGTATCGTTACAAGCGATATCGAAAAAGTTTTTTTTTTATTTTTTATCTCATTTTTTGACCGAAAATTGAGCCACGTACTTTTTAAAATGACTGAAAAAAATTAAAATGAAGTGTTGCCACCTAAATTTTATACTTTAGTTAATTTTAAAAAGTCTGTGAATCCAGTTGTTAACAATCGATTTTTAAATACGTAACAATTTTTACAGTTACCATATAATAATTATCTTGTTTTTTTTTTCTTGTTTTTTTCTTTTTCCCGGCATATAAAAAAATATATTTATTGTTTACGCGAATTAAATTTGTTTCCGTTTATATCGAATAATAATAATAATAAATAAATAAACACTTATTTATTTATTTATTTATTTATTTATTTATTATTAATAGTATGCCATATTGCCTCAAGACATATTGTCTTCTACACTAAGATCCCATGCCTTTTCCTTTGGTCAAACCGTACTGTAAAATAAAAAAAATGATGAAATGAAAATTTTTTTACGAAAAATGCAAGTCTAAAATTTTAACTAAATTTTAAAATGTAGACTAATATTGTATAAAGTGTTTTCAACAATATAAAAATCAAGCCTGTTATTTAAGGGACTAACCAAGCAGCATACGAAACGTTTTCTGAGCGTTCAAAAATATTTCTGCGAATACGTTCTAAGAACGTTCCAGTTATACGTTTTGCAAACGTCTACCTGTCCATCATGAATGCGTTCTATAATACGTTTTAAAAGAATGTTCAGTATATATATAGCTTTTATTGTCAGTCTTACCTACAGGAACGTTCTGAGAAAGTCGTATATGTACGTTCTCATGGCGTTCTATAAAATCGTCTTTTTTATATATTGTATTATAGTGTGGCTTTATGTGTATGGTGAACGTTATAAATGTTATTTATAATTTACAATGTTATAGAATTTCGCATACATATGTATTAAAATATGACAATATCAAGTATATTAAAATTTCTCGGAAATTATTTAAATTTGGAAAGTAAAATTCAAAAATTTTAGGAAAACGTTTAAAATGCTTTCTGGTAAATAATTATTATTTTTATTTTTTCCATTCGTTTTATATCATTAAATTTTAACAGTAATTTCTAAATGGGAATTACTTAATGGATTCATTAATAAGTAAAACATTGCCGAAATGTTAGTGGAGGCCTCTTTGTTGAGAGTGGGGCCTCAAAATGCTTCTGTCGGTTTGTCTGTCTGTATGTACGTATATATGTCTCGCGATAACGGCCAAGAATCACGCTATTGACTTGCAATTTGGTACACATGTTCCTGAGCCACACAGAATTAGCTGTATACTTTTGCATGTGTATAATATTTGTAGTTAGTGTACAGGAACACACCAGAGTTTTTCTTATCATTACCGCCTACGGACAGAATTAGTATTGTTACAAAATTGTAAATAATTGTGTTTAGTTTTGTATAAAGTCTTTCAAAGAGGCTTAGTTAGTTGATAAAATGCTAATTTTGTGCATTTCTAGTCGTTTTAGCGTTAAAAGCCTTAGTTTCCCTTAAAAACGCATTAAAAAGTTCCAATAAGGCAGGTAATGGATTTGGCGCCAAATTTGACGACTTTTTCCCTCCTTGGCGACTTTTTTGGCGACCTTGGCGAGAAAATCCTTATTAGGGATATACCAAATATGGAAGCTGTAAATTGATTGGATGACCACTTTCTATCTAGAGTTTTCTCGAAAAGTCTGGGTTCAATGGAACAATATATAAGAAGCGCTTTCTCGCCAAGGCAGGTCAGTTCAGTTCAGTCTGAGATCAGACTAGGTCAGTATCGCCAATTCTGGCATTGCTTTGAGCCTCTTTGAAAGAGACTTGCTTTATGTGTTATTGCTATACAGTTTGTACTGTGGATTTGCTATTGACAGCTGTTGTTTAAGCTGTGTTTACTGGTTGAATTGAAGCTGATACTTGGTTTATAGACCTGTATTTTTCTGAAACTTTCTGTGAATAAATTATTGAATTTTTGTAAGTTTCGCCTTCCATTCTCGGACAACTCACGAACCCCCAAGTACGCAACAGTATGTATTGCAAAAGTGGCCGCAAAAAGTATGTTCCGCTGCAGCTTAGATAGTTGTGAGGTTTTCAAAAAGGAAAAGGGTTTCAGCAAAAACGTCATTTTATATTAAATATATATATATAGTAGTCTCCATTTCAATATTAATACGAACAAAATCGTATGGGTAAAAATAATTTTTTGTGTCTCATTTTTATCGAAAGTGGTCTAAATTCTGTACCAAGATTTTATAGAAAAACATTTAAAGAAATATATAACCATCATATTTAGCAATTCAAAATAGATTCAGTATTAAATAAAAGATATTTTAAAATAAAATAAGATTAATAAATTAGAAATATTAAAGAATAATAATAATGTGACAGGCGCTAGACTTCATTCAGCGGTCTATCCTTCAATTAAATACCGCTCATGAACCGCAATGTATTCTATTGTATTCCTGATTTATTTTCTGTGCATAAACAGAGTTATGTTTTAACATTTCAATAGAAAACATGTTTAAGTAACTAATATATGGAAGCACATATAGACGAACAAACGTACTGAATTTATTAATAATTCTACACTTTGATGAAAAACACTACAATTAATGTTTGACATACAATATATTGCTTAACTGATAATAAAGTAAATGAAACGATAAAAAGCAATTATCAAATTCAAAATTTCCATACAAAAGAAACTTTATAAAAGTTATAGATATAGATAAAACAAAATTGCTATTTAATGCGATTTAAAAGTATAAAAATCAAAACTTATAATTCATTAAGAAATTAAATGTGAAAATTTAAAAAATAAATGCCCGAAAACAGTACTTTATCCTTGAAATTAAATTTATATCTTCTATTTTCAGATTAATGTCAATAAAATTTTAAGGGTAAAGGAAGTCATCTTTATTTTTTTTTTTTACTTTTAACTACACATTTTTACTTTCTCTTACCCATAAGGTAGAGAAAGTATTGTTTACGGGCCAAATTCTCGAACGCGAGTTTTTGTTATATTTACATGTTCTGAGGTCCCCTGAATGCGAAAATCATGTTTTTAGCAAATGGTCTGTGTGTGTCTGTGTCTGTCAGTTATCAGCATATCTCAAAAACAAATTATGGCAGAAAGTTCAAACTTGGTATTCTAAATGTGTATCATATAAGGCTATACTAAACTTTTCGTTAAGATCAAGCAAATGGTTCGTGTACAGGGACACTCAAAATTATGCAAATACATTACGTCTATGGGTGAAATTGCAGGTAAGTAGAGTTTAACATTTATAGACTGCATTAAACCAAATGAAACGAATGTATATTTTTTGTAATAGAGATAGTCAACAGGGAAAAAAAAATTGTGTATGTAGGAGCCTCGCTTCCCCCCCCCCCCCCGGGGAGTAAGTTTTCATGATGGGTATCTTTCAAAAGAGCTCGCCAATATCTTTAAAACGAATGGTTGAACCATCGATCTGCGATAATTTAAAACAAAGTTATCGATTTTTTTTTTTTACTTTTAACGAAAGGAAACTTAAAAAAATCGTATTATTATTATTATTATTATTATTTATATTGAGAATAAAATGGACTTTTTTTTATTATTTAGTGTTAAACTACTTCTCTAATATGGAAGTCGTCTGCATTATCATAAAATATATTTTTTTTAAATAATAATTTTAATAAATTATTTTTTGAAAACAGAATTATTTTTTAATAGCCGAAATAAATTCTATATAAATGTAGGTGCATATCATATAAAACTCTTCCAAAGCCTAATTTTAATTGTTTAACACAGGTTTACATAACAGTACTCGTTATCTTACCTATTAATCTGCAACCTGTATTTATAGTATTAAATTTCAGGGTAAGAGAAAGTCGTGTGAGTGACACACCAGATTATTCTGCTTTAAAATGGTTAGGGGAAAAAAGCATAGTCATTCCCATTTTTGATAAATATTAGTATAAAAAAATCAATAATCATAATTAATTGTTATACACATGCACTATTCAACTTCCAACGAATATTGCTATATTTATTTTAATTTTTTACCCAATACCTATCATAAAAATATTATTTGCGTTTAATACTACAATAAAATAAGTTCTTGCACCTTTCATACAAAAACGTCTTTTATTACTAAGAATTATTTGAGATATAAGCCTAGCGTTAGTGTTATTATCTTTATCTTCGGCAAACAAAAGACAGGTTTCACTCTAAATCTCAGGCGAGCGTAAGTAAGTTTCTTTGAAACCAATAACAAAGGAAATAATTTTCTTTATTATTTGCTATGTGAACACACCTCGTTTTAGAGATATTAAGTAGATTCTTAAAATAAAAAGACATTTGTTCATACTTAGAATATTTAAATAAAATAACCCTGCAATTAATATTTCTTTGCTACATTCATCCTCTCTTGCTAATAAATGTTCATAAAACATTTAATTAAGCAAATTTTGGTGTAAATTACCAGCATATAAGCATACAGGTATCAAAAAGTACACATACAGGTATCCAATTTTAAATTTTATAAATTTTTATGCTATTTATAATCTGAGAAAAATACTTTTACCTGTTCATATGTATAAATTATCTTAAGTTTAGTTATTCATAACACTTTTTGGCAAATTTTAGAAATCTTTATCACTTAGATTCATCTGTGAGTCTATCTGTGTTTTACATCCACGAATGTTTTTAGAATTTCGTAGAATTTACGTATGTTATTCAGATTTTGTTTTTCTTTAGATACACCGTAAGATACTTCTTATTAAGAATAATTGTTTTGTTAACAATGACTCACAATATAATTCAAATATATTACGTTAAATAGACGTATTTCTTAAAAGCAATCGAAATTTTTCGATTTTTATATAACGTGATAAATATACGAAACCAACCTACATTTTACAAAAGCAATAAAAAATGCTATCCACAGAAAATAACGTACTTTCATTAATGATTGTTTGGCAGGTGCACACAAAAGTATTTGAATTCATTACAAGATGTTAATTAAAAAAAAAAAAAAAAATGTATTATGCGTTTTCAGCACCTTCTACTGATGTTAAAAAGCATTTATGATTCAAAAGATGGGTTATGTAAATATACACTGGTGTACAAAGGTATAGCGTAAACCTGTTTTCTCAATTTCTTTTGCATGTAGTTTTTAAACAAATGAATATACAAACATAAAATTTAGATGGATGTTCGTTATTGTATCATTAATCGAATTTTATGCAACTTTAACGTAAGTAATAATTTAATTATTCGCTCCCTTTTAAAAGTAAGCTTTTGAAAAAAATGAAAAATTTCAACTATTTTAGAAGAGAAAACTTAATGAAAAATAGCGATAAGGATGCATCACAGGTAGGTGAAGATGTATAAGCACCATATGTTAGATTAAAACCAAATTTTTCTTCCTGAATTTGCCTTTCTGTTTGCTTTTAATTTCTTTATTTCACATGTGAATAACTTTTTAAAAAGTATACATACAAACATGAAAACTGATTAAGACGTGCATTATAAAATTATTTATCGATATCTTTATTATTCTGATAATCCTCATCTCTCTCTATATAAATGACTAAGAGAGTTTTCTTCCTGTTTGTCCGTTGCTGGACGCAAGTTGATTGGCTAAGAGAGATTTTCTTCTGTTTATCTGTGTGTTGTTGCCACCAGTTTTTCATACTTTAGTTAATTAAAAAAATTTTCTCACCAGCTTTTCATACTTTGGTTAATTTTTAAAAAATCTAATTATCCGATCGATAAGTGAATTAAACCGATAGATTCATAAAAAATGACCCTTTCATTTGATACCTTATTTGTAACGAAATTTTGATTAGATTTTTTTTAAATTATTTAAAATGTGAAAATAATAGCCTGGTAAAAGCTTTAAAAATGGACATTTAAATTTTTAATTGTTGCCAAAAAAAATAACTTTTTTTTTTTTTTTTTCACCATAAAATAAAATATACTTTCACGCGAAAAAAAAAAAAAAATATATATATATATATATATACATATATTAAATTTGCTAATGCCCATAAAAAAATGAAAATATGAAAATGGAGTAATATATATATATATATATATATACCTCAGTTTTAGATTTTTTCCCCCCTTTTGTTTAAATAGTATGTTAAATAGATGAATCACACTTGGCATGAAAGCTAATTCAGCATTATATTAAATAGCTTTACTTATTGATAATCCTGGGTAACTTTTAAAATTTTGATGCTGAAATAGATCGGACATTTTTCGCCAAGGACTCCACTTTCATAAAAGCCACTTTAATCCAAGTAGCGCATAAAAAATATAAATAAATTATAAAATAATGAAAAACAGAAAAGAAAGAAAAGGAAAGGAAAACGAAAAGAAAAGAAAGAAAAAAGAATAACATAAATTATGTATTTTTGTCTAAAGTGACGATAAAAATTCAAAAGTCGCCAAGGGAAGCTACATTAAGGCTGTACCATGATCAGGTTTACATATTTCATTATTTCATTATTTATTTTTCTATATACCAACTACTATTAACTAACTCAACTACTATTATAACCACAAAAATTAATTGTCTCATGCGATAGACGTAGCCGATCATAGCACATTGTAATATTATATTTGGTGTGAAATTGTTGTCATTTTATGGTTGATCGAATAAATGATTTAAATATAGAAAATAACGTGAAAGAAAATATTATGTATACCACGTATAGTGTAATATAGTGTTCATATGTAACTGGGATTCAAATATAAAATGGCTACTTCAATTTTCGAAACTTTTATCTGATAAGCACCCAAATGGAAGCCCACTGGTAAGCTATTGTCTCAGGCAGTTGGGACAAACACCCGAGAGTCTACGAATGAGTGGGTCGCTGCCGAAGGCAGCGGGGAACCAAAACGGGCTTTAAAACAATTTTATGATTTCTTTAAATTTTATTATTGTTTGTAAAGCAATCTAGAAAAGAGTTTCCTTTAAATATAGTGACCAGCGAAGCGAGAGAAGCCTTCGTTGACCTTCATTGATTTCATGAATTAAAAAATGGTTTCGTTAACAAACTTTGATCTATTGGCACGTAGGCAGCATCAGGCCGAGTTACGTACATTTCGAGTTTGATTTTTAAATTTTTCCCGCATTCGGAATTCGGTTCGTTCCCGAACTGGGGCTTTGCTAGTAGTTTATAAATTAGCAATTATATTTTTTCAAAAAATTCGTTAAAAAATAAAATAAAATTGAAAACAAAGAGAAAAATTGGGATTTATTTTAACATTTGTAAGCATGTGCGTCTTCAACTACCTGTAATACATCGTTAACACCATTTTTCATTAAGTTTTCTTTTCTAAAATTGTTGATTTTTTTTTTTTTTTTTTTTTTTTTTTTTAGTTTACTTTTGATTAAAATTGAATAATTATCAGTTAAAAAATTATTAATTATGCAAAAGTTATAAAAATTTCGATTTATAATATAATAACGAGCATGCCATTCAAATTTTATTATCATATGTTTATTCGTTTAAAGGTTATGCACAAAAGAAGAAAATGGGTGTTCCTTTAAGCTTGAACGCCAGTGGATTTAGAAAACGTTTTGTGAAATTCTAAAAATATTTATGTGTATGAAAACGTGCACACACATACAAACAAACCGTGATAAAAATTCTAAAAGTTATTAGAAAGTGTTAAAAGTAACTTAAATTATCCTCTAAGTTATTCTTAAAGCGTGAAATATAAATTATATCAACAGATTAAAATACTTTTCTTAAATTAGAAAATACATAAGAAAAAAGGTTTAAAAAAATTAAAAATTCATTATTTTTAAAATTTTCACATTTTTGTAAGTTCCTATATTTTCTGAATTAAAATACATATTATTACTATGAAATGTTTAGGATAAAAGCATGTGATAGATTCATCAACATTATCTTCTTAAAAGATAAAGATAATTCTAAAGCTAAAAAATCTTATTTTCAGTTAATATTATCTGACAAAAATGGCAATCGTTATTCCAATTTTCAATAAATATTATTTAAAAAAAAAGATTATAATCACAATTAATTTTAATCACATATATTAATCAACCTCAAATGATTATTAAATGATTATTTTTACTTTTTACACAATTTCCTATCATAAAAGTATTATTTGAATTAAATACTCCAAGAAAATGAATTCGTGTACCTTTTAAATAAAGACACTTATTATTGCTAAGAAATCTTTGAGGTATAAGAGTAGCGTTAGAGTTATTATCTTTATCTTCGGCAAACAAAAGACAGATTTCACTCTAAATCTCAGCCGAGCGTAAGAAACCTCCTTTGAAACCAATAACAAAGGTAATCATTTTCGTTCCTATTTACTATGTCAACACACCTCGTTTAAGAGATATTAAGTGGATATATGAAAGCAAAAGACTTTTGTTTGTACATAGATTTTTAAATAAAATAACCCTGTAATTATTATTTCTTTGTTAGATTCATCTTCGCTTTCCAGTCAATATTTATAAAGAGTATAAAAATAAGTTTTGATGTATATTACCACGAATATAGATAGAAATATTTTTATTTAGAATAGTAGCAAAATTGATAAAGAATTTGATTTACGTTTATGACTATTTAAATAAAGTTTGTGTTTAATTTTGTTAACACTTAAAGTAAATGTTCGATAAAATAACTTATAATTATTGTTAAAATGATTAGTTATAAATAACAAAACCCGTGTAACATTACTCAAAAAATCGAAAAAATTAACAGACTGATGTAATAGCATTATTATCAGCTACTAGGATAAAAGCTTGCTGCAGCATTTTTCCATATTATGGGATATAATCACAACTGCTATTTGTAGAAAGTGAACATTCGAAAAAATTTAAATTTTGTATATTATAATGCATTAAAAGAAATCATTCTTGAATATGCTACAACATACGGGTAAAAGAACGCCAGCATTTTATGCGGTAAACTGGCCCATCAGCGGCCGAGAGGTTCTGTCCTCTAAGCTGGTAGACGTGAAGTACTAGGTTCAATCCCAAATCGCGCTTTTCCGCCTAGCTGTTCGAAGTTTTTTGTAGTTTTCTCCGAAACTTCTGTAAATACGGGCTAGTATCTCTTAGAAACACACCCAAAGTTTCTAGATGATTCGTGAAGAATTTTCCTAGATATTTGACAAAAGTGTCCAAATTCGGAAGTGTCCAAATACTTTTTGTTAGATAGTATATAATATATCAGAATTTTTTACAGTGTATGTTTTCCTACTTTCGTATTAAGTTTTTTACATTGCATTTTTAATACACAGCATATACAAAATTGTGTTATTTTACATAAAATATAGACAAATAACTACCGGAATTTCATCGAACCGCATATTGAATTTTTTTCAAACAGAAACCTAGCGTAAATTATTAGTTTCATGTTCGGCAAACAAAAGTAAATCTCAGGCGAACGTGAATAACCTACTTTAAACACATAAAAAAGTAATAGTTATATATATATATATACTAGCAGACCCGGCCACGCGTTGCTGTGACTAAGTTATACGTTGAATTATACGGCTGTAAACTATTTAGTACAGTTAAATTATTATTTACGAACAAAGACGAAAACGTTGTAGCCGATGTAAAAACCCACAGGGTTGAGATTTGAAACTTAGGTCAAAATTTGGAAGCGATTGATAAAAATTTTCGTAGTGTTGATATTAAGCACAAATTAATTTTATTGTAGGGTCCTATAAATTTTAATGGAGAAGTGATATATATTATTTCTAATGCTACTTTGGATAAAATTGCTAAAATGACTAATATATAAATTAAATTCTATTAAAATTCTATTAAAATAAAAGTATAAAAGAAACAGACGATTTTAAAATCAATTTTTATGGAGGAGTGAAATATAATATATGCTATAATGGATAATTTTACTATTAAATGACCTCATCATTTTAAATATTTTAAAGAGGGCAACAGCTGTAGTTATAAAAGGGAAAACAATAAGGCTAAACCAGAAAAATAAGTAAATTTGATAAATATTTTAAAACTTTAAAATTGGAAATCTTATGAAATATTGGACATTTAAAGTAAATACATGTATCATTTTAAATACAAAAAGATTTTGGAAAAGTTTAGTGTATTTTAACGAAGTGATGAGAAGTTTTTGAGTATGTTAAAATTTTAATAGTAAATTCAAGTCAATAAAGATGGGAAACATTGAGGATTAAGATAAGAATAATTATAAGATTTAAAAAAAAAAAAACTTTTTATATACCATGCTTTTAAATTTTAATATACTAATAATATACAAATTAAAAGGAAAATGATAAATATTCTATCATAGTTTGAAGTCAAATTTGTTTTCAAATGTCTAAATAAAATATCTGATGTAAGATACTAATATTTTGCAGCGGAATAGATTTCATTTCTGTCATCCTTGGCGAAAAAAAAAGAATATCGCCAAATTATCTGGCGAAAATATTTAATTCCTTTCAAAAATCATGGTTATTTTAACAACTTATATTAAAAGAGTAATGAATAATATGAAACAATATTTCGTACAATACATATTACATGTCATACATACGTACAATGAATAATACATATTACATTTCGTACAATGCATACATCTGGCATGTATATTTTCGTGTTACGCTTTTGATCGCCAAATAATAATAATAATAATAAAAAAAGCCAAGGGCGACAGAGTTTAAAAATTTAAAATTAAAATTTTGTCAATTTGACAGCAAAATAATTCAATCTAACACCCGCGATAACTAATACATATCTATACCCAAATATAAGGATTAAAATCGGGAAATAAATTTCCTCGATTTTTAATAATTTCTTACAAAAAATCCAGTGGGCAATTAACATAGGAAATCTTTTTCTTGGCTGCACAGACGGTCAGTGAGTCACACTTCGCTTGCGTATAGAACTCATAGATATAGTATAGCATATATAGAATAGAGTGATCATTGGGGAGAAAAAAGTTATTCCTTTTCATTTGGGAAAAGACGACGTTTTTTACCAAAATATGGCCGTCTTTCCCCGAGTGAATACACACGGGAATACATACTAATATTTTAGCAAATAAAATTTATGAATAATTTATTTGCTAAAGGGGAATGGAAGACTCCAGATACAGTTTCAAATTCATATTTCTTTCTTTCTTTACTTTTTTTTTTTTTTTTTTTTTTTTTTTCAATACCACTTAATGGCTGTTTCCAAAGCTTTTATTTTTTATCTTTTTTCGGCATCAAAAATCTTTCTACGATAACATGGGGATGAGAGATCTATATATATTACTATATCTATGATAGAACTACATTAGCACTTTATCAATGTGTATAAAATCTTTAAATTGATTATGACGTCAATTTTCGTGAGATGCATAATTTAACTTTTTATAATTTTTTAACGTTCACGTTTGATTAAATGTATTTATTTTTATGTCGAAAGAAAATGAACTCGTATTTTTTTTTTTTTTTTTTTTTTTTTTTTTTTTTTTGGCAACAATTAAATTAATGGAACTCACAGATATTTTGGAGCAACTTTAATAAAGGTCTATAATTAACAAATAATTGCAATAAAACAATATTGTGACAATAAATTGAGATAAAAACTATCCTATCTCTCAAGTTGGATCAAACTGCACACAGTGTGCAAAATTTCATCAAAATCAGTTCCTTAGTTTAGGAGTTTACCCCGGACAAACATCGTGACACGTAATTTATATATATATACAGATTAAATTATAAAGTTTTGATCAATGAAGCACAAATAAGTAAAAAACAGGATTAATTTCACTGTATTATCTTCATTATAATATGAATTCAATTTACACTTCAGTCTAAGTAACACGTGGCCGGCTATGCTAACACCAAAAATTTAAAAAGTGGAAATAATTGAATTATACGAAATTTATTAATAGGTTAAAAAGTTGAAGATTCTTTGTGTAGATGGCAGCACCAAATATATTTCAGCTTTCATTTCAACCCAGTCGAAAGGTATCGACATCTGTTAGAATCATTTGGAGTTAACAGATAATTGTGACTGTCAAATAATAACAGACAAATAATTAGCAATAAATTAAAATTGCGACTATAATTTGAGATTTAAACTATCCTATCTCTCAAGTTGGATCGAACTGCACATGGTGTGCGAATTTTATTATAATCGGTTAAGTGGTTTAGGAGTCCATTGAGGACAAACATTGTGACACGAGATTTATATATATTAAGATATATATATATATATATATTTATGCCAAAATATACTTAATATGCATTTGTTAAATTTAAGAGTGTAGTAAACTTTTAAAATTAATTTTTAAAAATATCAAAATTTTTTTTTTTAATTTTTATAAATAAGATACTAATAATAATAAATAACGAATAATTAGTAAATTTCAAAATGCTTCGAGGACGTAGTTATTTTTAATTTATTTATATTACTCTACCATAATAATAGTTTCATACATACAAAATAACATATATTTTGAGTACGGTCAGAAATTATATTTAACTTTAATTTTTTTTTCTTTAATTTTGTTTTAAAATGCTACTAAATATCTACGATAAGATTTTTTAAGCAAATATTTAGTAAAAATGTGTTTAAATTTACCGAGTTATTAACAATTTTTCTTGAAAATTAGTCGTGTTTAATTATTTAATTCTATTAAATGTTTAATTGGTTATGTTTGTTTATTTGTAGAATTGTATCTCTATATTTTAACTTGCATAAAATTTTATAAAGAGGGGTGGGGGATTATATGTATACACTTCTGTTCAAAAGTTAATCCCTTATAAACTTGTAACTCTAACAATTTTTTTTATTTATTTACTATGATTTGTGGGATCATAAGGGTTTTTTCCCAAGAAACAACCTTTGGAAAGTGGTTGAAATAAATGGATTTTCAAATTAATTACGCGGCATGTGAAAAACCCCTTAAGAAATTGAAACACTTGGAAAATATCTAAAATCTAGCTCGTTCTTTTTTGTACAATTCTCTTAATTTTTATTTTATTCAAATGCACTTTTGATAAAAGTTGCCTAGTACATTTAGCTTTCAACCAATGCAATAAAAAATGTTTTATCTTTCGTACATGCGCAGTAAATACGCTTTTCATAAAAATGTTCATATTTCACGAGATATTTAAGATATTCGTATTCTGATTGCAGTATATTGTTTTAAAAGCATTTTTTCAACTTATCTGAAAGTGGGAATAATTTTCGTTAAAAACTCTGTATATTATAAATAAAAAAACATGCTGTTTTTTTTTTTTTTTTTTTTTTTAGTTTTAAAATAAATGCTTATATTTCCCTTATTTAACATGCTATCGTCCCACAAATCCATCCACAAATTGAACAAGGTCTGTATTAGGTCTGTATTAACATATCCTAAAGTTACAATTCATTTCGTTTACTTACCGATACAGGGTGATCACAAACATTATTAATTTTGCTCTCAATTTGTTACCGGCCCCCTAAATGTTGTTTGAAACCAATCTTCACTGAAAAACATGAGGAAGACCCAGTTCTTTAAATACCCAATGTTTGAAAACATTCCATTGAGAGATAAGTTTTTAATTTGAAAAAAAAAAAAAAAAAAAAAAAAAGTGATCGTTTGCAAATCTTGCTACACTTTTGAACAGGAGTGTATATATATATATATATATATATATATATATATATATATATATATATATACATACATATATATATACATTAAGATTTGTATAGATACCGAAATAAATAATATCACTTCTGGCATATTAAGAAAAAAGAAAAAAATATTAATAATAATTCTGTTTTATTTTATCTGAAAGCTGAAATGAATTTTTCACCAGAACGCATAAATATATTAGGAGAATTTCGCCCTGTTGTAGATTAAAAAATAATTATAATAAAGTAAAAAATAAACTCAATTTTATATTTTAGCTTTTCTACAACTCCATATTTCCATTGCAATAATCCTCATAATGCCAAGTTATGTAAAATATCAACCTATTCTGCCATGTTAAAAAAATAAAAAATTCTAATAACTTTCTAAGTTTTTAAAGTAGGAGTCCATAGTCAATGGTATTCATGACAGCATCATTAAGGATATTTTGAAACTTCTACTATCATTCGATGAAAATAATTTTCTAATAAAAAATTATACAAAGTTTTTCTGCTCCCCCATGTTGAGAAAATCGTACAATTAAAATAATTTACGTAATATTCAAATTAGAATGTTTAAAAGAAATACTTTACTTGCCGTTATCATAAGAGAATATTTTAAAACTGGTCCAGACTGTTTACAATAACACTACACTGAAAGAAAAAAAAAATCGAGCCTTGGTCCCGTTTTTGTTGATTCTTATGTAAAATGAACTCCTAAATCCGAATATGATTTTCATTTTGCTCAATCGCCCACCGTTTTTATGGGACGCCACACCCTCCCGCAATGTTTATCACTTTTCGGCAGTTTTATAACCTTGAAATTTATTTAAAGAGCAGTAAAGGATTGTTTTAACTGTTAAAAAAAAAAAAAAAAAATACAAGTTTTATGAAATAATGATAAAAATATATTAATAAAAATATAAAAAATGTAATTTCTAATTTTAGTGACAAATCCCCCCCCCCCTTCCCTAAATTTCCCTCTTGCTACGAATGTTCATGTTTTAGAATTTTTCACCTCTGTAGACCCTCAGAAGATATTAAACAGTTAAAATAATTCTTTACCCCTCTCCAAATCAAATTTATAGCTATAAGACTGTCGAACAGCGATAAAAATAGGATTGGTTGGTTGGTTGGGTTTTACGTCGCACTAGTGCTGGGCAGATGGGCAATTGGCGACGGTCTGGAACACAACCCTAGACGTGGTCCGGAGACATGCCATCACAATTTTGATCCTCCACGGAAGGGATGGCTCTCCCGCTTCGGTGACCCCCAGAGGTATAATTTATGATGGAAACATGGAGGACACTGCGGCCACGACAGATTTTACGTGCACCAGCCACCATTAGTATACACGACGGTCATTGACCGGCTCGAGTACCGAAACCGCAATCTTCCAATTACGAGGCCGGCGCTCTACCGACTGCCGATAAAAATAGGGATTCGTCCCCTCAGAACGGTGCATCATGGGACAAAATGGACGTCATATTCGGATTCAGGAGGTCATTTTTACATAAGAGTTTGCATGAATGGCCAATTTTCATGCAGAGCAGTTTAATTCGTTCCTGAGATAATGTGTACACAGATTAAAGGATTATGGAACTAAACCACTGATAACGTAACGTACTTTATGGAAGACAACACATCGATTTTGTGTTTTTCAGATTTCCCAAACACTAAAACGTGCGAAAACGCTAAAAAATCGTAATGGAAAATTTCTACGGATATCTAGTTACCCTAAACGAAAATTTCCGTGTATAATGGAGAACTGAAAAAACTATCTTCAATGAGCAATAGTAAAAATAAATAAATAAATAAATAAATAATAATAATAGATTTAAGAAAGCTACGCGTGTGAAGAAACTACTATTAAACATTGAAATCGTTTCTCTTATTGTCATACCACATGTTTGACTTCTAGTAATAAAGTCACATTTCTCCTCCTAATCTCTGGAAGTCAGAATCTGTTGCCCTCTGGCTATCATTTGAAAGGAAAAGCGATGTTTTATTGTTTCGTGTAAATGTTGTTCTTGAAGGCGATATATTCCAGAAACGAAATCGATGCTGTCAAATATTATGTCAAATATAGAAATCAATGCTTCAAGTGAACGACCGAAAAGAATACTTCTTCTTCTCTTTTTTTTACAGTATAACATAAAATCTGAAATGATAGAATGAGATTTTTATTAGGGTATTTACAGATCAAGAGCGTCAACGTCCTGTTCGTTCTAAGATTAATTACAGTTAATTACACAGTTACAATTGGTTTCAGTTTATTTTATTTATTCTATATTATATGTGCGTATATATACATACACATATATATAATACGCTATTTCAGAAAATCATAGATATATTTTTTATATATATGGTTACAAGTTTAGTCACAAGAAAACGCTGCCGGGAAAAAGACTTTAAAATCCTCCTTTTACTACAACTTTCACTTTGTACGTTATCTCACTTTTTTACTGCAAACACAACTATTACCACAACGTGAACTTACTTAAGAAGGATTAACTAAAAACTAAGCTTATTTCTCTAATACTAAAGCAAATGAACGCATCGCCCTCTCCTGGCGAATATTGTAACTACCGTAATTTAGTGAAGATAAACCGCATGCTATCTTTAAAAAAACATTGATTTTTGGGGACTGCGGCTTATCTATCAGTGTGGGATATCTAATAATGCCAAATTCCGTCGTCCATACTTCTTGGAACAGTCGATCTTCCCAGAAAACGGAAGTTTAGTATTCGAGTTTCTCGAGCACTGATTCACGCTTATAATCTCTTATTTATTAACTAATAATATCTTATTTTGATTATTTTGCATATACGCCTGAAGTTCGCCCTCTTGTTCCCTTGTTTTTGATTTTGTGCATCGTATTTGTATACTGGCTTCGTTTTGTTTTGTTTTATTTATTTATTTATTTATTTATATACAGTGCCTTTTAAAATAATTTATTACTTTTATTTATAATTAATTATTTTTATGACTTTGTATATATGCCTGGATTCCACCATCTTGTTCACGTATTTCTCATATTTGTTGCATTATATCTGCATACTGGTATAGTTTGATTTTATTTTCTTTATACCTAATTATATCTTAAATAATTTATTATTTTCATTTATAATTAAAAATTTATTGTTTTTATTAACTTGCGTAGTTGTCAGAAGATTGATATCTTTCTTCCTTATTTATCTGTCACACCATCGTAACAATGCTTGCATAAGCCGCGGCTTACATCCGGTGCGGTTTATCTAAGAGCATTGTTTTTTTTTTTTTTTTTTTTTTTTTTTTTTGCAACATTTTAATAAGCTGCGGTTTATTTACCAGTGCGGCTTATATACACTAAATTACGGTAATATTAACCTATGTATAGTGTAATTACCTTTCCTAAGACTAGCAGTGAGTACGAGTTCAAAAGCTTGGAGAAGTACCAAATTGACCGACAGGTTGGGATTTGGAAAACATCTAGTCATTCGGCGCTTTCTCATCGCTTATATTTTCTCAATCAGATGACTATCACCCCTATTTCAATACTGGACTCTTTGAGTCAATACTTGCGCAGAGGCTTCCATGGTTTCAAGAAGTGTGGTTCAAGAATATTTTTCATAATTTATTGCTTTTCTAATAACAATGCAGGCAAACGTCACAATTTTATCTCAAACCATGTTTTTATTATTTACCCTTAAAATGGGTCAGTCATTTATAAAACATATCTGGTAGATATTGTGCTAATATGAATTGAATTATAATGGTATTGCTATAGGTATTAGGGTTAAGGCAAATTGATTACACAAGGGTATTAGGCCTAGAATAGTGGGCGCCCTCCGCGGGGTTCTTTAGGAGTTGAATGATATCGTTATATTAGAATGCATTAAAATAAACACCGTTTTATCAAGTCTGCACGTCCCTCATACAAAATATTGAATATAAACTTATTTCTTTGTCACTTGCAAAAGTATTCGATGGTTCAAATTTTCATTTCAAAATCATTAAGAACACAAAATCTAACCGTAAATAAAAAGTAGTTTAATCTAAATAATCAAGTCCTTAAAAGAAAATAAAGTTTCAGACTTAATTTTACAAAAGAATAGACTACATCAATTTTATAAAGTACTTCATTGGAATTCGTACAGACTTGACTAATTTAATTTTGCATTCTTCTTAGAAACTCTTCAAGCGAGTTAAGCCTCGTTCGTGAAAATAAAAGACGTATAACAAAGTATCTTTCAGTTTCTATTCAAATTTTTAATTAATTCTCCGCCTAATTTTAAGTTACCCGTTATTTTAAATAGTTTTATTTGAAATTTGCAGATTATTATTGTTGCATTTACAAAACTTTTATTAAACAATATTTTTGTGTAAGATACACAATAGAACACAGTAGAACTCATTTATTGTTAAAATTCAATATAAAGATTATAATGTAATTACTTTCATTTAAAAAGTTACACTAAGAAAGAATTCTGTGACTGGCTTCTAGAAAATGAACTGTGGTTCTGGCAAAAATAGTTCCATGTCATAGTAATAATTTCTAGTTCCCTTTGATAGCAATTTCTATAATCCACTATTAGAATTCTAGAGCATTTTCGTACATTATTGTGATCATACTTATTTAAAAAAGCTCTTTAAATAAATGCAAACTCAAGAGACGACTTTTAGTATCTATAATTTTAGCTTATGACCCAATTCTAGGAAATCAAACTGAATTTTTCGCATTACAAAGCATTCATAAGCACCATAATATTTATAATATTGTTTCGTCGTCTTGAAAAGTATAGACTATAGAAATTCTCAATTATTTCAGTTTATTCAATTTCCTCTTACACATAACTCGGAAATCTATATTTCTATTTTAGAGAATAAAAAGGGGACTACGTATTCGTCCTAGACGAAGGCGGTATATCATTTTCCTTTGTGTACAAAATAAACAAAATTTTAAATTATTAAAGACTAGCAGGCACTATTCAAGCACTATGCAGGCACAGACCCTCTTCGCTGGTCATTATATTGAAATGAATTCTCAAAATACCGTATCATTAACAAGAATAAAGAAATCTAAAGAAAAAACAAAATCATTGATATCAGTCAAAATCTAAGTTAAAAATTATCGCTACCTTCGGTAGCGATTTTTCCACTCGCCACACTGCCAGTCTGGAACCCCAATGCCTTCGGTAGCGCCTTGCCTGCTTTTTACTCTCCCTTTCTCATGGTTAAGTGGAATGATTTGCAAAATCACATAAAAGTGCATATTGCGTAAACACTAATCAACATACACGCACCGAAATTCGCCATTCTAATAATAAAATTCAGGTAATTTGGAGCAAATTTCAGCTTGAAAACGTGTTTTTTGCCTCGTCCACCCCATAAAGGGAGGGGAACGGGGGTAATTTCGCAAAAACTCTTTTATAGCGTATGTCACATGCATATACCTAATAGACACATTAAAAAATCGAGATTTTGAGATTATTCGAAGCAGAGTTATGTTTTAAAATGTGTTTTTTACCCACCCACCCCATGCTCTTAAAGGAGGAAAGAGGAGGGAATTTCGCAAAACCTCTCTATGAGTTGGATACATATAACCGATCCACACATCAAAAATTTCCTTTCTATGATAATTTACAGCAGATTTACACATGGATACATGTTTTTTGCTCCCACCCCATAAAGGACGGTAGGGTGGAATTTCACAAAATCCCTTTGTAGTGTGTGTCGAATACGCATAAGCAGTTCACATATCAAAAATTGCCAAGATAATTTGGTACAGAGTTACGCATGGAGTTACATGTTTTTTGCCCCCAAGGGGGGATAGAACAGAATTTCAAAAAATCCTTTTGTAGTGTGTGTGTTGAGTACGCTCAACTAATCGACATAATGAAAAATCGCTTTCTTGAGATAATTTGAAGGAAAGTTACTCTTTAAAACGTGCTTTTGAACCCCCCCGCCTCAGCCTTTAAAGGAGGGGAAAGAGGAAATTTCGCAAAATCCCTTTATAGTGCGTGTTGGGAACGCATAACCAGCCTGCACGTAAAAAATCGTCTTTTAAAGATAGTTCGGAGCATAATTACGAATGGAAACATGTTTTTTACTCCCCACCCCCACTGGGACAAGGGAGAAATTTTACGAAATCCCTTTGTAGTGTGTGTCTTGTGTACGCATAACCAATCGACATATCAAAAATTCGCTATTCTAAAATAATTTGGAGCTGAGTCACTCTTAAAAGCGTGTTTTTGTCCCCTCCCCCTTGAAGGAGGGAGGGAGGAAGAAATTTTGTAAAATGCCTTTATCGTGCGTGTTGAGATCGCATAAACAAACCACACATAAAAATTAATCTTACTGAGATAATTTGAGGCAAAGTTATGCTTAGAAACGTGTTTATTGCTTCCCCCACTCCCAAGGGGAGAAGGGGGACTTCGCAAAATCCCATTACAATGGGTGTTGGACACACTTAAATAAGCCACACACTAAAATTTGTGACCTCAGCTCCTATAGATTTCCCCGGACGAATTTAGCGCTAAAAGGGGACTCGAATTCGCCCCCTCGTAACTCCCCCCAAAAATCGAAAATCGATAAAAACCAAAAAATGAATTTTTGGAAATATCCTCGAGAAGACGCTTGGTAGTATTTTATACCTTTGTGCAATTACTGGTAGACTTTTACTCGAAAATCCATACTTTGTTAAATTTGCCTCTGAAAATCGTTTTTACCCCTCCCCCCCTTCAAAAATGATAAATACAAAAATCACAGTAAGCGATTTTTTTTGTACTTACGTACAGTTTCTCCATCTGCATTTTCTTCATCGTGAAGTAATTTGGAACCGAGTTATGCTTATAAAGGTGTTTTTACCTACTGCCCCCCAGGGGAGGAACGGGGAGATTTTTCGCCAAATCCCGTCTTAAATTGCTTTCAAACTCTGGCAACTTAGAAAGCTGAAGTGCGGCTCTATTGATATTTTTTGATGTGGTTTAGGAGATCGACGCTCGCTGGAATCGAAGCTGACAAACCTCCTCGTGCAATAATTGCATGAGAAGGGGGTCTCTTTTGTAAAAGAGCAATAAAAAGTAATGTCCTTCATTGTAAATGTGTGCAAATTTTCAAGGGACAATGGATTTTCGGACAATGGATAATTTATGACTTTTGAAGCTCTGTATGTTGCAAGAGTTTGAAGGAAGCTTTATGGGGTCAGGGTCCTAAAACCAACCTGCTCACCAAAATATGTGTCTTATCTTTCATAGAATTGCCACGGTTGTGTTGAGTCAGGGAATCAGTGAATTTACTCTTTTATATATGTAGATACCAGCAGGACTTACCAGTTTCGCTGGTCAAATGTGTCAAAAAGAATTAAATATTGTATATCTCTCTGGTTTCTAATACTGTAACACAAATTTATTTCACATTAAAACATGCTTTTAATTTATATTTGGGAGAGCACAAAACTCGATAAAAATAGAGACATTGAAAATTCTGTAAGAGCAAAACGTAAATGGCTTAATAATCTTAATTTTAATTTTTCTTAAAGCTATAATTTAAAAATATACATCGGTACATGATCTGGATTTTTGGAACATCTACAAAAATCTCCAAAATTTACTTATAATTTACTCCTCAAACACATCAAGTTTCGCTAAAATTTGGCTACAATTTATTTATAAACACAATCTCCTTTATTTTTTCCTTTCCCTTCTTCTTTCGAAATGGTTTCTGTGCTACATTTTTCATTGATCCTCTCTTCCAATATTGCATATATACTTGGGATAAGATACACCTGCCTATATCTGGACAATGCTTGCTTAGTAAGCTGCGGAGTTATTAACTTCCATTCTCGTAGTTCTTTATATATCACATTTTTAATTTCTATTTACCACACTGTTTAAAATTTCAACAAAAAAACTACTGGTAATCATTTATCTTACGTTTTATGTAAAAGTATAGAGAAAAATAAACGGACATGTTAAAATATCTACTTCATATAGGCATTTTTGATGACTAATAATAATTTAATTAATTGTTGGAGAGAACATATTTGTGCCTTAGACTAATTTAACTGTAATAAAACATTTATTTTTAATTTTTATTGATAAATTAAGTAATATAAATAGATAAAAATAGATAAAAATACAGAGAATAAAAATGGAGAATCTCCATCATTTACTTATAACTCAGAATTATTGTGAAAATGCAGAGACTTTGATTAAACAATTCAGTTAATTTTCAGACATTTTTTACTCTGCACTAGCGCTAGGGAAGGAATTTTACAAGTACCGAAAAGGCCATTTGCTAGTATTTATTTATTTATTTTTGTGCTGTTTTAGTGTTGTTTGTACTTCCTTTTCAATATTATCAACACAAAGTATCTCCACTAACCTTCAAATTTTTCTTTAAAAGTAAAGCTATTGGGTGTTTGAATTAATTCGTAGAAATAATTAGATTAAATTCGTTTGAATTAATTCATTCCTATGGCTTTCAGGCGTTTGATGACTGTTGAAAAGTCAACTCTTAATGATTCAGTTAAATCTTGAAGCGTTTGGCATGGATCTTCATCGAGCAATGACTTCAATTCTTCATCTTCGAATTTTTTCGGCTGCCCAGGTCGTTCTTTGTCTTCCAGCTCAAAATCACCACTTTTAAATCAAGCAAAACATTTCCGACATGTTTGTTCAACTAGTGCATGCCCTCCATAAACTTCCACTAAAATTCGATGACTTTCGGCAGCGCTTTTCTTCATGTTAAAGTAATGAAGTGGAACTCCTCGCAAAAACACTTTATCCGGCACAAAGTTAGACATATTCGATGAAGTAAAAAATTATGTTATTTACGCTTCAACCAAATGACATATACTAATAAAGAAGCTCAATGATAGTAGGTTCACGGGGAATACTACTCATGCCATCTATTGGAAAATGCCACTTGTCACGCCATCTATTAGAAAACGCTACGAATTAATTCAAACCCCCAATATAAAACAATTTTTAGATTTCTTTCTTCATAATTAATATATATATATATATATTATTATAGAAATAGAATATATATTGAATATTGAATGATACATCCAGTATGTGCTGCAGAGAAGTATTTTATAATATATAAAAACGGCTTTTCTTTTCTTATTCATTACGATGTATATAATTTTTATTGTACACAACTTTAAAACAGAAAAATTTTGTGATCTACTTGTCACAGCATTTATTAGTTTAGTTCAAGGTTAGAAAACATAACTAATTAAGTTCAGCAAACTAATGCGCTTCACTTAGCTTCCAAAGTATATTTTCAAAAACATAGCTCAGTATGTAATTAATGTATTCGGAATTTCTGAAAGTTCAGAAGTTATTCATTCCTTTTAGCCAATGAAGTTACTTTAACTTTTTGTCACAAAACTTTCTGAAGCATTTACAAGTCCATTTTTCATTCGATTTTCTAAAGATTTCGCGGATTTTCTCGCTCAGTTGTCAAAGAATGAAACTGTAATTTTTATTTTTTTGTAAATTAGATTGTTTGAGTCGAAAGTCAATCACAATTCTATGACCACTATCTTTTATTTTCGTACCTAGAAAAACGATTGAAAGCGCAAACTTTAAATACATTTCTTAAAGCATGTTTTCCTTTTATATGAAAAATAGTAAAGATGATTGTTACAATGAAAAAAAAAAAACTAAATAATATTATCATTAATATAATACTAAACATTATTATTATACACATGGATCCTATAAATTTATCAGCAAAACTTAAAAATAACACATTGTTGTTAATTTTTAAATAATAGTCTGTTATTAAATACTCACACATTTGTATTAAATAACGGAACAACTATAGTATTTCCCCACAGCTGAATTTGGCGATTTATTTTTGGCGATTATGGCTAAATCATAAATCTAAAAATCATAAATCATATAGCATAAATGATAAAATCATAAGCTAAATTATATATCATAAATCATAAAATCATAAATCCAAAATAAATAGCATGCAGGCTGCCATATTATATCGCAAACATATCATCGTTCAAATCGAAGGCAAAGAAAAATCGCCAAATTCAGCTGTGGGGAAATACTATAGTCGTACCTAAATAACTCATTGTCGTTAATAATACGATGTTGTTGTATTTCAGTAACAAATATATTATCTTTATATATATAGTTTGCAAGTGAGATGACGATTCCGGTTCTTACTCATCTATATAGCAGTTGCGACCTAATTTCCATACTTTAGTTAATTTTAAAAAATATAATTGTCCGATCGATAAGCTATTTAGTCTGACTAATTCAGAAAAAAAGCCCTTTCATTTGGTGCCTTATTTGTAACGAAATTTTGATTAGATTTTTAAAAATTAATTAAAATATGAAAATAATAACCTGACAATAACTTAAAATTTGGACATTTAAATTTATTTATTGCCAAAAAAATCTACCAGTCATTTATTTATTTATTTTTAGCATAAAATAAAATATGCTTTCACGCGAAAAATAAAAATTCTAAAATAATAGCAAATCCATGCGAAACTTTCGCACTTTATTTCTTTTCTTATTTAGTTTTAAAATTTGAAACTCATACACCTTAAGCCAAATTTCCCACCCAATTTTAATTCCTTAAAAGCCAAATTATTATTAGAAACAAATTAATATTGTGAGATGAAATGCTATTTATAATCAAACCACTATCATTCACGAAATTTTTAAAAATAAAATTCATGTTTGACGACCTAATTTTCATACTTCGTGAGGAAGGACAGGTTTAGTATAAGACCCTCATGGCGATTTTTAAATTTTTGCCATCATGTTGGCGATACATTTTTATTAATTTATTTATTTATTTTTGCATAATTTTGTGTTAAAAAAACTTAGTACCTATTTTGATTATACTTTCTATTATTGCGTACTTTAGTCAATTTATGACAAAAGTTCACATGGGGATTATATCATTAAAATATTCCTAGATTTAAAATGACGCTTGCAAAGATTGTAAAAATGCAATCTTTAAAAATACATTTTTTCTATAAAATAATCTCATCGTACAAATGTCGTAATTAATTTTTTATTAGATCGCTGAACTGAGTCCGCGTGCTTAAATATTGCTTATGTAATACTTTTTATCCTCGCGTATTTTATTAAGTCACTATCTTATCGTTACTAAAAAAAAATAATCGTAACTGGACCACGTTAAAGAAATATTATATAGATTAAATTTGCTCATGCATATGAAAATATGAAAATGGAGTAAAAAAACAACCATAACCTTTTTTAATATACTTCAATTTTAGATTTTTTTTTTCTTTTTTGTTATGTTTAAATAGTTTTGTTTATACGTTTTCGGCACGGATGAATCTCGCATGGCATGAAAGCTAAATCATTGATAATCCTGGGTAATATTTTAAAATTTTGATGCTGAAATAGATCGGACATTTTTCGCCAAGTAGTTTTCCTTTTGGGAAAGCTACTTTAAGCCAAGTTAGCGCATCAAAAATATAAATAAATTATAAAATATTGAAAAACAGAAAAGAAAGAAAAGGGGAAAAAAAAAGAAAGAAAGAAAGAGAAAAAATAATCACATAAATTATGTATTTTTGTCTAAAATGGTGATAAAAATTCAAAAGTCGACAAGAGGAGCTATATTAAAACTGTACTATGATCATATTTACATATTTAATTATTTAATTATTTATTTTTCTATATACCAACTACTATTAACTAACTCTACTACTATTATAACCACAGAAAATTAATTGTCTCATGCGATAGATGTAGCCGATCATAGCAAATTGTAATATTATATTTGGCCTGAAATTGTTGTGATTTTATAGTTGATCGAATAAATCAAATAAATCTAGAAAATAACGTGAAAGAAAATATTATGTACACCACGTATCGTGTTGTTCATATGTAACTGAGTTTTAAATAGGAAATTGCTACTTCAATTTTTTCGATACTGTCTGTTTCGAAACTATCATCTCATGAGCACCCAAATGGAAGCCCACTGGTAAACTATTGTCACAGGCACCGAGAGTCTGCGAATGAGTGGGTTGCTGCCGAAGGCAGCGGGGACAGGAAGCGAGCTTTTGAGTAATTTCATGATTTTTTTTTAAATTTTAATTTTGTTTATAAAGCGATATAAAAGAGTTTCCTTAAAATATAGTGTACAGCGAAGCAGGCAAAGCTTTCGTTGATTCACTACTTTCATTGATTTCACATTCCGTCATTTTGGACGGGGTTATATACTATAGTACTAAATAATATTCATTCTAGCATAGTTTGAAAAATCTATTTACTTTATAGTTTTCAAAGAAAATTCTTTTCTACTAGTAAACAGAGAATGTGCATAAGAATTTTGCTATAGATATATATATCGCCTGTAGATTTTAAATATTCTATAAAAATATTTCATTGGTAAATCAAGACATGTGAAAGGAACAAATTTAGTGAAGTTTTTACAAAGCTCTTAATTAATAATAACTAATAATATTACTTAATAATATAGAGTATTTTTAATATAAAATTTAATATTATTATTATAAACTTTTATATTTACATAAAATTATTTATAAAGTTCTAAAATAATAACGATTATTAAAATAAACATTATTAACATGTTATTATTGTGTAATTGGTTGATTATTATCTGAAACGTCAAAACCAATCTTACATCTTTAGTTTTTCAATTGCACTTATCACTTTTTGTAACGAACGAAAAATCTTTCCAAAAGAATAAATCTTCGTATTAGAAATATAGTCGACAGATTCCATTACTTTGCTTAATTAGCTCTCACAATATTAATTATAATGTTTGCCCACTTTAAGAAATTTTTATTTGTGTATTTTGTATAAATTTACCTAAATGTCTTAATTAATAGCTTAATTTTCCTGGAAATAAGCTGTGTTTAATTACTTGCTTTTATTAAGCGTTTAATTGATTGAATTTCCTCTCATTTGCAAGATTTAAGCCCTATAGCTTGATTTGCTTAAAATTTTATAGAAATGATTTAAAATACGGGGGGCAAGTCATTAAGTAAGTCACGAATGCATATGGCATGATTAAAAGTAGTAACAGATATCTCCAAAGAATGGTGATAGATGGCAGCAACATACAGCTTTATGATATTCAAATTGAGTAGGTAGCATTCACACACATGCGTAATGCAGTTTCAAAAGTGGCGATGGTGCTGAATGGTTGTACGATAGAATAGCAGCGTGCTGTGCTCCGATTTTTGTGGACGAAAGGACTTGAATCGAAAAATATTCATAAAGAAATGGTACCTGTTTATGAAGAGAAGTGTTTATCCCGTAAAGCAGTTTAAAATTGGTGGAGAAATTTTAGCAAGGCCGTTCCAAAATTGTTGGTGAAGATTGAAACGGCCGTCCAGTTTTGATTGCGACAAAATCAACTGAGCAACTGGTGGAACAACTGGTTCGGGCTGATCGAAAAGTGACAATTGACAGCATCGCAACAGCAATAGGATATTCTCATGGTTTAGCATACAGCATAATGCATGATCGTTTGAATTTCCGAAAAGTGTGTGCATGGTGGGTCTCCCAGCAACTGACTGAAGAACACAAAAAGAATCGAATGGGCATTTGCTTGCAACATCTTTTGCAGTATGCTACTGAAGGTGAAGACATGCTTAACAGAATAATCACTGGTGATGAGTCATGGGTCCATCACTACCAACCTGAATCAAAACATGCATGAATGCAATGGAAGCATCCTTCTTCACCTTCCAGCAAAAAGTTCAAGGTTTCACCCTCAACTGGTAAGGTTATGCTTACAGTGTTTTGGGTTTGCAAAGGAGTGATACTTGCTGAGTTTTAAAAAAACTGTGAAAATGTGAATGCTCAATCATACTGTGATGTTCTTTGCAAGCTTCGGACTGCCATTCGGAGAAAACGTCTTGGTCCACTGAAACAACGTCTTGGATGCAAACAATTTGCAGATGGCAACGACGTTCAACATGAAGTCCTAGTGTGGATGAGACAGCAACCCAAAGATTTTTATGCAGCTGGAATTGGGGCTCTGATAAAACGATGGGATAAGTTCATCAACGTTGCTAGAGAATATGTGGAAAATTAAAAATTGTTTCCAAGTGATTATCATGGTAAATTATTTTATTATTATCTTTTGTGACTTACTTAATGGCTTTCCCTCGTATATATATATATATATATATATATATACCACCTTCATCTAGAATGAATGAGTAGTCATTTTCTGAAACCCTATGCTAGAAACATAGATTTCTGAGTTAAACATATAAGGTAAACAAATAACCTGGATAAACGAAATGATAGACAATTTTTAGTCTACATTTTTCTAAATGGTGAAACAATAGTATGAATATTATGAAACTTCTGTATTGCAAGAGATTGTCGATTTATTTTCTAGAATTGGGTCATTAAACAAGATTATAATTGCTAAAACTCGCCTATTGTATTCGCATTCATTTTCAGAGGTTTTTACTTTCTCTTACCCATAAGGTAGAGAAAGTATTGTTTTTGCGTCAAATTTACGAACGTTAGATTTTGTTATATTTACACGTTTTGAGGTACCCTGAATACGAAAATCATGTTTTTAGTAAATGGTCTGTGTGTGTCTGTGTGTGTGTGTGTCTGTGTGTCTGTCTGTTATCAGCATATCTCAAAAACAAATTATGGTAGAAAGTTCAAACTTGGTATTCTAAATGCGTATCATATAGGGATGCTACAGTAAGCTTTTCGTTAAGATCAAGCAAATGGTTCGTGTACAGGGACAATCAAGAGAATTCTAAACATTACGTCTATGGGGGAAATTGCAGGAAAGTAGAGTTTAACGTCTATAGACTGCACTAAACCAAATGAAACGAATATATATTTTTTGTAATGGAGATAGTTAACTGGGAAAATTTTTTTTGTGTATGTAGGAGTCTCGCCTCCCCCCCTCGAGGGGAGTAAATTTTCATGATGGATATCTTTGAAAAGAGCTCGTCAATACCTTTAAAACGAATGGTTGAACCATCGATCTGCGATAATTTAAAACAAAGTTATCGATTTTTTTTACTTTTAATGAAAAAAAAAACAAAAAAATCGTACCTCTTTTTTTTTTTTTTTTTTTTTAAATATTGAGAATAAAATGGACTTTTTTTGGATATTTGGTGTTATACTACTTCTCTAATATGGAAATCGTCTGCCTTATCATAAAAGATAATAATTTTGAATAATAATTTTAATAAATTATTTTTTAAAAAGAGAATTATTTTTTAATAACCGAATTAAATTCTATATAAATGTAGGTGCATTAATGAAACGGAAGGTTGAGGGGAGCGGTAGCCCCCCTCACACAGAACTAATTATCATATAAAACTCTTCAGAAGCCTAATTTGAATTGTTTAACATAGGTTTACATAACAGTACTCGTTATCTTACCTATTAATCTGCAACCTGTATTTATAGTATTAAATTTCAGGGTAAGAGAAAGTCGTGTGAGTGACACACCAGATTATTTAATTAGATTGACCACGATAATATAAGATAACGTTCTATAATTCTAATGGGGGTGTCTAGAACTCGCTACCAAAGGGAACTGGAATTTATAAGGACGACATGGAACTATTTTTACTAGAGAGACACAATTTAGTTTGTAGATATCTGTTACACAATTTCTTTTCAGTGTATATAGGTACCATATTAATTAATATATTTTTTAGCATATTAAAATTCATTATTGATAATTTTATATTTAGGAAGCAAAAACTTCCTATTAGTTTAGATAAATATTTTAATGGGAATTTTGCGTTTCTAAAAAATCGTTTGATGTGTAAATAGTATTTATGCAAAAGAAAAATAACTATTTGAAATTATTTTAAAAATTCTAAATTAATAATAATTATTAATGCTATTTAATAATAAAAACTATTAAAACAATACTAAAGATAAATTTAATTATTATTTACAGAAATTTATCGACAAAAATTTTCAAAAACACTCACTATTTTTATTTCTTTCTGAAATGCTGAAACTGTATAAAATAACACTACTTATAGGATATTAAACAACATATTACTAATTCTTTATTTATAAAAAAGAAAATTAATTATTCTCAGCCTGTATACATGAGAGCCCGCTTCACTTACTAACGCCGGAAATCCAAGCCATTGTTATTCGATGGGAAATTTTGTTTACTCATAACGCATTAACTAATATGTATTTTTAAATACTGCTTTCACATTTAGAAAATTCACAACCGTTAAACTGACGGACTCTTAAAAAAAAAAAAAAAAAATCTTTTAATTTCTAATATTTTATTTTGAAACTGTAAAATGAAAATTTTCACATATTGAAAATTCGTTTTTTTCTGCTTCAAAATAAAACATTTAAACTTTTAAACATCCGTTTTTAAAAAACGCCATTCAATTTAACAGTTGTGAATATTTTCAATATGAAAACAGAATTTAAAAATATGTTTTAGTTAATGCGTTATAAGTAAACAAATTTTCACCTAGAATAACATTGATTTAGGCTTCTGGAGACGGTAACTAAAGCGGCTCCTTAAGTATTCTTTAACCACTTTTCTTGCGACCATGGTAACTTCTGCGCAAGTGCTGACTCAACTAGTCTAGTGTTAAAATAGGGGTGATTGAGAGAAAAAAAACAGCGATAAAAGAATGATGAATGATTGGATGTTTACCAAATCTCAACCTGTCGGTCAGTTTGGCACCCCTCCAAATTATTAGACTCGTACTCAAAGCTAATTTTGAGATACGTGAATACACTATATTAAGACTCCTATAATACGAGCTGACTCACAGGTGATCATTGTTGCCCAGCGGGAACATAGCTTGGCGACGTTTAGTTGCAGACGTATTACTCGGCGTCTTTATCGCCTAAAATGGCGAGTTTGCTTAAACAGAAGAGCGAATTATTGTTTGTACTTGATAAGTTTGGCGGTAATATTTGGCGAAATTTTCTTATAACCCTTACAAAAAGTAGCCATCACTGTTCCTGTTAAATTAGTTAATTTTAAATATTTATACACGTTGAAAAGTAGTGTAGGTTGTAAAATACAACATTTAGATAATCAAACAGCAATAAAAATAAATAATTGATACAAAAAATGCAAGAAAGCATATCATAATTGCACTTCATATTTGTGATTGAAAGCTAAGCGTATAATTTTCTTTTGGACAATAATCGCCCATTTCTTTCGCCTTTCTTCATCTGTTGGAAATCTAAATGTTCTAAAAGCACTTCTATGATTTTGAGCAATTTTCGGCTGCAAAAACTCCATTTTATGTGATTTGATAACACTTGAAATTCAAACCGCGGGGACAACAATCGCTGAGTGGGAAACAAAATGCCTGATGAGCCAGCCTGTATTGAAGGAGCTCTACACTATATCTCATGATAACTTTGTTTTTTTATAGATAAAAAATACTTGGTATGCAAATGAAACTTTTGTAAAAATAAAACATATACATAATTTTTATATATAAAATTCTAAAGTAAATAAATTTTAATAAGAAAAATATTCATATAATATTAAATATTATTATTATTATTATTATTTGGTTAATATTTAAAAATCTTTGAAATCTAGTATTTCCTGTTTTTCTAATTACATATATCACTGACTGTAATGAATAAAGAAACTTTCCAAAAAAATATTTTATTCGTTTCAGAAATAAAATCGGTAGATGCCATTAAGTTGTTTAATTAATTCACACAAAATTAATTATAATATTTAACTTCTTCAAGAATTTGCCTTCTGGGCATTTAGTTATAAGTTTACCTAATTGTAAGTTTAACTAAAATTTACCTAATTACCTAACGACAAACATTTCCGGGAAATTAGTTGTGTTTAATTACTTCCTTTTATTAAATGTTTAATCGATTTTGTTTACTTAGCTACAGAATTTAATCTTTACCTTCACATTCGTTTATATCTCATAAAGAGGAAAAAAAGAACTTTCTGAAAAAATTATATAGAAACCAATAATTATGAAAAAC
Organism: Salticus scenicus; assembly: GCA_963930645.1. Taxonomy (NCBI): domain Eukaryota; kingdom Metazoa; phylum Arthropoda; class Arachnida; order Araneae; family Salticidae; genus Salticus; species Salticus scenicus. The sequence continues at coordinate 220,633,480 of OZ005662.1, forward strand.
CAATATATATATATATATATATATATTATTTCAAAAGAATTTTGCTCAGCTATTGATTAAAAATATAAGAAATTTTTTATTTAAAAAAAAAAAAAAAAAACTGTACACATAAATAAACTACTGTAAAAAATAAATTAATTAAAATTAAAATTAAAATCATAAAATTATTATTAGAGTCATAAAATAACTATATTGTTTGGCACTATTTTCTTAATAATAAAAGCTTAAATTTCACGAAACTAACGCTGAAAATGATGTCATACTACAAACAATGTAGGGTCATACGGGGGAATTGTGGGTCAAAAAGCAACAACATCTTTATATTTTCTAAAGTTTGAAAGATAAAATGATTAAATTAGGCATGGAGTAATCTTAAATAATTTAGAAATTATCTAAACAGTCATTTTACCTAAATTAAAAATATTAATTATTTTATTTAAAATTTTGTGTGACCAAGAATTACCCCGGATTCGGGCAATTATGGGTCACACATGGGGTAAATATGGGTCAACGTCTTTCATTATAGTAATACATTTCAAAAGTAGATAAATGTTCTAAATTATCATTATTTAGTACACAAAGAACTTTTTTTAATTATATATTGTGTTATATTTAAAGAAAAGGACATTAATTTAGATAATAAGATTTATTTTTAAGAGTGTACTGCAATTTGATTTTGTTCCAACCCCACAATTCTGGGCAGAATTTTTTATAACATTTGTATTATATATTTATCCTGTTATTATCAACAACAAAAGGATTATTTCCCATTTAAATCAACTGGTTCGTAGAACATTGTTTTGAATAATTTCCGAAACATCTCATTTAGGCCAATGAAAATATCCGGCACCTCGTTCAAGAAATTTCATTTCTACTTTTTTCTTGTCCAAAATTTTAGTTATTTTCCCAATATAGAATGGGTTGTTATCATAATGCACAGCAAAATATTTCTGATCTTTAAGAACAGAATGGATTACTCGTAGCACCTTCTTCGAATTTTCTGAAGAGGAATTTTTTTTGCAACTGTTTTATTGGAACATCTTCAATCTTATTTTCATTGTCATTAGACAATTCTTTATCGCTAAACAATTCCAAATCAGCGTGGCTTTCATTTTAGAGACTGTCTATATCATCTCGAAGTGCTCTTACTTTTTTGCAAACAAAGTTTCTCTTGATGTCTACATCTTTTTGCTTGGGAATTTCCTTTTTCTTCTTTGCATTTGATTTTTCTTTCTTTGCTGTTGCAACGTCCAAGAAACTTTGATTTGAGATAGCAGCCAAATGTGTGTTAATCTGCCTTCTTATTTTGGTGTTCAGTACTCAAGATGTGTGCCTTAATTGCTGAGTTAATATTTCTTTAAAGCTGGAATTGATTTGTTCACCAGAAGTGCGTGATATTCAGTAGAAATTTCAGTACTAAAAAACGGTCACAGTTAAAGTATAACTTAAAGTTATAATTAAAAATTACAATAAAGTACAACATTTGAAGTAAATACTAATATTATTTACTCAGGAATAAATAGAAAAAATGCTAAAATATCAAAAACTATAACTGACCGAGAATTACCCCAGTGACCAAGAATTACCCCAGTAAACTAGGGTATAAAAGTATACTTTTAAAATTAATTCTAAATATAATGTATATAATTCTAAATATAAAGTATAAGTATGTATGAGAAGTGTAGGCCAATTGCTATTGAAAAACAGCACTAACAAAATTGCTCTTTCAAAAATGTTTCATTGGTATGGATCTTTAAAAAAAAAACATGATTTATAGAGGCAATCTTTTTTGAAGATGTTTTTCTAGTGATTTGAAGTCTTTTTTTTCTCTTATTTGATACACAGTTACATTATTTTTGAGCGTGATACAAGAAAATAGAATGTATAAGGATGACTTGGAGTAATTTAATTGCTTTGTTAAAATATTTTTTAATGCTTAAAAGTTAGTGACCATTATTTACCCCCGAAAAGAGAGTGACCCAGAATTCCCCCGTCTGACCCTCTACTAGTATAGAGAAAGTAAAATTTTATCCATGGCGTCCATGAGTGCATTTCAGCTGAGTAAAATAAAGGAAAAAGAATAATTTAGCGAAAAAACTTACATCACAATCGCAAAAATATATTGAGATAAAGTGAATGAAATTTTATTCATGGTATGCATGACTTTGGAAGTTTCGTTCATTGGTTCAAATAATAAATTAAACGTATAAACTTCGCTGGTCCATATAGCGATATTTGTTTTAAAAATTTACTTCAGCATAGTGTGTAATACACTGAGAAATATATATATATATATATATATATATATATATACCGCCTTCCTCTAGAATGAACAAGCGACCATTTTCTAAATCCTTAACTAGAAATATAGATTTCCGAGCTATGCGCATAAGGCACGCCAATAAACTGAATAGACGAAATTATCGGGAATTTCTAGTGTACACATTTCTAGATGGTGAAACAATATTCTGAAACTAAACTTTAAATATTCTGAATCATTTGTATTGCGAGAAATTCTCGCTTGATTTTCTAGAATTGGGTAATAAACCAAGATTATAGTTGCAGAAACACGCCTCTTGTAGTCTCATTTATTTGCAGAGTTTTTAAATAACTTTGCCCTCGAGAATATAGGCAAACGCTCTAGAATTCTAATAGGGGCTTCTGGAATTCGCTTTTCAAGGTGACTAGAATTTATAAGGATGACATGGAACTGTTTTTTCTAGAGCCACAACTTAGATTCTAGATGTCAGTTACAGAAGTTTTTCTCAGTGTAGCTGTTATCATCACAAAAAACAAAACTTGGTTAACAAGAGTTTGTTCCTCCATAAAACAAAACTTAAGTAACACGAAACAGTTTCTATTTTTAAAATAAATTATTTCTGTTGCTATACGGAGTTTTAATAGGTCAGGAAAAAATAAAAATAATAAAGTAAATTTGTAAAATTTAACTACGCCACGAGAAATTAATAATAGAGGAGAGGAGGGTATTATGGAATAGTCGGGAAATATGGAATACCGAGGTGATTTTCAAGAATTTTTACAGGTAAGTTTTCAAGAATTTAAACTTACTAGTACACACGTTATTTGAGCATTGATGTTAAGCATAATGTATGCTCAAAGAATTGTATTTTGTTACACATTGGTCGTTTTTTAGCAGAAAATATTTTGTCCATCAATTTAAAAGTTCATTTTTAAAAATGGCGTGTCGGGTATTATGGAGTACTTGGTATTTCATAGTATCATCTAAAATTGACTTCATGTATTCAACTAAAGAACCAGAAAATAAAGACGCCGTATGTATCTTCTGTCATGGAAAATTCTCCGAAGATGAACGAGGAGAAATCTGGATTAAGTGTTTCAGCTGTTCTTTGTGGGTTAACCTTGACTGTACCGGAGCAGAGAACGAAGATTATATCTGTGATTTTTGTATATAGACTCGAAGCAGAAATGGCTTTCACATAATCTTAAAAATATGTGAAATATATACGTTATAATATTATAGTTAAAAATAACTATATTTTATGAAGTCTAATTAGTTTTTTTCTATGGTTCAAACCACCGGTTCTATATTACCCGACTGTTTCATATTAATCTCCATTTGTAACTTTTTTTAAGTAAACTTTTTATAACAGCAAAAAAAATTTTTTGGATTTTTTTTTCATTGACAATTCATTACAAATAATTACACTATGTACTCATCATGATTTTGGGAATTTTTATTAAAAACAAGTAAAGTTATTGTAAGAAATGTAAATAGTGTTCCATAATACCCTCCTCTCATCTATATATAAACTAATAATATGTATAAATGGATAGACATGGGGTTTTAAAAATTTGAATTAAAGGGTTTCGATGTCATTTTTAAGTTTTTAGAGGCGTCTGGACCTCATAACGTATAGATATCATTATGTAAAAAAAAAAAATTGTTTTAAATACCGTGTGAACCAAAGTTTAGTAATTTGAACTGTTAAAGAGAAATAATGTCTGAAAAAACGTGGGGGGAAATCAAACCCTACGCCGACACTGACTGACTAGTTTAATACTAAAATTTTTTATCAAAATACTAAACAGCATTATTATTATTATTATTATTAATATATAATTTATTAATTATTAGTTGAAACATCAAAATAAACCTAGTCTTTTAGTTATTCAGTTGCATATATCCCAATTTTTAACGTAAATTTCCAGTATATTACATATTCGTATTAGAAATAGAAGCGGCCCATGCCATCAAGTTGTTCAATTAACTCTAACAATATTAATTATAACGTTTGACCTTTGCAAGAATTTGGCTTCCGGGCATTTAGTGTAAATTTACCTAATTTTCTTAATTAATGGCAAATATTTTCTGAAAATTCGTTGTGTTTAATTACTTGCTTTTATTAAATGTTAAATTGATTGTGTTTTCTCAGCTATAGCTCAGATAATCTATGGATTATCAATGCACTCGGATATTTATAAAGAGAAAAAAAAGTAGAAATTTCTAAAAAAATGTTTATTATTTTTTTTAATGCTTTCTATATTGCGAAACAGAAGGTAATACAATTTAGATAAATTATAATTCAAAATAACTAGTAACAGTTACAAAACATTATTTATTCATTTATTCATTTATCTATTTATTTGTTTGTTTATTTATGGTCTGAAGTATCGTACTTTTTTACACTTTCCAGCAATATAATAAAAAAGCACCACAGAACTGGCGTTTTAAAGTAATAAATACAAAGCTTTGAATAAACACCACAAGATGAAATAAACTAGAAAAATTGTTTCGGGTTTAAAGAAAATACGACCCATCGTCATCGAACAAAATAGGCACGAGTGCTGCAATGCTTTGATTGCAGCACTCGTGCCTACTTTGTTCGTCTGACGAAGGACCGTGTTATATTTCGAACGGAAACAATTGTTGCGAGTTTATTGCATCTTATGGTGTTTATTCAAAGTTTTGTACTTTCCAAGAAGGTTGAAAAATGTTGATGACTTCAGTTTGTCTCTCTGTCTTTCCGCCTGTCTGTCTGCTGGTCTATCTGTCTGAGCTCTAACTCACATAAATATTCACGGAATTTCTTGATCCTAGTACATATTATAAAAGTTTACTGTCGGATGTTTCCTCTTGAAAAATGAGTAAATACTACTGCTCATTTGTGTACAGCGACACCCGAAAGTATTCCAAAGCATTGCGTTCTATGAAAAGTATTTTTATAAAGCATATTTTAATACCTTTACTTTACACAAATCTTAATGAAATTGAAATATATGTTATTCATCTGCACAAAAGAATGCTTTTTATGAAATACAGTATGATTAGCATTAAAATTTACACGGCCGCACAAAAATATTCAATTACATAAAGGGCTATAACTGGAAATTTGCTGAATTGCATTTTCATTTGTATTAAGCGTTTTTAACATTTTCCAACAAATATTTATTGCAAATATGATTTAAATTAATGTGTCTGTCTGTTCTACTATCCGTCTATCTAGCTGCCTCTCCTCCTGCGTCCGTAAATATTTTCAGAAATTACAAAAAAAAAATAATTATAATAATATATGTTATTAAAGCTCACTGTGGAATGTTCTCTATTTAAAATGTCATTAATAGGTTCTGTACAACTGGTATGTGCACAGTGATACCCAAACAAATGCCAGTGCATTCCGTTTTAGGGCAAACATTTTTATAAATCAGATTTAAGTAATTTTCTACTACAAAAATGTTAAATAAATTGAAATTTATTGTTAATACACTGTACATAATTTCTGTAAATTTACTGAAATATTTATCCAGAGTCTCTGTAAATTCACATTAAATCTTAGTTAACCCGTTAGTAGTCGCTATAGACAGCGCCACCTATTTACAGATTGCGCACTTTTTATTTAACTCTCACCAATAATTTTAAGAAGTGATGTGATCGACGTTCCTACGATTTTATTCGCGTTTTATGTATATCAAATGCTACTTCTAAAAATTTTTGGTGCCTGTTGAATAAAAAAATCTGGCAATACTGAAGGATGGGCGGCAAATCGACCAACTAGCGACTACTAACGTGTTAAAAGTAAATAATCGAGATTATCGATCTTAATTCTGTATTTTTCTTTTTCTTTTTTTTTTTTTTTTTTTCTATTTTTATTGTTTAATTGCATAATAACGGCATATATAAAATAGTTTTTTTTTTTTACCATCTCCGTTTATTTTAGACTTAAGATAAATGATTACCAGTAGTTTTCTGTTGAAATTTTGAACAATGTATGCTTAAATAATATTTTGTATAGGATATGATATGTTTAACCTTCAGATTTATAGGCTACACTAAAATAATCAGATACATTTAAGGCTGCAATTGGGATTTAGTTGCTGCATTTTCTTCTGCGTTAAACTTTTTTAACACTTTCCAACACTGTTTGAGAGTAATTATGAATTCAATGAGTCTTTTTGTATGCCTTTCAATCCTTCTGTCTGTTCGTTGTTTGATATCGTAAGCAAAGAGCATTGAAAGTTATAGATACAACAAGCACTTGCAATTGGAAAGTGTTAATAATCAATGCATTCCGCATAATTTTCATTTTTCTTTTCTTCCCACATTTTAAATTTCCGTTTTTCCACATTCTGAATGCTGTATTTAGCAATATGACTGCATCAATTGCTGTATTTTTAGAAGATGTAGAAGAATTATTTTTTTGTTTTCTTTAGCATACAGTTAAAATGAACAACTTATAACATATTTTTTAAAAAAAATTATTTATTTATACAATGCGTTACATATTTTTTGTAGTTTACATCCTGGAAACTAGTAAAAAACGCGTCGTTTTGACAAAAATCACAAGGAATGTTAATACTTTTTATTTATTTATTTATTTATTTATTTATCGAACTTAATTTGAATTATTTTTATTTTATTTTTTATTTTATTTTATTTATTTATTATTTATTTATTTATTTATTTATTATTATTACAAAGGAAAAATTTACACACTTCGGTTTCTCTATCGCTGATTTTTTTTTTTTTTTTTTTTTTTTTCCCAGCGTAAGAGGAATATTATATCAAAATAATGATTTTTTTTTTTTTTTTTTTTTTTTTTTTTTTGACAAAAAGCATAGCGAAAGTTAAGACAAAGATGTCGTCTTTCTGTATTTCTATCTACATGTGTTCTCATTTCATTCGTAAATATTCTTGGAATGCCTTGTAACTGATAACTTATTTAGAGTCACCGCTGCGTGTTTTCTGTACTTATTTTTTGCTATTCTGATACTTACTTTCATTACTTGATGAAGAGTCCTGCATAATTATTTACACACGAAGGTTGTTCTTTTATATCACAGTTTACGGCGTTTGCTTACAAAATTCTATTCAATTATCATTCTACACATGAATTTCTATGCATTTCATTACAAAATATTAGCCACGTCACCGCTAAAAAATAATTTTCGATTGTAATCGAGAACTTTAATAATTATTTACCAGTATATTAACATTATGCTCAAATAAATTCCTTCCTACAACGCTTCTTAAAATATGTACAAATATAATTTTACGAAAATACAAATAAATTTTTATACATTTTCATAAATATTGCTGTAAAAGGTTAAACCTATTTCCCGCATGAAATGTGTTGATGCAGTAAGAATAGATTTACAGTTAAAAAGGAAACGAAGAGCCAGACTATTCATTTTTCTAAGGTCAGGCTTGGTAGTGAATTCGGAGACCAAATTTTGTGACAAATAGTGTTTAGGATTGGAAGGATTTCAAAGTTCTATCTTTAATAGGAACCAAGTTCTTGATTTTTTCATTTGATTCTAGAGAAATATTAACTTTAATTTTTTCCCAAGTTGCATCCGAGAGAAGGAAAAAGAATAGATCAACGCTCGAGAATTTAATCTGCTCGTCAGTTCTGTTAAGAGGGCTCTCTACTTATCGTCCACAGAAGCCAGAGCCAATGTTTTCTATGGAGAATTTCGCCCCATTATAACTTATTAACTAATATATATTTTTAAATTCCGTTTTCACATTCAGAAACTTCACAACTATTAAACAATTTATCGCTTTCTAAAAATTATTTTTTAATATTTTATTTTGAGCTTATAAAATGCGAATTTTCACAATGTGAAATTTTTCATTTTTGAGCTTAAAATGAAATCTTAAAAATAAAACAAATAAATTTTTAAAAAGCGATAAATTGTTTAATAGTTGTGAATTTTCGGAAAGTGAAAACAGAATTCAAAAATATGTATTAGTTAATGAATTATAATGGGGCAAAATTCTCCATAGAATAACATTGGCTTCGGCTTTCGGAGACGATAGGTAGAGGTTAAGAGTTAAGACGTTATACTGAGCGGTTGCCTGTTACAGACTGTATTTCAAGCAGTTTGTCATTGTTCCTCAATCAGAGAAATTTCTGCTTTGTAATGCATTTGTCTTAGTTTCATTGTACAAGTAATCGTTTTATCGGACTATTTTAAGATTATGCATTCAATAAACTACATTTACGGACTAGAACCCGACTGTTTCTATTCGAACTACTTTCTTTACGCTGGAAAGTTGAGATTTTCGTAACGATATACAGATGACAAAGACTATATAGTGAAATCTCCAGCTCCAAATAAATATTTTAATTATTTATTACAAATTAAGACACGGATGTAATAAAAGTACAGCTCCCCAATATATACAATAAATAATATGCTTTTTTAAAAATCCAATTTGCACTTTATATACAGTCGGTAACAAAAGTGTCCGAACTCTAGCAAAAATTCCTATGTAAAAAAAGTACACTTCATGCGGTTCTGTTAAATAAATCCTTATCGAATCATGTTCTTAGACTGACTAAGAACAGGATTCGACAAAGATTTATTTAACAAAACCGTATGAAGTGCACTTTCTTTACATAGGAATTTTTGCTAATGTTCGGACATTTTTGTTACCGACTGTATATATATGTGTGTGTGTGTGTGTGTGTGTTTGCAAGAAACAATGCTAAGAAATGTTGACTAAGTTGTATACTAAATGTTGTATATGATGCTAAGAAATATATACTTTTAAACTATTTCATAAACAGAATATCCTGTGCAATTTTTTTTCAGGAAACCAAAATATTTGTTACAGCTTCGCTAAAAATAATTTTCGGGTGTAATCGAACATTTCAAAGATTATTCACCAACACATTAATATTATGCTCAAATAGATTCTTCGCTACAACAAACGCTTTTAAATATGCATGAAAACATTTTTACGAAATAATAAATCCATATGTATGCACTCCCATAAATGTGTAGATAACGTACATTAGATAGTCAGAACTCGAGCACAAAATAAATATTTTATTCATTTATTACAACTTATGGCGAAAAGAAACTATAAAAGTGCACTCGTCATCAGGATTAAAAGTTTAAAAACTTTTGTTTTAACTCTGATTTTGATAACGTCTGCACTTTTGAAAATCAGAAGTTAAAAACTTTGAGAAACGTTGGATTAGTGCGCATCTCAACTGTGATTACACTTCATGGCGGAAAAGATCCTTGGTAAAATATAAATTAAGGAAAGAATTTTAAATTTATAGTTTTATTTTACTCCAGATTTATTAATTTTAGAACAGCTTCAATTTGATATATGTTGTTCACACATATATTTATTATATTACACATATATATTTATTACATAGCATATTTCCTTATGTAAATTGTATAAATAACATTTCTTGTATGTATACAGTGGCTTACAGAAAATGTAATTACGAGCACTTTATACTCGCGAAGGATATTTCTTCGGTGCACATTTCGATGTCTTTTTACTACACAAAATATAACAAAATTAACGAAGTTATTCAGATGTACAAAAACGTATTTCCTATGGAATATGACGCAGGCCTAGGACCCTAGAGTAGTCAATTGGCCTTAATCTCAACTCCAATCCAATCCAATCCTATGGAATATGATGTTATTAGCAATAGTGATTTATTTATGAAGCTGCACAAAAAAATTCAAATATTTTACAGGATATAAGTAGACATTTTTCAAAATGTATTTATATTTGCATTGTGCTTAAGGAAAAAAAAAATCTAACGAAGATAAAACTTATATCAATCAGGTATTTAAAATCGATTTTTTTTTTTTTTTTTTTTTTTTTTTTCATTGTCTGTTTGAGCTGCCTAATTTTTCTTTCTTGTTTTCTCTGTACAAACAAAATACTTTTTCGAAAAGTAAAAGAACAAAAAATTATACAAAGAACGCTTAGAAAATAGATTATATTCTTTTAAAAAAATTGTATGTAAGTTGTTTACCCATATTTTATTTAATGCGTATCATTGTGATTTTAATTTGAAAAAATTAAAAAAGAAAAAGTTATTTTTGAAATCTACTTCGTGAATTTATTGATTCATTTAATTTTCTAAGCATTTAAGATAATTCTGTATAAATAGATTCTATGCAAAGTAAATTAATATGTATACAATCATATATCTATACTAACACATAAAGAGGAAAACTTTGTTTGAATCTGGAAGGTAATCTCTGGAAATACTGAATCGATTTAAAAAAAAAAATAATCACAAATCAAAAGCTACACTATCCCTGAATGCTATATTGCCGCGGTAGCCCAGTCGGTAGAGCGCCGGCCCCGTAATTGGAAGATTGCGGGTTCGGTACTCGAGCCGGCCAAAGACCGTCGTGTACACTAATGGTGGCTGGTGCACGTAAAATCTGTCGTGGCCGCAAAGTCCTCCATGTTCCCATCAAAAATTATACCTCTGGGGGCCACCAAAGCGGGAGAGCTATCCTTTCCGTGGAGGTTTAAAATTGTGATGGCATGTCTCCGGAACACCTCTAGGGGTGTGTCCCAGACCTTCTCCAATTGCCCATCTGCGCAGCATTAGTGCGACGTAAAACCCAACTACAACCCTGAGGTCTATAAGCCCTAATTAATTTCGATAAAATGTTTTTTTTTTTTTTTTTTTTTTGAAATTTCAATATTTTAATTAAAATCCCCATAAAAACCATGGAAAAAAAGAATGAAATATTGCAACGAAAGCTTTCGAACACTGGGACTTTAGGGTAAAGCATCGTGCTCCGAATCCAGAATTTGTGAGTTGGTTCCCCGTGAAGAGAAATAGTTTAACACGTTGAGCGCCATGCGAATTCTCAATAAAATCCATTAAAACTCCTTAATGATATTATCCTGTTATAAATAAACATTAAGTATATTTTAAATAATTACTTAAAACGATGTAATATTTTCAGTTTTATATCATATTTTACACTGTCAACCACCGATGGTTGACGCAGCTTTATATCATATTTGACACTGTCCGCCACCAATGACTGACAGGCGCTCAACGTGATAAAAATAGTTTTTGTTAAAATCTAAATTATTTATTTTTCATTATGCTAGTTATGTTTGTGTTATCTATCTATACTGAAACATAAAAAGGAAAAGTTTGTTTGTATGTGGAGCGTAATCTCTGGAACTACTGAACCGTTTACAATTTTTTTTTTTTTTCTAATCAAAAGCTACACTATCCCTGAGTGCTATAGACTATAATTTATTTTGATAAAATATTTTTTTTAATTGAAAATTTCAATATTTTAATTAAAATCTTCATAAAAGTCCTGAAAAGAAATTTTTTTTGTTGTTTTTATTTATAAAGCGATATCAAAAAACAGTGATTCAATTCTTTTGAAAATTCATTTAAATATAGTGACCAGCGAAGCGGAAGTTGCCTGCTACTATGTATATATATGTGTGTGGGGGAGGGGGGCGCATAATAAAAAATGAAAATACTAGATTAAAATAAATGTTTTATTTTTTATAACAACTTATAGAGAAGAAAAAATATAAAAGGGCATTCGTCATCAAGAATAAAAATTTTGTTTAAGCTGTAATTTTTTATAAAGTCTGCACTTTTGGATACCTGATGTTAAAAACCTCGAGAAACGTAGCATTAGTAAAGTGTAAGTATTTCAACTGAAATTATACTTCACAGGTTTTTATATCAAAGAAATTATAAATTTAAAGCATAAAATTGCGCTATTTTAAATTTACAGTTTTATTTTGCTTATATTCTGTTCCTTGTATGTACATTTAAAAGAAAAATATCCATAAGATAACATACATTAAAACAGAAAGAAATATAATTGCCGAAACGTCAGTGGAGGCCCTCTGTTGAGACTCAAAACGGTTTTGGGCTGTGTCTGTCTGTCGCGCGATAGCTGCCGCAAACATAGCGCTATTGATTTGAAATTTGGTACACATGTTCATGAGCCCTACGAAATCAGCTGTATAGTTTTTGGTATGTATTCCATTTGTAGTTCGTATACAGGGACACGCCAAAGTTTTTCTTATCATTACGGCCTATGGGAGGAATTTGTATGTATCGCGATAGCGGCCGCGAAAATAGCGCTATCGACTTGAAATTTGGTACACATATTCATGAGTCCCACGAAATCAGCTGTATCGGTTTTGGTATGTATTCCATTTGTAGTTCGTATACAGGGACACGCCAAAGTTTTTCTTATCATTACGGCCTATGGGAGGAATTTGTATGTATCGCGGTAGCGGCCGCAAAAATAGCGCTATTGACTTGAAATTTGGTACACATGTTCATGCGCCCCACGAAATTAGCTGTATAGTTTTTGGTATGTATTTCATTTGTAGTTCGTATACAGGGATACGCCAAAGTTTTTCTTATCATTACGGCCTAAGGGAGAAATTTTTATGTATTGCGATAGCGGCCACAAATATCACGTTATTAACTTGAAATTTGGTACACATGTTCATGATCCCCACAAAATTAGCTGTATAGTTTTTGGTATGTATTCCATTTGTAGTTCGTATACAGGGACACGCCAAAGTTTTTCTTATCATTACGGCCTAAGGGAGGAATTTGTATGTATCGCGATAGCGGCCACAAAAACCACGCTATTGACTTGCAATTTGGTACACATATTCATGAGCTCAACGGAATTAGCTGTATAATTTTAGGTGTGTATTCCATTTGTAGTTCGTGTACAGGGACACGCCAAAGTTTTTCTATCATTACGGCCTATGGGAAGAATCTGTATGTACCGCGATAGTATATACCACCATCTGTATATACCACCGCAAAAATCAAGCTATTGACTTCCAATTTTTGCCGAAACGTCACTGGAGGTCCTCTGTTGAGACTCAAAAGGATTTTGTGTTCCGTTTGTCCGTCTGTTTGTCTGTCTCTCGTGTGATAGCGGCCGCAAATATTACGCTATTGACTTGAAATTTGGTACACATGTTCATGATCCCCACGAAATTAGCTGTATAGTTTTGGGTGTGCATTCCATTTGTAGTTCGTGTACAGGGACACGCCAAAGTTTTTTATCATTACGGCCTATGGGAAGAATTTGTATGTACCGCAATAGCGGCCGCATAATTTCTCCGATTGACTTGGAAATTGACACATATATTCAGGTTTGATATAGAAATAGCTATTTATATTTTTAGGTCTATACTTTTTATGGATTGTATACAGGGACACGCGGAAATACTTCACATTATGGCGTATGAGGTGAATTGCGTTTAAACGCATTTTAACGTCTTTACTTTGCAATCAAGAGAATTAAACTAGCTTACGTGAGTAAGATGTTTAACTTATGTTGTTTGAAGAAAATATTTTCTCTTAAGCTTTCTAATTAATGTACAGGACCTTACAAAAGTGTTCTGACAATGTCACGTAGTCATGCAAACGATGTTAAATTTGGAACAATTATTAATTTTAAACGCAAAGTAAGCTGAATAGTTTTTACTGGCGTATACAATGTTTATGGTTTGTTTACGGAGACACGCAAAAGAATTTCGTAGCATTAGAGCCTATGGACAAACTTTTATTTAAGCGAACACTTTAATGCGTTTATGCTGAATTGAACTTAATAAAATTAACATACATTATAAAGATGCTTAAAATTATGTTTACTCTTAAAAAAGGTTATGTATAGACTAAATAATTTATGGGACTACACAAAATAATTCTGAGTATGTACTGTAATCATCCAAATGATGTCAAATTAGTTTGAAAAATTAATGAGTTATAATTAATTAGGTTTATTCTTATTATTGGCGTTCATAATGACTGGGTCTACTTTTCTGGGATACATAAAATAATTTCGTACTATTACGGTCTATAGTCGATATTTATTAAAAGTTTATTTTAACATGGTTACACCCCATCAAATATAATGAAATTTTATTAGAATTTTAAAAGCATGTTTTCCTGTTGATAATTGTGGGCATAGAATTGGAAATTAGTTTAAAGGTTACGCAAAGTATTTCCGATATGCTATGTAATTTTCTTTCTATGAAATTTAGTAGTTATGAAATTTGATATTTATGAATTTCAGGGAAATAATACAAGACCGTCGTTTATTAAGAATACATATTGTTGCGTACTTGGGGGTCCGTAAGTTGTCCGAGAATGAAAGGCAAAACTTGCAAAAATTCAGTGATACAGTGATTTCGATATTCAATGATTCAGTGTGTATTCACAGAAAGTTCCAGAAAAATACAGGTCTATAAACCAAATATCAGCTTCAATTCAACCTGTAAACACAGCTTAAACAACAGCCGTTAACAGCAAAACAACAGTACAAACTGTTTAGAAATAACACATAAAGAAAGTCTCATATAAAGAGGCTCAAAGCAAAGCAAGCATTTGACGAAACTGACACGGATCTGAGACTGATCGCCTTGGCGAAAAAATGCTCCTTTTATACTTTTCTATCGAACACGGACTGTTCTGGAAAATTCTCGTATCTCATAATGAGATTAGAGATTCAATATTTGGTATATCCCTAATAAGGCTTTTCTCGCCAAGGTCGCGAAAAAATCGCCAAGAAGGGAAACAGTCGCCAAATTTGGCGCCAAATCCCTTTCTTCCCTTATTGGAGCTTTTAAAAGTGTTTTTAAGGGAAAATCAGGCTATTTTAACGCTAAAACGACTAGAAGTGCACAAAGTTAGCATTTTATTAACTTTACTAAACCTCTTTCAAAGAATTGATACAAAAATAAATGCAATTATTTACAATTCCGTAACACTTTATAAGATATGCAAATAGAGACACAGCGGAGGGTTGAGGAGGGCGGCAGCCCCCCTCAGGAATTTATCTGATTATGGTAACAAGTCGATCTAACAATATATACGTTTATATAATAAGGAATAAATAAAAATGACCTATTGAATAATGTCTGATGTAAATAGGACGTTGAGGCTCCTGATCTGCAGATCCACTAGTATATTTCCTTTGAAGTGTGATTTTTTTTTCACAACAATTTTCGAAAAATTTGATTTTTATTTAAGATTTCGATTCGTCTATACGTCTGTCTAATCGTCTGCCTTTCCACATTCTCATTTAATAAATATCTTTTTAATTGCTTTGAAGCCCATATTATTTTTTCTATAAAATATTTCGTTGTTCTCATTACATATTCAATATTTCTATATATTTTATATTTCTGTATATATGCATTCTATATTATCCTATATCCATTATTCTTATATTCATTATATATATTTATTATTCTCATTCATTTTTTCTATAGAATATTTCACTCTGAAAATAACTGGAAAAACTTGAGCTCAAAATAAATACATATTTTATGTATTTATTACAATTTATCGCGAAGATCAAATATGAAAAAGCATTAGTCATCAGGCTTAAATATTTAAAAACTTCTATTTTAGCTCTGACTTTTTGTTAGCGTCTGCACTTTTGGAAATCAGGAGTTAAATTTTTCAAAAACGTTGGATTAATAGGCCTCATCTATACACTAACTGTAATTATATAATTGCATGATATATAAGAACCCTGGTACGATATAAAATGGGCAGAGTTTTAAATTTACGGTTTATTTTATTTCATATTTATTAATTTTAAAATAATTTAAGTTTGATATGCTCGGTATATACTTACTAAACAGTGTACTACCTTACTGAAAACGGTATAAACAGCATTTCTAGTATACATATGGGGAATTTACAAGAAATTTGATTACATTATACTTCATGAAGGGTGTTTATTTTAAACACCTTTTGGTTTCTTTATACTACACTGTACACAATTTCTGTAAATTTACTGAAACGTTTATCCAAAGACTCTGTTAATTTACAGTAGTTTTTAGATTAACCCTACAAGGCACCCAGTTCCATATGTGGAACACAGACTTTAATCGTTCCTATAGCTATAAAACTATTAGTAGCGACATCTCTTGACATCTTGATAGAAGCTACTGGCATTTAGAAATGTAGTAATACGAATCTTTACCTAAAGATGTCGTTCGTGTTTTTCTTATAGTGCACTCAGTGGGAAATTTGAATGAAAGTGATACGTTAGTCGTTTGTCTGAATTCAAAAATAAAAAAAGAATAGTTATTGTACAGTTTTGACTTCAAAAAAAATACTGTGTGTTATAACGAAGTGTATATTTTGCAGAGGTAAGTAGTTTTATTTTTATATTACAATAGTAAACGTATCAGTAAATCATATTTTCATGTATTTTCCACATACGGCACGTTGAGCTGAAAAGTTGATTTTTCCGTAAAATATGGTTTTATTTTTATTTTTATAAGTTTCCCTATCTTCTGATCACTAATTACAACCTATATATTTTTTCGCGCACTAAAAAAAAATTGAGCCTTGTAGGGTTAAAGTAAATAATCGAGATTCTCAACCTGTATTTTTACGTATTTTAATTATTTAGTTTCTCAATTAAATTAAAAAATGACCGTTTCTTCTTTAGAAAAAGCATTTTAAGTCACAAATATATCCCTGCCAGTAATTAATTGAATTAATATTAGTCATTAGAATGCATATATAAAACAGATTGGTACAACTTGCTGGTTGGTCCACAACCCTATTTGGCGATTTCCTTTTCACGCCATTTTGAACGATAACAATGTAATTCTGGATTCTTTACAACATTTGTTTACGTTTGGAACCCATGGCAAGCATTTCTGAAAATCTCATTTCACCATAATCACCAAAAAAAAAAAATTGCCAAATAGAGTTGTAAACCAACCTGCATATTTTTTAACATCTTTGTTTATTTTTCTGTGTAATTTTACATAAGACTTAAGGGGTTACATCCAGTTGTAATTTTCAAAAAATCGATTTTTTTTTTTTTTTTAACATATTTTGAATGTACATATATTTGATAATATTGTCTGAAAATTTCATATCGATCCGACAATTAGTTTCGGAGAAATTTGCATATTTGTAAAGACGTCTCCGAGCGTTTTAAAGTAGGCGGAGCATAAGCCAGAGTAGCAGCTGTTTTTCATTATCCCTATGCCCTTGTCCATGCTTTTCATAATGTTTTGCTTCTTAGAATAAGAATATAAAAGGTTTATCTTATATCTGAGAGCTATATTTAGAAATTTTAGGTATACAGTAAGTAAATATCGTCAGTTTAAAGTGAACTGCCACGTTGTCAAGTCGTGCCAGTATTCTGTTTATTTCCTCAGTGTGTAGAGTTTTGTCTAATGCCATTTGGGCTTCTTATTATCATAATTGCTCCACTGACGACAATCCTCAACATGGTAAATGCCCGACTGGAAAAGACTCATGGTGTTCTTGGCAGAAAGCACGAGCCTTGGACACATTATCCAGCTACAAACATGATTATCAACCCTTACCGCCTGATGTTGCTGAAGCTATACTTCCAATTTACGTAGATCTTAGTAATGAAAAATTATTAGAAAGATGCGTTGGTGGTTTCACGCAAAATAATAATGAAAGTTATAATCAGCTGATATGGAAAATAACTCCAAAAATAATCCCATGTGGCTCTAAGATCGTTGAAATTGCTGCTTATCTTGCTGCCGGCATGTTCAATGAAGGAAAAACATCTCTTCTATACTTCATGAACGCAATGGGACTATCGCTTGGGCCTAATGCCCATGCCTATGTAGAAAAAGAGGACGCAGAGCGCATCTTGATCTCTGACGCGCGAGGGGAGAATGTCACGTAGACAACAACAGTTGGCTGTACTAGAAGCAAATGATGAAGCAGAGGTTTCCTCTTATGGTCCTGGAATAGATGACTCGATGTAAGTAGGAAAATAAAATTTTTAACTTAGTTTAAATGGTTCCCAAAACTTTAAACGCATTTATCTCGAAACGGTGTTTTCAAAGTCGGTGAGCAAAATTTCTCAACAAACGGCTGGACCGATTGACTTGAAATTTTGACACGATTTTCTTAGATATTTTTGACAGGTAATGATCGTAGGAATAAGGTTTCTGATAATAATTTCGATTTTTTCAGCCACTTTCAAGTGTAAATTTTCATGAAAAAAACGATTTTTTTTTGGGGGGGGGGAAGCCGCCATTTTGTCAAAAATCAAAATTTTGACTATTCCTACGATCATTACCTGTATTCATCTATCCTAACAATAAATCTTTTGGTTTTTTTCATTTCAGATAATTTGGATCAGAGATATCTTGCTCACCGCCAGACACCTTTTTGTGGAAGTCCTCTAGGAGATCTACTACAGGAACAGCGGAACCCAATATTTTTGTAAACTCATCACGGATTCTTAACATACATTAAATTTGCTATATGTATATGTATTGTATATATTTCTTTAATAAAAGGCCTCTTCGCAAAAAATTCACAAAAAAACACGTTTTTTCGTGCATACAACTGGATGTAACCCCTTAAGATAAGTGACTGCCAGTAGTTTTCTGCAGAAATTTATAACAGTGTACGTGGAACATAACGAAATTAACAACCTTACTCTGATTCAAAAAAACTTAAATACTATAAAATAATGTTAACAATATAGATGTATGTATAACAATATAGATATGTTGTTAACATCTGATTCATTTATATAACTACACGAAAGTATTCAGATATATTATGAGATATAACTACAGATTTTTCTAGTTGTATTTTCATTTGCTTTATGCATTTTAAACTTTTTCTATCAAAATTGAAAATTTAAACAATGTAATAGATATGTATAATTGGAGACGTTTTTTCTAGTCAAATAGAACTGCCTGATTTTTCTTTATTGTGTTTTCTGTGCTAACAAAACACCTTTTTAGCAAGTGAAAGAATAAAAAAGAATAAAGGAACACATAAAAATTGAACTTCTATTTTAAAACTTAATTGCTTTAAAATAGAACTATTTATATGCATTTTAATAAATACTTTAAAAATATATTTTTGGAATTTACTTATTTAATTTATTAAACGTTCAAAATAGTTCCACATAAACACATTACGTATAAAATAAATTCACTTATATAGAATCACAAAAATTTATGTAAGTATGGCATGTATTAGAAAAGGAAAAATCGAGCTCAAAATAAATATTTTATTGATTTATTACAACTTTCAGCGAAAAGGAAGTAAAAGTGCGCTCGTCATCGGGATGCAAAATTTAAAAACTTCTGTTTATACTCTGATTTTTTATGACATCTGCACTTTTGGAAATCAGAAGCTAGAAACTTTGGGAAATACTGGGTTTGTAGGTATTTCACTTGTGATTACAGTACATGAACGATGATAATTTATAAGCATCACAAGGAAAAGATAAATTAAAGTCCTCTTATTACAATATTTTAAATTTATCGTCTAATATTTCCCAGTTTATTTGCTTTAGAGAGAAAAATATTTGCGTAAAAATGTATATTACGTGAATAGTGAATTATTAGCCTTTGAAGTATGATTATTTTTACATTTCCCAATAAAGTTGAAAAATATTTATGAATTTGGTTCATGTGTCTCAATTTATATCTGTTTATCCCATTCTCATTTCTGAATATATAAGGCTCGCCGGCGGTCGAGCGGTTCTGCACTCAATGCAGGTAGATGGGATGCGCCGGGTTCGATCCTAGGTCGCTCTCAGCGACCTAGCCGTTCGGAGTTTTCCGTGATTTTCTCCGAACTCACGTAATTACGGGCAAGTACCCCTTTGAAAGACCCCCAAGGAGGGCATTCCGCCTATAGACCTAGGAACCTAGCGCAGTCAATCGGCCTTAAACCCTACAACCCTACAACCCTGAATATATTTTTAGATTGTCTTAAAATCATTATATAGTACTCCGCTCCATTAAAGCATGTCTCCTACTAAAAATTGTATGAAAAGGTACTAAAGGTTTGAGTACATTTCCTCATAATAAAAATTCGGGTACATTAAGGTCCATTGTACAAAATATAATAAACCTAACATATTGTAATCAAATGTACAAAAATATGTTTTCTATCTATGAATGAAATTAATGGTTCATTTAGAGGAACACATAAAAGCATTAAGATACGTTATAGGATGTCAGTGGAAATGTATTAAAATGTATTTTAGTTGTGTTATTATTTTTTACATTTTTCAATAAATTTGAAAAGCGTTAATAAGGATTAAAATAATATAGGATTAAATCAAATAATGTGTAAATGTAGTTAAAAAATGTGTTATAATGTATGCGATTCGAATTATTATTCTTTCTTGTTTATTCTATGAGGAAACTAGTATATTGTGGCCATGAGAAAACTTTTTTTTATATTTTTCCATAAAAATTCACACAGTTCAAAGTATTTATTAAAGTTATTATTTATTGAAATTTTTCATGTTAAATGCAGATGATTATCATCTAGATACGTATAATACCAAATATTCAAAGAAAGTTAATTTTATACCTTATACATACATGACATCTGTGGCATTTTTTTTTTCTTAAATAATATATATGTATAACTGTGTTTTAAGTTATAACAGCTATATGTTTCAACCATTTGTTTTAAAAGTAATGACAAACCCTTTTCAAAAAATACGTATTTGAAAATTTTTATCCCCACCGTTGCGCCTACATATACAAAAAAAAAAAAAAAAAAAAAATCTATTAGGTCGTTGCAATAGTTCGTGCAGTTTTTATTGCTTCATTTCATAAAAATACATCAAATCAAATGACAATTTTTAATCAAAATATTCTCCATTACTTTCTACAACCTTTGCCCATTTTTCGTGTAAGAAATGTACAACCACGGCGATAGAAGCTCTCGTCTTTGGAGGCAATAAAATGATCCGCGTCCGCACGAACTTTTGCAACGACCTAATAGTTAGCCATTACACTGTAAAGAATTTCAAGCTAGATTATGGGCAACGCCCGGCAGCATAGATTCCAGGCAAAGCCCGTAAAAAACATTTGGACCATAAATGATATATTCTTCCGTAATTTTACGTTATGGCAAATATACAACTTTCAATTAAACTCTTTTAGTTAAATTAGAAAAATAACAGCTCTTTCATATCTATTATTTCAATGGGAATTAATATATATATATATATATATATATATATATATATATTTGTGCTTTTAAAATGTGTCAGCACCAGTGGTTAAGACTTCGCAAGATTTTTATGAATGTTGAGCGGTAGGTGGGGCTTTTGTAGAGAATAATAATTTGTAGAAAGGGCCGCGGTAGCCTGGTCGGTAAGAGCAGCGAGTTCGTGATCGAAAGATTGCGGGTTCGGTCCTCGAGCCGGCCGAAGACCGTCGTGTACGCTAGACTGGTGCACGTTAAATTCCGTCGTGGTCGCAAAGTCCTCCAAGTTCCCATCAAAAATTATACCTCTGGGGGTACCGGAACATGGGTTTAACTCGCTCTGATCCGGATCAAAATTCGAGTTCCTGTTGTTTGGCTGGTGCTGCCATCTTTCACCAGCTACTGGAGCTAAAGTCGTACTTCCTCTCTATGAGGCGCTCCTAAATAACGGAAGACGCACTCCCAATGCCTTAAAAATCCGGTTAGTTCCACTACCGGGGCTTGGAATTTCCGAGTGGCACACAACAATACAGAAGAAAGTTTTTTGACAGCCTCTGACACAATTTTTCTTTTTTTAATTATTTTATTTTCATTCATTGAAAGTGTATCACAATGACTTTTGGGGTAGTAACTTTTTTTTTTTTTTTCGTTGAAGTTCTAGAGGGCATTAGAGTTGCTGCCATCAAACTGCACTCGCACCTTCATTTATCCTTTGCTTATGAATTGCATTTAATTATTTCATTATGAATTAATATTTTTATGCTTTTAAAATGTGTCAGCACCATTGGTTAAGACTTCGCAAGATGTTTATGAATGTTGAGCGGTAGGTGGAGCTTCTGTAGAGCTTCAGAAGAAAGCCATATGATACAAATTTGTTTTAAAATTAGTTTATGTTCATTAATTGAAAGTGTATCATAATGGTTTTTGGAGTAGAGACTTTTCTTTGAGGGCAGAGGTGTTAAGGGCTTTGCTGCTTTCAAACTGCACTCATGCTTTCATTTACCGTCTGGCTTTTAATTATTTTAATATAAATTAATTTGATATGTTTTTTAAATGTGTAGTGTTCTTTAAAAAAAGTGTTTTTTTTTTTTTTTTTTTTTTTTTTTTTTTTTTTTTTTTTAAGTACTAGGGGGCTCTGCCTCTGCTCGCTCCGCTCACCAACCCCCGAGGAAAGATTCGTCCCCCCCCGGACTCGCTTCACTTATTAACCCCTGCGACGCTCTGCCTTTCGCTGAATAGAAATTGTTGATATTCACTTCTTTACCTTTCACTGAATTGGAAAATTAATACTGCATAAATCAAGAAAAACTAGTATGCTGTGGCCACCACAAGACTTTCTTCTATATTTTCCTATACAAATTCACGCAGTACAATATTAAAAAAAAAAAAAAAAATACGATTTTTTTTTTTCAAAGTTTTTTTTTTTTTTTTTTTTTTTTTTTGTTAAAAAAAAAAAAAAAAAAAAAAAATCGATAACTTTGTTTTAAATTATCACATATTTATAGTTCAACCATTCATTTTAAAGATATTGACGAGACCTTTCGAAAGATACCCATCTTGAAAATTTACCCCCCCCCCCCGGGGTTTAATTTCCCCTGGGGGGGGGGAAGCGATGACCGAGAATTTTTTCCTAATTAACTACTACTATTATCAATAATTCATATTAATTTCACAATCACAGGTTAAGAATAACTCCCATTATGTACATTTATACGAAATTTTGTCCTATACTGCCATGTTAAAAATTTAGAAAAAATACGATCACAGCACCACCTGCTGAGTGATTGATCCCCAAATCTAATCAGCCCCAGTTTATGTCAGGGGCCAACTAAATACCAAGTCTGGTTAAATTTCGTTAAAAAAAAACGATTTTTTTTCTAAGTTACTTTTTGTTAAAAGTAAAAAAAATCGATAACTTTGTTTTAAATTATCACAGATTTATAATTCAACCATTCGTTTTAAAGGTATTGATGAGACCTTTCGAAAGATACCCATCTTGAAAATTTACTCCCCTCGAGGGGGGGACTTCCCCCCCAGGGGGGTTCACGAGGCTCCTACGCATACAAAATTTTTCCCCCAGTTGACTACCTCTATTATAAATAATTCTTGTAAATTTCATAATGATTACTAAAAAATAATTCTCTTTATGCACATTTATACAAAATTTTGTCCTATATCACCATGTTAAAAATTTAGAAAAAGCGGGATGGCAACGCAACCTGTAAGACAATTTTTACCAAAAGTTGATAGGCACTAATTTATGTCAAGGTGCAACTACATACTAATTTGTATGAAATTCTGTGCAGTAGTTCCTGAGATACAGTTGCCACAAAATTTTGTCACACACACACACACAGACAGACTGACAGACAGACAGACAGACAGACATTTTCTAAAAAGAGTCAAATCGTGTTCTACAGCTCTCAAAACGTGTAAATCCATCAAAAACCCGAGGTCGAAAATTTTTACGAATCCAATACTTTCTCTATATTACATATAGAAGAAAGTAAAAATGGAAATACCCATATTCAATGTCAAATTGAAATACATAATATTTAATACCTTTTTTTTTTTTTTTTTTTTTTTAATGAAATAATGTGCTAAGAATCAGTATTTTTTTCTTCCCACCTGACGTCAGAGATCACATGATAGGTGAAAAACAAACAGCAGACAAAGTCTTCTATATTTGTAGCGATTTCTGAAATAACATATTTTCTATTCTTATTTTTGATCAATCGTATCTCTGATTTTTGGTACTTAAATTATTGACAGTGCAACATCGTACGGTGTAAGGCCATTTAGACCAGTAACTAAGTTAATTAATTTGTTGTAACACCTTTATGCAATTAAATTTAATTGAGAACATTTTAAAATTTCAAATTATAATCCATAAACATTCCACAAGAACAAGCTGTTATTTATTAATAGATCAGTTAATGTAACAGTTACTCTACAACATACAAAAATCGATTCTTACAGGTGAAAATAAATAAACACATAAAGTGTTTTTGAAAAAATATTAAATTTACAAATACAATTATTCTACTGTTTACAAATGTACAATATTACTTTTATTTTATTTTATAGTAAATATTAACACTTTTGTTCTTAAGAACAATATTTAATTGAATTCGATTATTTGTTTTCCCCTATCACATGACTGAGCAGACGACGCTGGGAAGAGTCCATTCGTAACATCTAGACCATTTTATGTTACAGATACAGTATGTGAACTTCTTGGGGACATTTAAGTTTTTGTCACTATTTGGAGATGGATTTTTTGATAGAATTGCTTGTAAAAAAAAAAAAAAAGAACCTTTAAATTAAATTAGAAGAACCTTTTTAAAAAATTAGAACCTATTTTTTCTAATGCCCATACTTTTTATTATTGAATTTCTTTAGTTAATTTATGGCAGTATATACTCTCTGTATATATTTATTGAACTGCTATATAACAATTTTAGACCTTCGAAAATATCGAAAAGAGAAAAAGTTTATTATTATTATTATCATTTAAATTTGGAAAAACCTCCTGCAGCTTCCATTATTAATTCTCTTCGGTACTTTTACATTTTGCCGGTGAAGCGATAAAGTTGCCAAGAATGATATAAACAACGCCAAACATTAGGCATCTAAGACAGAGTAATTGTTTCAAAACACTTCGAATAATAATAAGAAAATATTTAAAGAAACTTAGGTACAACTATAGTATCTCCCCACAGCTGAATTTGACGATTTTTCTTTGGCGCCGATTTGAACGATAATGATATCGTTCTGGACTGTTTGCGATATAATATGGCAGCCTGCATGCTGTTTATTTTGGATTTATGATTTATGAATTATAATTTAGCTTATGATTTCATCATTTATGATTTATGATTTTTAGATTTATCATTTAGCCATAATGGCCAAAAATAAATCGCCAAATTTAGCTGTGGGGAAATACTATAGTTGTTCCGAAACTTATTTTACGTTTACTTATTTTATTTTATTTATTTTATATTTTTAAGAGTTAAATTTTCTGCTTTGCTTAAATTTTCTGTTTCTAGCTTTGCTTAAAGCTAGCTTTTAAAAGTGTTGTCCCATAAAAAATATAACATTTATTTTGTCAAATCCTTAATAACGTATATAAATAAACTTTAAATTTGAAAAAGAAAAAAATCTAAGTTACAAATTTATTTTTAATCCATAAATGTATTGTTGCCGCCAATAAAGTTTGCTTGGCGAGAATTTCCCCGGCGAAAGAAAAAGTACCTTCTCTCCTATCTACTTCTTACATTAACGAAAAATAAAATCTATAAAAAATTTAGGTGGATTTTTTCTTGCCATAATTAGAAGTATGAAATGTATCATGGAAATGTCTAATTCTGTAATGTTAAAAAATTATCAATGCTAAATAAGAAGATTTTTCGTTTATAATTGAGTTTTTGTATACCAAAATCTATCCAAAGTATTTTAAAAAACGTTTTCAAATAAAAATAATAAATACACTTTAATGGCAAAGAGAAACGCGGTCAGTTATACAGACACGACATTATTTCGTTATTCACAAAAAATAAATAAATAAATAAATAAAATAAACATAAATATTGCCAGTAATAAAAGTAATTTTCTAAAATTAGAAAAAAAAAGGATGTTTGCGGAATTTATTTTATTTTTTTACACCAGTGATAACATTTTTATTTCCCTGTGGAGAATGACGTCATTGTGGAAAATGATGTAATAAAAGAAATTATTTCTTTAATGGCAAATAGAGTACATTTATAAACTCGAGGTTTTCTATTAATAACTTCGTTAATTAAAATGATACAGATTTCTAACTACCTGAAATGCCTACCTTCAAGTATTCAGAACACATTGATACTTCCCATGATATAGAGCATTTTGCCCTCCGCGAGAAGATGCTGTCGCAGACAAAAAAATGTGACGCCAGCTACAGAAACTTTTTTTTAATATATAGAGATGTTTAAAAATAAAAACATCAAGTTCATGCAATAATTAAATATAATCATTACACGATGGAAATTTTATGATACAATACATTTACATCACGGAGTAATATTAATAGGAGTTGAAGGTCCAATGGGAGAAAGCTACGAAACTGTGATCTAAATTTTTGGTAAATATTGAGGGTGCCACTTGTCATTCCTCCCTACTTCGGCGCGGATATACTGTTGTTTTCAATAGAATTTTGCTGAAGTACATTTAATTTTTTTTATTTTAAGCAATTTAATTTCTTTGTAAGTTCTTAAAACTGCATAATTCAGATGTTTCAAATAAATGCTTCGTTCCTAGTTGTAAAACAGGCTATGATAGTGAGAAGAAAAACAAAAAAAAGCCCTAGGAGAAAAATAAAGTTCGAGTTCGTGTTTTCTACACCTAAAGTAAGTTTTTTTTTTTTTTTTTTTCTTTACAAAATTTCATCCATTCTCCTTCCTTCCAATTGTCTGTTTTAGCTAGCTTCGGTTCATAAGAATCGTCATTTTTTAAAAGCTTTCTTTCAAAGTAAAATTAGT
Source organism: Salticus scenicus (assembly GCA_963930645.1). Classification (NCBI taxonomy): domain Eukaryota; kingdom Metazoa; phylum Arthropoda; class Arachnida; order Araneae; family Salticidae; genus Salticus; species Salticus scenicus. The sequence continues at coordinate 220,660,271 of OZ005662.1, forward strand.
ATAAAATGGCTCTTAAAAAAAAACATGTTGGTTAGAGTACTCTATTTAATGAAATTTGCTTTCAATCGAAATTTTTTCAGCTTGATATTATTTTTAAAAAAGTACTTAAAACGAGACATTTCCCCATTGAATAACATTGCGGAAGCTGGAGAGAAGGAAGGATTGCACGCTGGCGCCATCTGTAAACATTAGAAAACAACATCACAACATTTCAGCGTTACCTTCTTCTCCTGTCTTTTTACTCCGTGATTTACATATAAGATTATACATGATTTTTTTCTTTTTTTTTTTTTTTTTTTTTTCATTTCATTTCATTGGTAATTCTTACACTTTTAAATAAAACAAAAAATGATATGTAAATCATATACAGTTATATGCAAAATAATATTTAAAACAGAAATTAAGCATTTAATAAAATATGGAAGCATTTCAAAATGACTTTTAAAATAATATTTCCTATACCTACATATTTTCATCTTCTGAGCATAAAATTCTTTAAAAACATTAGATTATTTTTTTTTCTCCGGAATCTTATGCTTTTTTATATTTTTTAAAAGCATCACCTAAGATTCGAAAAACCCAATTTTAAAGAAGGGAAATCATTTTCTCCAAGAACATGATTGAGAGCAGGTGTTTTTAATATGCTATCCATTAAATGCAATGTATTATATGGAAAAAATGCTCCTTAAAAAAAATCCCCCGAAGGGAAATTTATAAAACCAGGAAACTGGAAAAAGAAGAAAAGTAAAAAAAATTTAAATTTGGTTTGATAAAGGTTTGGAGAATTTCCTCTTATCTCTTTAGAGGGAAATAAGAAATTTTAATAGAATTAGTTTATCACAGCGTTTTCGTAAGCAGACAAATGAGTTATTACTAAGAAGGAAGTATTGGATTAGTGAAAAGTTTCAACCTCCGAATTTCAATGACTTTATACGTTTTGAGGTGTTCTGAATACCATTTGACCCTTTTTAGAAAATGTCTGCCTGTGTATGTGTTAGCGTGTGCATGTGCATGTGATACACTTTCTAGGCACTGTATCTAACGAACCAATGAACGAAATTTAACCAAACGTGGTATTTAGTTCGACTTTCACCTAAACTGGTGCTGATTATATTTTGGGTTCAATCTCTTAACAGTTAGTTCAGCCAACCTAATTTTTTATGCTTGTTAATATAGTAGTACAGGATAAAATTTTGTATAAATGTGCATAATGAGCGTTATTTTAAATGAATGATTATAAAATTAATATGAATTTTTAATAATAGTAGTAATAAATTCGAGAGAAAAAATACGTGCATATAGGAACACCGTTTCCCCTGGGGGGGGGGGGAGTACTCTCCGGTGTGTGTAAATTTCAATATGCGTATCTTTCAGAAGAACTGGTCAACACCTTTAAAACGAATGGTTGAATCATAAATCTGTGATAATTTAAAACAAAATCATCGATTTTTTTTTTTTTTTTTTTTTTTTTTTTACGGGGAAAAAATTGGAAGGGAAAAACTCATTTCTTCTGATGTCAGTACTAAATTGACTTTCTTTCGACATTTAGTGCAGTATTCATCATGGAAAATAATTTTAATAAATAACAATTTAATAAATAATTTGCACTGCATTAATCTATATAAGATAATATAGAAGAAAAACTTGTAGTGGCCCCAATGCATATTATTATTATTTTTTAATCTCTCTCTATTTTATACAGTAAAACCTCTGAATAGCGATTAACATTGTTTCCTTTAAAAAAATTACCATACTTCAGAAATAGCCTAAATTTGGAGGTTCTACAAGGTTTTCTTTTCCTGATCGCATAATAAAGCCTGAAAAAATATGAAAAAGTCCCAAATTTTGAAATTAAATATCTCGTTCATTTTTTATCACATAGAAAGGAAACTTTTTGTGTTAGCTTTATTAGGATGAATGTCAACTTTTACTAAGCATGACTAAAGGAAGCATGGAGGAATATATAAAAATATATTTTTTGTAATTTTCACAAAATCTTTTTTTTAATTTAAAATTTTCGATAGCATAAATGCTTACTTTTTTTTTTTTTTTTTTTTTTTGGTAATATAAAGTATATGTTTGCGACCTATGGCTGCAATGATAAATTCCTCCCAAAGATTTTCTTTTACACCCTCTTTTTAAACATTTGATTTTTTTTTTTTTTTTTTTTTTTTTTTTTTTTTTACGCAGTGGGCACTGAAAGGGTTAAGTTGTTTTGGCAAATGATAAAGTAAGTTTATTGATAATTTTTAATAGTTATATAAACGTTTCTATAACTTCTATAATTTAAAGTACTTCTATAACTTATAATACTTGTTTAATACCTAGCAATTTTCTTGTTGTTGTTGTTGTTTTTGTTTTTTGTTTTTTAATCATCGGACCACGAATTTTGTCCAGAATGAATGAATCCTTTTGAATGAATCCTTTTGATTTTTTTTTTTTTTTTTTTTTTTTTTGTGTGTGTGTGACAGTCCCAGGGCCAAAAAAGGTTGAGAAATGTTATCCTATAGAACATATTTGATTTATAATTATAATTATTATTATTATTATTATTTAAGCGCTTCTCTTGAACTGCCTGTTAACTAAATTTGGTGTCAATGCGCTCACCCTTTTTTAGCTATAGAATACTGCTAAGAATGGAAGTTTAACTATAACCACCTCATATATTCCGTGATGTTGGAAAGTGCTCTATAATATATGCAAAATGCATGTTTCCCTTTCTATGTTTCTTACTATAGGTCTTCCGTACAATTTATAAACGGTATTTCATGCTGCTACCGAAATATGTTCTATTGAAGACAAGTGTTCAAACAATACAAAGCCATTTTTATTTTTTTAATGAAGTTATTTGTTTTCAGTAAAGAACTTTGTCCATAAATCTTTCATACCATCGTAGATAAAGCTTTCTGTGTCATAACTGGTCACGAAAATCTATGCTTGCGTTTGAAACACAAATAATTTGAGCAGAATATTCGATCAAATGATTTATAGAGTTTGAGTAGCTATATTTCACAGAATTCCATAACCATCTTTCATAAATTTATGAATTTCTTCCGTCATTACTTTGTGGAAGAATTCAGATTTATACATTTAAATTATTCATGCTGTAAACTTAATAAAACTTATGGCAAAGATAAATAAGCAAGCGGCTTACGCCGATGGTAAATAATCTATGTGTTGCCAGATTATTCTATAAATATGAATGCATAAATAATTTTTTGATGTTGTGTAGAATGAAAATCTGTATATTTCAGTCTTTAAATTTTTTCTATTTGAAATACAATAATGGATATGTATAAGAGATTCCGTTATACAAAAGGACAATAAATCCCCCCCCCCACACACACACCCTATTTAGAGTAGAGTTGAGTTGTGTGCATTTAACATCTCACTGCCTCTACACTGTAGGCCAGTGATGCCAGATTGGGGATTTTGTCTCCATTTTGGGGATTTTTTAGGCTTCTGGGGACAATTTTGGGGACCAAATGTTTGTGGGGACTTTTTGGGGGGAATTCTAAAATTTTTGGGGACAAATCTGGGGAGTTTTTCAACTTTCTGTCAACGTAATGATTTTTCTGTAAGACTAGGGACTTTCAATAGCTTTATTGTTATTTGGGGATTTTTTTCAGAAACTGCCTTCATTTGGGGAAAAATCTGAACTTAAATCGCTTAAATCCGCTTGATATATATATATATATATTTTTTTTTTAACAGTTTTATTTTCCTTTTTTAGTAGAAATCAAGTTGGGGATTTTTTCTAAAAAAAAACCCTGATTTGGGGAAATTTGAAGACCTGTTTGGGGAAATAATTTTCGACCATCTGGCATCACTGCTGTAGGCAGTTGACTGTCTGAGACGCCTAGGGGTGATCCAGTGACATGCCGTCAAAATTCTGATCCTTTGCGAAAGCGACGGCTAATACGCTTCGTTACCCCCGAAGATATTAAACACCCCAGAAATTGTAATATTCCAAGATTGAGATTCATTCAGAATGGTGTTTATGATACTTTCCAATAAAGCTGAAAAGTGTTCATGACTTCGGTTTGTCTGTCTGTCCGCCCGTAAATATTTATGGAATTTCTTGAAACTGGTATATGCGTTTATTCAACTTAATTATGAGATTTTCCCTTTTCCCTATTGAAAATGGGGTAAATGCTATCACTTGTTTGTATACAAAGACACCCAAAAGAATATGCCAATACGTTGTGTTTTATGAGAAACATTTTCATAAATCATACATAAACAGTTTGTACTGTATAACTCGTAATGAAATTGATATTTTTAATTCGTATGCTAAAAGATGCTTTCTATAAAATATGAGTGGCGATTTACAGGGCTACACTAAAATATTCAGATGCATTCAAGGCTATAATTGTAAATGGCTGGAATCGTATTTCCGTTTGTGTTAAGCATTTTTAACACTTTCTAACAATGTTTACGAACAATTATGAATTCATTTAGTCTAGTTGTCTGTCTTTCTGCCCTTCCGTCTGCCCGGTGTAGTTTCAAGTAGGTAAATTACAATACCTACAGTTGGAAAGTGTTAATAATCTATGCAATCTGCATGATTTTTCGTTTTCTTTTTTTTTTTTCCTTTTTTTTTTTTTTTTTTTTTTTTGTCTGAATTATCCCATAAAGGACTGGAAAAGACATTAACTGGCCGATTCAATCGCTTTACTTTAATTCAAGTGGCTCATTTTTGTAGAAAATTATTAAATATAAGATGCAATCGACGATTCTCAAAACTATTTCCGAGTTAAATGTAAAGGAAATTTAAAGCAAGTGATGTGCTAACAGTTGACTCTGTAAGTTTTGAATTCGCTGGCGTTCTGTAATTGTACGCAATTGTACCAAGTACATAGTTAAAAAAAAAAAAAAAAAAAAAAAATGAAGCTAGATTACGGTCAACACCCGGCAGCAGAGATTCCAGGCAAATCCCGTAAAAAAAATATTTGAACCATAAATGACGTTTTCCCCCGTAATTTTATGTTGTAGCAAATATACAACTTTGAATTAAATTAGAAAAACAATAACTCTTTTATATTAGTCGCCATTTGCATGAATGTATAAATAAACTCTCTCAACTAATAAAACTACAATTATATTTTCAGTTTCAAATACAAAGTACCGTATTTTTTCGGTGTATAACGCGCAGGTCACATGTATGAGTTACACACCAGAAAATTTAAATTACAAGTAAAACTATATTTGTAAGGAACAAAAACTTGTTAAAAAGTAGCCTTTTCTGTAAATTTAAATCTCCGGAGTATAACTCATATAACAAACCTGCGCGTTATACGCCGGAAAATACGGTAATTCTTATTAGGACGACAATGAAAAGCAAACACTCTACATTTCAAGGGATTTGATCGTAAAAATGCAATTTTATGGCAGATTTGAGCAGATGACGTAGATTAACGACTTTTGCTCGTACAAAAATGCTAGTATTCTAAAATTATACTTTCATGGCATCAACTTACGAGCTTTGACCGTTTAGCTAGCAAAATGATCATTTCCTGTAAAATTATACGGTCAAATTCAATGATTATATATATATATATATATATATATATATATATTACAGGGTAGAACTTGTGATTTGTTAAATTAGATTAGATATCTTCTTGAAATGTTTTTCTTCACCTAACTTTTTTATCATTTAATTTTAATTTTGGGGATCTTTATTGTCATCCTGTACTTTTAGGTAGTATGAAAAGGACAAAAAGTTCTTTTCATTTAAAACTAAAGTGCTTTTTTTTTTTTTTTTTTTTTTTTAAGAAAAAAATACCCTCCTTAATTATTTTATTACATAGAACCTAAGCACTTTTCCAGACAGATGAAAGAAAAATGTTTGAATATCACTGTAGTGCGATAAATTAAAGCAAGATTTCTTTAAAAATCTATAAATGTGTATTGTTTCAGGCAACACAGATAAGAAATTATAAAACATATTTTAAAACAAAGTAAAATTTTACACGTCTTAGGACTTTAAAATTCCTTTAACAGAAAAAAACCTATTAAATAAACGTATATCCGCGTACAAAGTGGGCCACCTACAAAGATTAATCTCTCTGTAATCAAATATTTCAACTGTTAAGATTAGTTTCAGCTATAACATTAAGTCTAAGCTATAAACAAGTATAAGTTTTCATTCACTTACAAACGAATAAAAATAGAAATAAATAAATAAAAACTGCTCAACGTAAAATCTGATTTTTTTTTTTTTTTTTTTTTTTTTTTTTTCCTTATCTAACCGTCTGTTTACTTTCTATTTTTAGTTAAACCCATTTGAGTTGCTGCCAATGATTTAACCCTTTTTTTTTTTTTTTTTTTTGCTTGTTTGTTTTCCGAGAACTGACACATGAAAAACAAGTTGTTTTTTCTTTTCTTTTCCTAAACTAAAGATTCTATCTTAAAAAAGTCAAGAAGTTATAAATGAAAAACGCTTTTTAAACTTATAATATTTGAAATTTTTAATTTTACTGGTTTAAGATTTATTTGTTTAACATTTTTTTATGACTATATTTTTTATAATAAATTGTAGGTATGAATATTGCATTGTGCCTAAATTAACAATATTACTTTTCTAATTTCCAGCGTTATTATTGAATAAATTCGAGATTACGCATTTTTTATGCGAATGTACAAATATATGAAATAACTCATGGGTTGATTAACTGACTGAAAAAAGAGAGCTATTTCGGCCTTTTCCTTTTATTATTATTATTATTATTAAATATTTTGCATTTTTAAAGAATTGTTGAGAAGTTTTTTATAAACTTTTATTAGTCTGCATTCAAACTTAAAAAAAAAAAAAACTTTTTCCCTATAGATCTATTCCATTTCTATTCTAGAAACTTTATTTATTTAGTTCATTTTATAGTTGATAAAGAAAAATCTAAAACATAATTATGATTAAAAGCAATATGGAAAAAACTTAACTTCTCTTCTTCTTTTTTTTCCTTCTTTCTTTATGTTATTAAAGTTAAATTTAAGAAAAAGGTGTATTCTTTTTTTCTTTTATTATATATATCCAGAGGTTTCATGAGACTGAGAATTTCTTTACAAGACTTTAAATATAAAAAAAAATATGCTGTTAAAAGTTTTTAATGAGTAAAATATTTCTAATGTTAACAAAAGAATAAATATAATTCAAAAGTAAGTTGGCAAATCTCTAATTTTACTTTTTTTAATCTCCCAATGGATCATATTATTTTTAAACGCTATCTTTATTAACAAAATTTCTGAGTTATTTTAAAATAGTGTATGTATTGATAAAAAAAACATAATAATCTAATGAATGTCTTATACACTGTAGGAATAATTAATTTGATTTATTTTTCTAAAAAATGCATTTTTGAACCTAGCATATTAATTGATTATGCAAGTTTCTATATTTTATTTATTCTATTCTATTTTATTTATTTATTTTATTTTATTTTTTATTCTTGTTGATGTTGTATCATAATTGGGGGGCTCATCAGCGGCGGAGCGGTTCTGCGCTCAAACCTGGTAGATAGGAAATGCCAGGTTAGATCCCAGGTCACACTCATCGACCTAGCCGTTCGGAGATTACCGTGGTTTTCTCCGATATTCGCTTAAATACGGGCTGAGACCCCCCCCCCCTGTCTTGTGGTGGGTTTTACAAACATACAAACTTGGGTTCAAATGTTAAACACCCTGTTATACTTTTAATTTTAGTTTATTTACTGAATTATTCACCGACTGGATTTTTTAATTATTTCATAACTCCTAAATGTACAAAAAATAATAATAAGTAGATCCAAACACACACACACAATACTTTCTGTATTTAAATATATCTTTAAAAAATAAATAAATAAACTAATACTTTTTTCTTTTAGCAAGCAAAACGTTAATAATTTTAAAGTATTAGATTTAAATAAATAAATAAGTGTATTTTTTTTAAACTGGTAACTAATAGCAAAAAATTAAGTATATTATTTATTTAATAATAAGATAAAATAAATAAATAAATAAATAAATAAATAAAACTTGTAATAAATTTTTGAATATAAAGCGTCCCATAAATTTTATTCTAGTACTTAAAATACATTTAAATACATCTAGCCTATATTTCTGAAAACAAAAACGAATAAACAAAACTTTATTTTGCAAAATATGAGACTTTATCCTTTCTAAACATTTATAAACAGAAAACTGGATAAAAATACGCGTTCAAAAAGCTAAAGGAAAAAACTAAGTTAAAGGATTATGTAAAAGGCAAAATTCTAAAAAAGAAAAAAATATATATATATTGTTTTGTAGGAAACATTTTTAGGTATTTTTACAAAGTTATTTTTTGTTTGTTTGTTTGTTTGTTTTGTTTAAGGATATGTAATATGAACTTATATTATTATTAAAATATCTCTTGAATCTCTCTCTCTCTCTCTCTCTCTCTCATTTTTTTTTTTTTTTTTTTTACTGTTTGGCAAAGATAATCAATGCATTTTGTTTTACTTTTTTTTTCTCCATATACGGGTTTTTTAAAAAAGGTATAATTTTTTCGGGTCCAATTTTCAAAATTAAGATTTTTCCGTATTTTTATGTTTTGAGGCGAAAAACAAATGCGGCCAACATAGATATAGTAATAAGACATAGATTGATCAGCGAGGGGGGGGGGGGAAGTGAGGCCTTTTTTTTTCGGGAAAAGTCACTCTAATGGCTGCCTTTTCCCAAGTAAATCACACACAGGAATACACACGGATAATTTAGTAAATAAAATATATGAATAATTTATTTACTAAAGGTGAATGAAAAACTCCAGATACAGTTTCAAATTCATTTTTCCTTTTATTCTTTTTTTTTTTTTTTTTTTCAATACTTTCTAATGGCTGATTTTAGAACTTTTTTTCGGCCTCAACATTTTTTGCTCGATAACATGGGGATGATAGATCTATATATATTAATATATCTATGGCGGCCAAATGCGAAAAACAGGTTTTTAACGGTTGATCTATGAGTCTTTCTGTGAGTCTGTTACTACTAGCATATCTCAAAAACGAATATCAGTAGGAAGTTTAAATTCGGTATTCTGAAAACGTATTATAGATCAGTGCTATTTGAATCTTTACAGACTAGATAGGGGAAAGGCGACGTAGTTTTTGTTTAATATTTCTATATAATCCCATTTTGGTTATGTTTATTATTTATTGATCACTCGTAAAAATTTATGCATTTTGGTACATATTAAAAATATATCTAACTTCAAAAATATTTAAAAAAAAAAAAAAATTTGAAATAAAAGTTTTCTTAACGCTTTCGTTTGGCCATTGGGATAATATGGCCATCTGTTTTGCACAGTAATGGCAAAATTACAAAATTTGATCCTTCGAAACCCATATAACTAATTATTAATTTGGCCAGCTCCCTTTTTCGACATAAAAGCTCCAGCAACCGTATTTGTAACAAATTGCTGTAAAATTCAAAGTATTGACAGTTTATTAAAGAGTTACCACCCTTCTTCGAGAAACGAAATCCATAATTTTAAAGGTCATAACTTTATTTTTACGATCAGTGGTTGGAACACGTTTGTCCGTCATTGGCCACGTTTAAATTCCTTACAGTTTAGTGAACTTAGTTTACTAAAATGATGAAATTCTGAGACAAAATCATGAAAAACGGCAGTTTTTCTAGTGACGCAAGCGCAAAAACAAACGAACGCCACGACACTCAGCGGAAACGGAAAAACGAATGAAAACTGCGACACTTATATATACAGGAATTTTAAGATCAAAGAAACCGCTGAAAGCCGACACTTAATATCTCAGGAAATATGGGAGGTTATGTTCTGATATTTTCAAAATAGACTTTCATCTTCTGTCTGATCCTACCCTGAAATCGCTACATTTCTGCGTGCAATATATTTCGAGATATGAATTGGCTCATTTAAGTTATAAATGGACGGACTATATGTGTAAGAATTTTTTCTCGAATATGGCTCGAGCGAATTTAGTTTAATTTATATATGATATTAATCGCTTTTATCTGATGTGCCTGACATCTCCCTTTTCCCTAGGAAAACTCTTGTTTTTTTTATAACTCAGTTTAAAAATCGAACTATTTTTTACTCCGAAAATACCGTGATGCGGCAGTTTCGCGGACGAATTTCTTCTCTTCCATCTGAAATACTGAATATCAAATAATCGTTTTGGCTCCATCTATCGGGAAGCGTCAAAAATAAACACAAAAATATAAAAAAATATTTTTCTTTTTTTAATATATATATTAAATAAGTTATTTATTTAGGTACTTGTATTTTATATGACATTTGTTTATCAAAAATATTCTTTGTATTTACATTGTTTTCATGCTGATACGTTGTTAACTTTCAAAATTGGTTCTATTTTAAAAGGTGATTGCAACAACAAAAAATTTTTCCTTTATTTTCATAAAAATGACAAATAATATGATAATCATATGCAAATATTTGTAATTTTTTCAAAATTAGGTGATAAATCACTTAAACTACGGATTGAAAAAATTCTTAAAACAGAATTTGAAAATAATTAATTTGCTCATTAAGTTTCTAGTATATATAATATATAAATTACAAAATGTTAAGCTATAATAAAATTTTGAATAGATTAAGATTTTTTTTTTTTTAATTAAATTTATAACAAACTATACTACTTAAATATTTACCAGTATAAAATTTTCACTTTTTAAAGATTTTTCTATTATTATTTATTTTTCTCTTTTAAATCAAATCTATACCTAAAAAATTATAATAAGAAATAAATATAAATAAGAAATTTTTGTCATTTTTAAAATGTACTATATTATGCCTTTGTAATGTTGCATGTTTCCATCTTTTTTATCACTTTTTATAAAATTTTGAAATTTTATTTAGTTTGTTATTTTGTTCGAGTATGACCTATAAAACAACACTTTTAATACAGTGTTATAACTCATTACCATGCTCCTTTAATTTTACGTTTTGATCATTAACCCCTAAAAAGTAATGATATCAATACAAAAAACCCTTAACGGGTTAAAAGTTTGTGACGCAGCACTGTACTTTATGGCTATAAGAATTAGAAATACGGGTCTTAAAAGTAATGATATCAAATTTTCAGTGACGCTTTGATATTAATTATACATAGATTTTTCTTATTTGAATTTGCTTTTTCCTTTTATTTATATTTACAGTGTAAACGTTATTTTCAACATAAAATAATATATAGCATTTACTCATTGATACCTTTCCATTCACATCTCTTATACTATGAAAGCATGTGTTTTAAAAGAAATTATATGAAATTCCAGTAACGCAGTGGTGTTACATTAAGTGATTTGTTTTTAAATTTCTCTGCAATTATTTTGTTTTGCATATTAAAGTATATGTGCACATTGAAATATTGCTTTTAATTTTCAAATACGCTGTCAAATATATCACTTTCATTAAGCTTATATTATGTACTGAAATATATTTATTTCAATGAATTATTCTATCTTTTGCGTCACGCCATCCAAAACTGTAAGTAAAATATATGGAAATGTTTACTTTGTGTCATTTCATCCAAATAAATTGAAAATGCATGCAAATAGATATCGTGATGCAAAGAAAAAAACTGTGAATTTTTTAAGACCCGTATTTCTAATTCTTATAGCCATAAAGTACAGTGCTGCGTCACAAACTTTTAACCCGTTAAGGGTTTTTTGTATTGATATTGATTACAGCTAATTTTACCTAATCGGCACAGTATTTTTGATGAAATATTGAACATTATTTTCAATACTTTAGAAAAATTTTATTCATTATTTACTTATAGTTTATTTTAATATAAACTTTATAATATAACTTTATATTTCTTTGAAAAAAAAAACTTATTAATTCTTGAATAGAAATATTTCATATAATAGCCTAGCGTGAGTTGTTATCGGTACGATCGACAGACAAAAGAAAAACCATGTTGTGAATGTCTGCGAAGCATAAATAACTTTCTTTGCCAATAACAAAAGAAATCACTTGCGTTCGTATTTGTTATATCAGTAGATTTATTAAGAGATATGAAGGAGATTTGTGAAATTATACATCACTGCTTATACAATTTAAATCTATAGGCAAAATGATAGTCGAAAAGTTCTTTCATTTACTTTTCTCTTTATCCGGCATATACTTATAATATTATATTATCATAATATATTGCATCATTGCTATCGTATTATTATTATTATGCTATTATATTACCATTATACTATTCGTATAATATAATATTATATTATATTTATATTATTATATAATTATAATATTATATTATTGTTATTATTTATCAATAACAAAAGTAATTATTCTCGTCGTTTTTATGACTTTCTAACAAAGTTAAAAAGTGTTTATGACTTCGGCTAGCCTGTCTATCAGTCTGTCAGTCTGTCTGCGCTCTAAGTTCCGTAAATATTCATAGAATTGTTTGAAACTGGTATATGTTATTCAAGTTCATCATAGAATGTTCCCTATCGAAAATGGGGTAAATACCATTACTGGTTTGCTATAGAGACACCTGAAAGAATTTCAGAGCCTTGTGTCCTATGAGAGGTATTTTTATAAATCATATTTTAACAATTTTATTTCACGCAAATCATAATGAATTTGACATTGACTATATATAGGTACAAGAAATATAGAATTTAGTATGATTAGTATTAAGATTTACAGGGCCACACAAAGATATTCAGTTACATTAATGGCTATAGTTGGAAATTTCTGAAATTGCATTTTTGTTTGCATTAATCGTTATTAACACTTTCTTATCGGTGTTTAAGAAAGATTATGATATGAATTCGTCTCTATGTCTGTCTTTCTGTCCTTCCACTTTCTAACTTCGGTAAATATTCAAGAAATTTCTCGAAACTGATACACTGAGAAAAAAAAAATATACCGCCTTACTCTAGAATGAATAAGTGGCCATTTTCTAAATCCCTTAACTAGAAATATAGATTTCCCAACTATGCGCATAAGGCACGCCAATAAACTGAATAGACGAAATGGTCGAGAATTTCTTGTTTACACATTTCTAGATGATGAAACAATATTCTGAATATTCCGAATATTCTGAATCTTTTGTATTGCGAGAAATTCTCGCTTGATTTTTTAGAATTGGGTCATACACCAAAATTATAGTTGCTGAAACCAGCCTCTTGTAGCCTCATTTATTTGCAGAGATTTTTAAATAACTTTGCCCTCGAGAATATAGGCAAACACTGTAGAATTCTAGTAGGGGCTTCTAGAACTCGCTTTTCAAGGGGACTAGAATTTATAAGGATGACATGGAACTATTTTTTCTAGAGCCACAATTTAGATTCTAGATGTCAGTTACAGAATTTTTTCTCAGTGTATACGTTACTCAAGTTCACTACTAGATGCTCCCGGGATGTTAAAATGGGTTAAATACAACTACTGATTTAAATACAGGGTCATCCAAAAATATTCCAAAGCATTGCGTTCTACGAGAGTTATTTCTATAAATCACATTTTAATACTTTTATTTTTAACAAATCGTAATGAAATTAACATGTATCATTCATATGCACAAGTAATGCTTTATACAGAAGACATTAATTTTTAGCATTAAGATTTACATGGCCACATAAAAATATTCTGTTACATTAAAGGCTACAATTTAAAAATTTCTAAAATTGCAATTTTTTTTTTTTTTTTTTTTTTTTTTTTGTGTGTGTGTGTGTGTGTCAAACATTTTTTATACTTTCCAAGAATATTTAAAAGTGATTATGAATACAATTAGTTTATTTATCTATATTTCATTTCTGTCTGTCCGTTGTGTAATCACGTAGTCGAAGTTCATTGAATTTTAATCGATCTAACGAGTGCGTACAGTAAGAAAGAGTTAATAATCTATGCAAATAACATGATTTTTCGTTCTCATTTAATACAGAAATAGGATTCGTTCAAAAGATTTTTGTGAGAATTTATAAATACTTGCATTATTATTTGTACTCAGAATCTGTAAACAAAATAATCGTTGAAAAATTCTTTCAATTACTTTCTAATTTTATCAGAATATATATATACTTATATATATTTACAATATTATATTAAGGAAATCTAAGAAAAAAAAAGTGTTAAAAAAAACATGCATTTTTTTTTTTTTTTTTTTTTTTTTAATGGTAGTTTAGCTTTGAAAATTCATTGTAACGTTGCAGATAATCATTGAATTACAGTTATTTTCCAATAAAATAGATTTCAAAGTGTGTTATTTAAACAACAAGCTCGTTTTTTTTTTTTTGGTAATCTCGAGAAAACTTGTTTTGTCTTATTTAAAAATATTTCAGATATTACTCTAATCCAATTATTACCTGTATGTTATACAAACAAAGAACAGATCTTGTTGTTTGTCTGAGGGAAGTGAAAATAATTTTCTTTACAAAAATCTCATACTCGTCATTACCTTTTTATAACAATATATTCATTTTAAGTAATATTGGGTTTATACACTTCTGTTTGTAGTTATAATCTGTAAATGGAATAATAAAAAAGACTTTCAATTACTTTTGTATTTCATCGGCATATGTATATATGCTTATATATTTTACACAATAATATACTAAATTGTTTTTATGAATAGAAAAATTATTCTCATAGTTATTTATTGTAGTAATGGGTTTTATTTGAAATATATTAGATGAATTCGTAAAAGTATACAGTGTTTGAGAAGCTTAAATAGCTTTCTTTATAAAAAAGAAAAGTAGTTATTCTCGTCCTTGTTATATATATATATATATATCACTAGATTTCATTTAAAAGATATTAGTTGGATTTGTGAAAGTATATACTCTTGTTTGTGCATATTAATTATAAATGAAAAAATCACCGGAAAATTCTTTTAAATACCTTCTTTTTTCTCTCGACATAAATTTATAATCTCAGATTTAAAGATATATATTACATTAAAATTTTCTTTACAAACAGCAAAAGTAATTATTCACATCGGTATTTATAATAACAATAGAATTCATTTAAAAGGTAATCGGTGATTTTGTAAAAGTATATACTCCTGTTCGTATTTGTAATCTACAAATGAAATTATAGTTGAAAATTTCTTTTAGTTACTTTTGTATTTCATAGGCATGTATTAATTATCATATACTTAACGCAATGACAAATTAAGAGGTTCTTTAGTAATAGCTTTAGAAAAATAGAAGTAACAATTATCAATAGTTATTTGTTATAGCTACATATTTTTTTTAACAGAAAGTAGGAGTGATTTTTAAAAACATACACTACTATTTTTACTTAGGATCTGGAAATAACATATAGTAATAAGACATAGATTGATATTTGAGGGGGAAAAGTGATGCTTTTTCATTTGGGAAAAGACGGCCATTTTACTCTCTTATGGATGTCTTTTCTCGAGTGAATATACACAGAAATACACACGGATAATTTGGCAAATAAAATTTATGAATAATTTATGTACTAAAAGAGAATGAAAAACTCCAGATACATAATTTTCTTTCTTTCTTTCTTTCTTTCTTTCTTTTCTTTCTTTTTTTTTTTTTCTTTTTTATTATTTTCTAGTATACTTACGTCTGCACAAAACTGACTTTTTTTCGGCATTTATTATTACACGTCTTTGAGATAAAAATCGTCTGCATTCATCATAGAAAATAATTTTAATATGTTATAATTTAATACATAATTTGTATTGCGTAAATTTGTATAGGATTATATATAGAAGAAAGTCTTGTGGTGGCCACAACTTACTAGTTATATATTAAAACTTCCGCGGCTGCTAACTACATTTAAAAGAATTTTGAAAGTTCCACATTAATTACTAATTTAAAAATATTTAAAAATATTAAAATTTAAAAAAAGTATTCCATTAAGTATGAAGACCGTAATTATTTCATAATAATATCAAAGCAACTGATTATAAAAATTGTATTTTTCATAAATTACTTGAATATAACTTATTTATGAAAACTCGTCCCATTTCTTTTCATATATTTATTAGAGCACTTAAAAGCCACGCAGTATTTCGGCATTTTCAAAATTTATTAAAATTCTATTCTATTACTATTTTCGAGTTTTGTACTCCCTAATGGCTGATGCCAAAACCTTTTTTTCGGCATCAAACATTTTTGTACGATAACATGAGGATGATAGATCTATATAAATTACTATATCTGTGGGAAATAACGTAATCGTCTGCAATTTCTTTCAATTACTTTTGTATTTCATAGGATTAATACGCATATATTTTACGCAATATTAAATTAAAACTTTTTTTTTAACAATAGCTTCCAAAAAGCCGAAATAATCATTATCATATCACTATTTGTTATAAAAATAAAAAATGTTTAAGAGATAGTAGATGGAATTTTTAAAATTATACACACTACCACTTTTAATTAGAATTAAAAAAAAAAAAAAAAAAAAAAAAAGGATAAAAGTTCATTAAAATATTTTATATTTCATTAGCATACATTTATGCGCTATCAAACTGCCTTTACAAAAAAACAAAAATCATCATATTTCTCCTGTCTCTCTGTCTCTCTTATATCAATAGAATTTGCTTAAGAAATAATAGATTGATTTATAGCAGTTTGCACTAGCATTCGTACTTTGAATCTGTAAATAAAATAATCGTCGAAAATTTCTTTCCATTGCTTTTATTTTTCATTTCAGTGTATATTTACAAATTTTTACAATATTATTTTAAGACAATCCACATAATTTAAATGTTGTTGTTGATTAAAACTCATTATAATACTGCAAATAATTATTGTAATTTTAGTTATTTTCAAATAAAAGGGATTTGAAACTGTATTATTTAAGCGAATATTTTCAAAAAAAGAAATCTTTGTACCTTTACGGAAACATTTGTTTTTATTTAGAGATTTTTCAGTAATCAGACTAGCATGAGTTATTATCTTTATTTCGAACAGCAAAGAAAAGACTTTACTGTAAGTTTCTAGAAAGAGTAAAACTTTTTTTTTTTTTTTTTTTTTTTTTTTTTCCAGTATCAAAAGAAATCATTCTCATCCATATTTATTATATCAATAGATTTCGTTTTAAAGATAACAGATAGATTTAATAAATTATTTATTTGTACATAGAAACTGTAGATAAAATGATAGTCGAAAAATAACTTCAATTACCTTTCACATTTATTTTGCATGTATAATTTTGTACAATATTATTTAATTATATTTTTTTAAATACAATGTAAAAACATATTCACTTCTGTATTTAAATCCAACAGATTTAAATATTGTATTTAAATATTATTATGTTATTCTTAAATATTTTGTTGTATATTTAAATAATAAAACATTTTTTTTTTTGTAAGATATTATAATATTTAATCGAAAACATATTATTATCTATTTATTTATTATCAACAAAATATTAATATAAAATAATATTCTATATTAAAAATTTGTATTTATACCAATTATTAAAAGAATTTATTATATTAGCCTTTTCTAACATTCCATTATAACTTTGCATAAATGACCAGTTTTTTGCCTAATAATAAAAATTAAATATTATTTTTATTATTACCTATTCGCATTACTTATTACTGAACTGTTAACTTATTTAATCTTTATTATGTACTTTATTTATCTATATATGCAGCTGGGTGACGAAAATTAACACATTAAAACTTTCTTTACCAATAGCTTCAAAAAAGCAGAAGTAATCATTATCATGATTCTTTGTTATAACAATAGAATTCTTCTAAGATATCCTAGGTGGGATTTTTAAAAATATACACGCTACTGCTTTCGGTTAGAATCTGGAAACAAAGTAATCGTATAAAAGATTTTTTAATTATATTTATATTTCATTAGCACATATTCATGCTCGTACTTTTAATGCAATATTATATTAAAATTTTCTTTAACAAAAACAAACAAAAATCATCATATTATCTCTCTCTCTCTATCTGTCTGTCTATCTGTCTATATCTATCTTCCTATCTCCCCTCTCCCTCCCTCTCCTCCCTCCTTCGCTCTCTACCCCTTCCCTCTCTCTCTCTCTTTCTTTATAGAAGTGCGAACTATTTTTCGTAGTTTGAGTCTGTAAATATAATAATCATCAAAAAATTCTTCCCATTACTATTATTTTTCATCTCAACATAAATTTGCAATTTTTTACAATATTATTTTAAAACAATAACAAATGTTGCTGTAAAAGGCATACATTTTAAAACTCATTATAATACTGCAGATAATTATTGTAATTATAGTTATTTTAAAAAAATCGATTTGAAACTGCATTATTTAAGAGAATATGTTCGAAAAAGAAATTTTTGTATCTTTACGGAAACATTTATTTTTGCTTGGAAATTTTTCAGAAATCAGACTAGCGTGAGTTATTATTCTCGTTTTGAACAAACAAAGAAAAGACTTTTTTATAAGTTTCACGCAAAAGTAATTTTTCTTTTCTTTCTTTTTTTTTCTTTTGTTTTTACAAAAATAAAAGTAATATCATTCTCGTCCATATTTATTATATCAATAGATTTCGTTTTAAAGCCATCAGATGAATTTGTGAAAGTATTGTTTGTACTTAGAATCTATAGGTAGTCGAAAAATAATTTCAATTATTTTTCTTATTTATTTTGTACATATCATTTTATGGAATATTATTTAATTATATTTTCAAATATTGTGCTTTAAAAATATGTTCACTTGTGTATTTAAATCCAAGAAATTTAAATGTTATATTTAAATATTATTATGTTATTCTTAAATACTTTGTCATCTATTTAAATAATAAAATATATTTTTATTATTTGAAGTTAAGATATTATAATATTTAATTAAAAACATATTGTTAACTATTTATTTATTATCCGCAAAATATTATTACAAAATAATATTCCGTATTAAAAATTTGTATTTATACAAATTATTAATAGAATTTACTATATTAACCTTCCCTAGCATACCATTATAACTTTATATATATGACCAGTTATTTGCCTACTAATAAATATTAAACATTTTATTATTATTATTATTTATTATTATTTAGTATATTATTATTTATATTATTATTTTAATATTTTATTATTATTATTTTATTTACCCCCTTTTTATTACTATTTATTAAACTGTTGACATTTATTTAATATTTATTATGTATTTTATTTATCTATATACGCAGATGGTTGATAAAAAACAAAAAACAAACTAACAAACAAACAAAAGTGATTTACTTTCGGTTTAACACTGTTTGACAAGTAATTTGAAAAACGCTAAACAAATTCTTTTATAACTTTGTAAGGGTGAAGTAGATCTTTTACTAGATATTTTCTTTATAGCATTGTCGGCACGGGGACAATCAGGAATTCCGCTACAAATGCAAGAAAAAAAAATTATATTCGTGATCACTTATATGCATGAAAATCGTATAAATTGCTTGTAACCATAGAACATTCTTCTCTGTGTCACTTACAACGTTTATTTTTGTTTTATGTGTGTATATGTTATATTATTATTATTATATTTTATATATGTTATTACATATTATATGTTATATATGTTATATATGTATATATATATTATATGTTATATATGTTATATATGTTATTATATATGTTATATATGTTATATATGTTATATATGTATATATATATTATATGTTATATATGTTATTGTGTATATGTTATATTATATCTCTTATATTCATGAAAAAATTAAGGTTTATTTGAAAATTTGTTAAAATATCTATATATTTTTGTTTATAACTCATATGATTTTTAAACCAATTTCAACGACAGTTTTAAACATATTGACAAAATAAATAGAAACAATAAACTGCAATTAGAAAATAAATATATTAAACCATTCATGAAATATAAGCATTTATAAGAAATATATTGTAACAAACACTAACAATTTTTTTTTTCATAATTTAACGTAAAAATGACCAGGGCAACGTATAAAGAATATTCAAATACATATAGAAAAAATTCAAATATTATCGGTGATAGAAACAGCTGTTAATAGTATCTTTCTAAATGAAGCTTTAAAATGAGGGATCCTTCACATATATAATAATAAAAAAAGGACCATTAAACTTAATGACAGAGAAAATAACTAAAGGACCACAGAAATAATAATTGGATAAAAATGCTTAAAATTAGAAGTAAAAACTTGTCAGGAGGCATGTACTTCATAAAGCTGTGAAAGCTGAATCGATTTCGTAAAACAATAGAGCTAATCATAGCAATTTATATTGTTCCAGCCCTGATCTGGGCAGTAAAACCAATTTGAATGAGAAATTAAATTATTAAAACAAATCATAAAGGAATCCATAAAGAAAACTAGAAAAAAGCAGAGTAGCCACATGTAAAACAAGCTGGAGAATAGAAAGATGCCAACAAATTACTGAAATTAAAAATAAAAGCCTTGCAAACATCGAGTAATCGATGAAGAATTAACGTCTGAGCTGTTTCATTAACGATTAAAATCACTAAGTAATTATTTATTGATTTAGGGAAATTTTAGTTTTAAGTTAGTTAAATTTTAATTTAAATTGTACGTAAATCAATAAAAATTAAAACTTTCATAGAAAGGATATTAATGTTAGAAAACATTGAGTCAACAGTGAGCAAGCACCATCTAGCGTTTAGCTAGATAAACAATAAGTCAGTTAAATTAATTCAGGTTCAAACAAACCACAATGCTATAAGGAGTATTTTTAAGAAGTTTTAACTACAGGAATTAAGAGAATATGTGGCAACATTTAAATAATTAGAGATTTTATTAGTGGATCTTGATAATGTTAAACCTAAAATATTTAAACTAAATCTTAATTTTATTAATCCTAAAATAATTAATCTTAAATTCAAAGTTATTAGTAAGAATTAAATGTTAAGTTGTAAAAAAACTCAATCACAAGCAATAATCCCAAAAAGAACACATGTAAGGATAAACAATATAAGGCAGTCAACAATAATTAAAGTTATTATTATTTTCATTTATCTTTTTAATTATGATTATTGTTATTAAATTGGATTTATTGTTGCAATGAACAAACAAAAAAAAAAAAAAAAAAAAAAAAAGGAAAGCAAAAAAGGTTGATATGTATATATATTTTTTATTTTTATTTATTTATTATTTATTTATTTATTTTTATTTTATTTTATTTTATTTATTTATTATTTACTTATTTATTTATTTATTTATTTTATTTTATTTATTTTTTTTTTGGGGGGGGGGGGGGGTAAGTTTTATTTTTACTTCAAGAATTCCGTTATAGAAGCAAATGAAAAGTGAATGAAACAGGAAAAAGTCGTGCGTAATTAAAACATGAAAATTTTTTCGAACTGTAATGCAATCTTAACTATAATAACTTCTAAACTGATATTAACTCTTTAATAGTAGATTACTTAAATATCCGTGTTTGGAGAAAGATAAATAAATGAATCTTAAAATGAAATACAAATTTATATTCAAAAGTTAGTCCTTTAGTAATGAATAAATTTATATAATATCTTATTCATTTTTAATCTACTTTATTCATTATTATTTGTCTGATTATTTTTTAATGAAAAATATTAACAATATGAATGATAGCAATAATATACCTATAATAAAATATTGAAAATGTAAATTAAAATTTTATTTTTCGTTATATATATATATATTGAACATCTTATTTTCCTTATTTTTATTAAAACTTTTAAGATTCATGACATGTTCATTTTGAGAAATTTATATAACTAATTGTAAATGAAAAATTTATTTCGATTGGAAACTTTTTTTTTGCGATAACTAATCAAATAAGACATAGCTACCAGTCTTTGCGTAAATATTCCGTATTACTTTTATCTTATTATAACAATCTTTTTAAGATTCCGAACTAGACATCACAATACGAAATATTTTAATGATTCAAAGGTTCCTTTCTGTACTATAGTAGTTAAAAATTTTTGTTAAAGGCAATTAAAGAAAAAAACACTTGACATTATTTAAGAATAATTAATTAAAAATAAATATTATTTAATGGTCAGTTGAAGTATTATATACATACATATATATATATATATATATATATATATATATATATATATATTAGGGCTGTGCCGATTAATCGATTAATCGGTTCGGTTAATCGATCAATGCTTAGTCCCGATCAATTTTTTTAATCGAGTTAATCAGATCGATTAATTCGATTAAAATTTTTCAAAATCCCATTAAAAATTTTTAAACTAAGAATTAAAGTAAAAACGCTGTTCTGCCTACAAAATATTTTTCCGCATATTTTGCTAGCAAACATTCTAAGAAACATCCATCAAATAATGAAAAAGCAAAATAAATAAATAAATAATAATAAATAAAACCTCTCAAAAGAAGTTGTTGCACCTTTGTTGATAGAAAAAAAAAGGAGAGGACAGATATTAAACAAAATGCCGCTCCATGTGCATGCTGGAGCAACACCACCTATCTGTAGCCTTCTAGAGAAAGTGTTGGCTTGGGTAATAGTATTTCCAGAAACAAGAAGCTTTCAAAAAATAGAAATGCTAAAAATAAATAAATTAATTAATTAATTAAAAAAAAAGAAGAATTGAGATTTCCACTATCCCTCTGATTGGGGAAATGTCAACAGAGTTTCACAATATCTTCAAGCTCTTATTGTCTGTTCAGAATTGCTGATAGTAACTATTGAAGTAGAAACAGAAAATCACATTCTGTGTTCTAGTCCGAAGTAACAAAGAATAAGAATTAAAATATAAGAATTTGAGATTTTTACGATAATGATATGGAATTTTGAGATTTCATGTAAAAATAGCGACAAAGGAGATGGACAAGGTCTGCAAATATAAAACAAAAATATGTGTAAATTCATTTAATGTTTCTTTCAAAATTAATTGAAAAATTAATTTATTTAAAAAAAATGAATAAGTGAAAATATTTATATAAAATTAACACTTAAAGTCAACAACTATTACTCTGAAAATTGATTTAAATTTCAGCTATGAAACAGATATAATTGATTAGACAAAAATTTTTGAAAAAAAAATTTTTTTTCTTAGTGAAACTTATGAATAATATATATATACACGCACACACACTATATGAGAGTTTTATTCATCATTGAAATAAAATTATATAAAGAAAGATGAAAACCGATTAAAAATCCGATTAATCGATTAATGAACTACGTTTAACCCAGTTAAAACTCTTAATCGATTCCCACCCCTAATATGTATATATATATATATATATATATATATATATATATATATATATATATATATATATATATATGTGTGTGTGTGTGTGTGTGTGTGTGTGTGTGTGTGTGTACAGAAAATATAGTTACACAGGTGGCTACAGAAATTCAGAGAAAAAGTTCCCTGATTTTTCCATGATTTCCATGACTAATTTTTACAAATTTCCATGATTTCTGTTGCCTATTATATGCATTCCATAATTATGTATATATCACATTCTTGTGCAACATGCTCGCTAAACCACTACAATTAAAAAAACTATACTGATTGGCAAAAATATCTCAATCTTTTTATTTTTCTTCTTTGTTCACTTACAAAAAGGAAAATAAAATGAAAAATTCAAAGTTTGAGAAATTAACAAATTTATAAAAATATGACTCATTTTAATTGCACAACATATTAGCATAGAGACATAAAATAATTCCTCAAGTTGTTGCACTAAAAATTATTTATTTATTTTATGTTAACTTGATAAGAATCAGCTACAAAGCAGCCAATCTTGCGCAATCATGGTTAAGATAACACCTTATGATAGTATTGAGTAGAAGGCTGATTTTTACCAACTATGTGAAAAATACCAGAGCCGGTAATCGAACCCCGGGCCTTCCGCTTAACGCGCGAATGCGCTAACCACTGAGCTACCCTGGCTGATAACCAGCTCAGCACTTATCAGCCAGGGTAGCTCAGTGGTTAGACAGAGCATCCGTGCGTTAAGCGGAAGGCCCGGGGTTCGATTCCCGGCTCTGGTATTTTTCACATAGTTGGTAAAAATCAGCCTTCTACTCAACTCTATCATAAATTGATTTCCAGGTTGATGAATTAATTTCTGAATTAAGATAACACCTGTTTGGCGACCTTTCAGTCAGGCTTGGTGGGCAAAAATAAAAAATTTCCATGATTTTTAGGTGTTTTTACAAAATTCCCTGATTTTTCCATGATATTTCCAGATTGATAAAGTACCCTGATTTTTCCATGATTTCCCTGTTTGTCGCCACCCGGTAACATTATAAGATAAAAATATAAACTTTTGGAAATTAGCATTTTAATTGGATTTGGCACTTTTAATTTGGCATCATTGAAGGCTTCCTACAATAGTTTATATTTCCATTTAATATTTATAAATTGAACTATATTAGGTTTTTTCAATAAAATATATATTCAGGCAATAAGTCTTATGTTTTTTAATAATTTTTTAATGATTTGAAATCTTTAAATTGCGTTTTCTCAGATGAATGAATTTTTATGAATTCATAAAAAAAATGCAAAATGAGAAAGCGCAATTTAAAGATAAGTAAAGTAAATAAAGTAAAAAGTATCAAGTTTTTTCTTAAATATCTGTAGAAGTTTTAGCATTTTGAAAATCATGAATTCATTAAAAAAATGCAAAATGAGAAAGCGCAATTTAAAGATAAGTAAAGTAAATAAAGTAAAAAGTATCAAGTTTTTCCTTAAATATCTGTAGAAGTTTTAGCATTTTGAAAATCATGAATTCATAAAAAAAATGCAAAATGAGAAAGCGCAATTTAAAGATTTCAAATCCCTAAAAAATCTATTAAAAACCATAAGAATGGTTTCTTGAATACATATTTTACTGAACAAACCTAACATAGTTCGATTTATAAACATTAAATGGAAATACAAACTTTTATATGAAACCTTGATTGGTGCCAAGTCAAAGGTGCCACGTCCCCTTAAATGTTGCTGACTCATGTTACAAATCTCATTATAAAACTACCTGAAAACATTCTATAAAATGACTTTTTTTTTTTTTTTTTTTTAATGATACGTTTTCTACATATTCTAAAAATAATTTCTTATATACGTTATATCAATTGTATATAACTTCTCTGTCTCTTTCAAAATAAAACTTACATCTGTATATATATAAAAATTACGTGTCACGATGTTTGTCCGCGATAAACTCCTAAACTAAGGAACCGATTTTAATGAAATTTTGCACACAGTGTGCAGTTTGGTCCAACTTGAGAGATAGGATAGTTTTTATCTCAATTTATTGACACAATATTGTTTTATTGCAATTATTTGTTAATTATAGACCTTTGTTACAGTTGCTCCAAAATATCTGTGAGTTCCATAAGTTTAATTGTTGCCAAAAAGAAAAAATACGAGTTCATTTTCTTTCGACATAAAAATAAATACATTTAATCAAACGTGAACGTTAAAAAATTAAAAAAAGTTAAATTATACATCTCACGAAAATTGACGTCATAATCAATTTAAAAATTTTATTCGCATTGATAAAGTATGTAGTTATACACAAGCGAAGTGTGACGTCACTGACCGTCTGTGAAATCAAGAAAAAGATTTCTTATGTTAATCGCCCATTGTATTTTTGTAAAAAATTATTAAAAAACGAGGAAAATTATTTCCGGATTTTAATCCCCATATTTTTGTATAGATATGTATTATTTATCATGTGCATACGTTAGATTGAGTTATTTTGCTGTCAAATTGACAAAATTTTAATTTTAAATTTCAAAGCTCTGTCGTCCTTGGAGTTTTTCGTATTTGGCGATCAAAAACGTAACACGAAAATATACAAGCTGGATGTATATTTTCGTAACATGTATTGTGCGAAATATTGTTTCATATTATTCATTACTCTCTTAATATAAGTTGTTAAAATAACCATGATTATTGAAAGGAATTAAATGTGTGCGCCAGATAATTTGGCGATATTATTTTTTTTCCGCCAAGGATGATAGATATGAAATTTATTCCGCTGCAACATGTTAATATCTTATATCAGATACATTATGTATGTGCTACAATTTATTTCACGTGACACGTGTGTTAAAAATTTATTTACGACATAACCTTGCTTTTTCAATTTTTGTTGCATTATTCTAATCTGTATCACTTCGTTTTCTTTAAGAAATTTGTGATCTATACATAACGTTCTAAATAAAAGTAACCATTTCAATATTTTAAAACTTATTTAAAAGTCTGTTTTTTTTTAACATTAAATTTTAAAACTTAATTTAAAACTTATTTAAAAGTCTGGAAGAGTTTAAGTCTGTTTATTTGTTTTGTAACGCTAATCTATATGATCGATGTTCGAAACTTCAATTAATTATTTCTCTTATTTTTCTTTACTTTTTCTTTAATAACTTACCAATTTAACGTTTCTGATTAAATTTGTGATTTATATATGTATTTTGCATTAAATTTTGACTGATATTTATTGCTGAAAATGCGATCTTAAAATCTTGCAAATTTCTTATCTTAATCCTTCTTGATTAACTTGAATTTACTATTAAAATTTTAACATACTCAGAATCTTCTCACCACTTCGTTAAAATATATTAATCTTTCAGTAATATATTAATCAGTATATCCCCACAACGATATTTGGCGATTTTTTGTTGGCGATTATGGCTAAATCATAAATCTATAAATCATAAATGATAAATGATAATCTAAATCATAAATCAAAAACATAAAATAATAAATCCAAAATAAACAACATATAGGCCGCCATATTATATCACAAACAGTCCAGAGCGACATCGTTATCGTTCAAAACGGTACCAAAGAAAAATCGCCAAATTCAGCTGTGGGGATATACTGAAGTTATAATTATCCGAATATAATTAATGAAGTTATATTATAAGTTATAGTTGTGGGTAACAACTGTAGTATTCCCCCACAACTGGATTTGGCGATTATGGCTAAATCATAAATCTAAAAACCATAAATGATAAAATCATAAGCTAAATCATAAATCTAAAATAAAAGCATGCAGGTTACCATATTTTATTGCAAAGAATCCAGAACGACTTCGTTATCGTTCAAAAAGGCGCCAAAAAAAAAATTTGCCAAATCCAGTTGTGGGGAAATACTATATACCTTATCAAATTATCAACGTATTACTTAGCCGCAGCAACGCGTGGCCGGGTCTGCTAGTTAACTATAAAATACTGCATATATCAATTAATAAAAAAAGGTTTTTTTTTTTTTTTTTTTACGTTTATGATTAGGTCTAGAATACCTTTTCCTTTGGTTAGGGAGACAAAATAATGTTTTTGAAAAAAAAAAAAAAAAAAAAAAACATTCTTGCTTTATTAGATGTTAGAAACCTCTATACAAATAAACAAGTTTAATTCTTCATATCGTCCAAAAATAAACCTCTATTTGAACAAGAACTAAAATAGAAACCCTTCTGAAAAAACACCATCATAGCAGAATTATAAGTTTTGTTTGTGGAAGAAAATCGGATTTTTTCTTTTTATAAATAAGTACTTGTCGACATGCTACGTATCACGCAATCCATAATGGAATGTTATTTCGTGAAATATGTTTTTTTTCTCTATTATTTGATATGCAGGCTGCCACTTCGCAAGTTTTACACCTTATTCGTAGCAGCTCAAAACATTTTTTTTTTTTTCGCTACATTCAGTAGAAGAAAGTATTGGATTCTTTAATATTATCTACTTCTTATAATCGATAGATTTACAAGTTTAGAGTTCATTACACTTATATATTATATATATATAATATTTAATTATTATGGTATATACAGGGTGTTCGAAATTAAACGACCCTAGTTTAATGTTGTCTACAGACGAAACTATTGTTAAGAAAGTTAAAATTAAAAACTATTGAAAGTTTAAAATTAGAAAGCGTTTCACGTGCACACATATTATATAAAAAAGTATAAAATCACTTTTAAAAACACGTAGATAACAATTTTTTTATTAAAACCAGACACAAAGCTTTTCGCTATTATCAAAATAGCATCATCAGGTGCACTTGAGTAACATAGTAGCCAGCAATATATAATTGAGAAGTTCAATACGGTTAAAGTTAAATGTTAAAAATTTATTTTTCCAACTGAGTGAAAATAAAGGTTTACCTAAAAAAAGGTCTGCCTAAAGGTTTTCTGAGTGAGTAATACGTATCGGTTGTCGGCCTGGATAGCTCAATTGGTAGAGCGTTGGCCTTGTAAGTCAAAGATCCGGGTTTCGACTCCCGGTCCGGGCATTATTTTCACTCAGTTGGAAAAATAAATTTTCAATATATATGATTTTCTTCCCAATCTGCTGATTTTGTAATATTAATAAATGTAGAGTTAAATGGTTAGTTATTTTTAACTTTAACCGTATTAAACTTCTCAATTATATATTGCTGGTTACTATGTTACTCAAGTACACCTGATGATACTATTTTGATAATAGCGAAAGCTTTGCGTCTGGTTTTAATAAAAAAATTTTATCTACGGGTTTTTAAGAGTGATTTTATACTTTTTTATATAATATTGTTAAGAAAGTTATAACATTTTGTGTAGGATATAATAAAGACATGAGAATTTGTTTCAGAAATTAAAAAATAATAAAAAAAATAAAAAATAAAATAAAGTTAAAATTTTCGTCACCAGTGAGGGGGGGTTAATGAACTACACACTTCGTGATCCGTGGCCTCTCTGGTATCTAGACCTCGATCCATGCGATTTTTTGCTTTGGGAGAGCTTGTAAGGTCTGGTAGTCATGATAGTCATGATAGTCCAACAATTTTACCTGAAAAGACAGCATTTCACATGTTCGTAACATTTCCACGATCACACTGCGGTTAGCTGAGGAACATGCTATCTTACGATTCCAGATGTTAGCTGACAATGATAACCGTCATGGTGAACATGTCTTGTTGTAATAAAATCTGTAAACTATCATAAATGTATGTGAAATGTATAATTTATTAAAAAACGTCCCCTAATGGGAAAATTTCGAACTAATTCTTTTCATTCGCTCAAACAAATTCTCATGCTTTTATTATATCCTACACAAAATTTCATAACTTTCACAACAATACTTTTGTCTTTAGACAACTTTAAAATAGGGTCGTTTAAAATTTCGACACCAAAAATGTTTTTAAACATTTCCCAAGAAGAAATGCAAAATATCGCATGGAGAAATGGAAAATTTAATTAAAAAATGAAATAAACATCCAAACAACGAAAGCATACAGTACTTAACATTCATCGGGGGCATTGATTGAATACTGTATGCAAATTAAAATAGGTGTGAATTTTTGTCTATCTGTAAGCTTATAACTAAAATATTTTACAGATTGCAGTGCCTGATTCACTTATACAGAACGAAACCAATTAAATAAGGATGCAAGATATACTTAATCCAAAAGTTAATAGGAAAGTAAATAAAATTTAAAAGAAAATTACTACTTATTTATAGGGAAAGGAAAAAACGTTTACATACAAAAAATTTCATATAAATGTAAGATACGTTGACATAACAAGTTTAAAATGTTTATCCATTGAAAGTAAAAGTTAAAGTATTACAATTCTTAAAATAATAATAATAATAAGTATTTTTATTGATATAAACTAAAAAATAATAATAAATAGTTTCATTAAAAGCAGTGTAATAAAAATTCAAATATTAAAAATAAATATATTAATATCTAACTTATATTTTTAATTTAATTATTAAAATTATTATTTATTTATTTATTTTTTATTTATTTATTTATTTATTTTATGTTTTTATTTATTTATTTATTTATTTATTTATTTATTTTTAAGAAAAGTACGTCATAGATAGAGATAAAAAATATTGGAAACGAATTTGAAGAGAAAAAAAAGAATTGGAGCTATCTATGTGTCGTAAATTATAAGTAAATCTCAAAAATCAAAATATTAAACATTAAATAATTGAAATTGGGAAGTGAAACTATATATATATATATATATATTCCCTTTCCTTTTCTTTTGCTTATTTATTTATTTATTTTATTTCATTTTATTTTATTTTTTGTAGTTTTCGATGATTAATATAAAAATTATTTTTAAATATTTATATTATTAAAATTAAAGCTAATAATCATTTTTGAAAGAAATTAAATGAAACATTATAAGCATATTCTAGTTTTTTTCTTTCTTTCTTTTTTTTTTTTTTTTTTCTTTTTGTAAATAACAAGGTTAATATTATGTTATGAAATAATGCAATAATATTTCGTTTATCTGAGAAAATATATTTAATTATATATAAGAAATTAATTTAAATAATTTTATAAATAATTTTATGTAAATAAAATTTAAAATGAGTTAATTGTGAATGGAAATTCTTTTCTTTTATCAAATATGTTGAACGGTAAATTACCTTTATCCATATTGATTTTTACATTTAAAACGTTATTTATCATAAAATGTTTAGTCAAGATATATATACTGCACGTTTTTACATTTTGAACATGATTTTATTATTTTTTTAAATGTCCGTCTGTGTGTGTTGTAACAAAATTCTCTACCAACCCTTATTAAGAACTAACACAAAGAATTTCATAGAAAGTTATATTTAATTTCGCCTATACTTATAGATTAGTGCCTAACAACTTTTAATCAGGTTGCGCTGTCATTCCATTTTATCATAATTTTTATTGTGGAAGCATAGAAAATAATTCGTATAAATGTACACAATATGGATTATTTTATCCATTCATCGCAATATTTATATATATATATATATATATATATTTATAATAGTAACAGTCAACTACAATTCTTGTATATGTATTCTCGTATCATGAAAAACGGCAGTTTTTCTAGTGACGCAAGCGCAAAAACAAACGAACGCCACGACACTCAGCGGAAACGGAAAAACGAACGAAAACTGCGACACTTATATATACAGGAATTTTAAGATCAAAGTAACCGCTGAAAGCCGACACTTAATATCTCCGGAAATATGGGAGGTTATGTTCTGATATTTTCAAAATAGACTTTCACCTTCTGTCTGATCCTACCCTGAAATCCCTACATTTCTGCGTGCAATATATTTCGAGATATGAATTGGCTCATTTAAGTTGTAAATGGACGGCGTATGTAAGGAACAAATTTTTCTCGAATATGGCTCGAGCGAATTTAGTTTAATTGATATATGATATTAATCGCTTTTATCTGATGTGCCTGACATCTCCCTTTTCCCTAGGAAAACTCTTGTTTTTTTTATAACTCAGTTTAAAAATCGAACTATTTTTTACTCCGAAAATACCGTGATGCGGCAGTTTCGCGGACGAATTTCTTCTCTTCCATCTGAAATACTGAATATCAAATAATCGTTTTGGCTCCATCTATCGGGGAGCGTCAAAAATAAACACAAAAAATAAAATAAAAAATATTTTTCTTTTTTTAATATATATATTAAATAAGTTATTTATTTAGGTACTTGTATTTTATATGACATTTGTTTATCAAAAATATTCTTTGTATTTACATTGTTTTCATGCTGATACGTTGTTAACTTTCAAAATTGGTTCTATTTTAAAAGGATTGCAACAACAAACAATTTTTCCTTTATTTTCATAAAAATGACAAATAATATGATAATCATATGCAAATATTTGTAATTTTTTCAAAATTAGGTGATAAATCACTTAAACTACGGATTGAAAAAATTCTTAAAACAGAATTTGAAAATAATTAATTTGCTCATTAAGTTTCTAGTATATATATAATATATAAATTACAAAATGTTAAGCTATAATAAAATTTTGAATAGATTAAGATTTTTTTTAAATTAAATTCATAACAAACTATACTACTTAAATATTTACCAGTATAAAATTTTCACTTTTTAAAGATTTTTCTATTATTATTTATTTTTCTCTTTTAAATCAAATCTATACCTAAAACATTATAATAAGAAATAAATATAAATAAGAAATTTTTGTCATTTTTAAAATGTACTATATTATGCCTTTGTAATGTTGCATGTGTCCATCTTTTTTATCACTTTTTATAAAATTTTGAAATTTTATTTAGTTTGTTATTTTGTTCGAGTGTGACCTATAAAACAACACTTTTAATACAGTGTTATTACCATGCTCCTTTAATTTTGCGTTTTGATCATTAACCCCTAAAAAGTAATGATATCAATACAAAAAACCCTTAACGGGTTAAAAGTTTGTGACGCAGCATTGTACTTTATGGCTATAAGAATTAGAAATACGGGTCTTAAAAATAATGATATCAAATTTTCAGTGACGCTTTGATATTAATTAAATTATACATAGATTTTCTTATTTGAATTTGCTTTTTCCTTTTATTTATATTTACAGTGTAAACGTTATTTTCAACATAAAATAATATATAGCATTTACTCATTGATACCTTTCCATTCACATCTCTTATACTATGAAAGCATGTGTTTTAAAAGAAATTATATGAAATTCCAGTAACGCAGTGGTGTTACATTAAGTGATTTGTTTTTAAATTTCTCTGCAATTATTTTGTTTTGCATATTAAAGTATGTGTGCACATTGAAATATTGCTTTTAATTTTCAAATACGCTGTCAAATATATCACTTTCATTAAGCTTATATTATGTACTGAAATATATTTATTTCAATGAATTATTCTATCTTTTGCGTCACGCCATCCAAAACTGTAAGTAAAATATATGAAAATGTTTACTTTGTGTCATTTCATCCAAATAAATTGAAAATGCATGCAAATAGATATCGTGATGCAAAGAAAAAAACTGTGAAATTTTTTTCAGTTTTGGATGGCGTGACGCAAATATAGAATAATTCATTGGAATAAATATATTTCAGTACATAATATAAGCTTAATGAAAGTGATATATTTGACAGCGTATTTGAAAATTAAAAGCAATATTTCAATGTGCACATATACTTTAATATGCAAAACAAAATAATAGCAGAGAAATTTAAAAACAAATCACTTAATGTAACACCACTGCGTTACTGGAATTTCATATAATTTCTTTTAAAACACATGCTTTCATAGTATAAGAGATGTGAATGGAAAGGTATCAATGAGTAAATGCTATATATTATTTTATGTTGAAAATAACGTTTACACTGTAAATATAAATAAAAGGAAAAAGCAAATTCAAATAAGAAAATCTATGTATAATTTAATTAATATCAAAGCGTCACTGAAAATTTGATATCATTATTTTTAAGACCCGTATTTCTAATTCTTATAGCCATAAAGTACAATGCTGCGTCACAAACTTTTAACCCGTTAAGGGTTTTTTGTATTGATAGGAATTACGTATATATTCTTCTTCTCCCTCCCCCCAGGAAAAAAATTTCCCCTTCAGTAGACATAAAATTTGAGTATGAATATTATAGGGTACTAATATGTTGAGGCCTCCACATGACATTCTTCTACATTTTCCTACACAAATTCACTCAGTACAAATAATTCATTAAAATTATTATTCATTAAAATTATCTTCCAGAGATTTTTACTCCAGAAAAAGTCAGTTTTATTCTCTGTATGTTATCTTTAAAAAATACTGTTATTATTATTATTATTATTATTATTATTATTATTACTATGGGAAAGAAAAAAAATTCAATAACTTTATTTTAAATTATCACAGATTGATTCGATTGTTTAACCATTCGTGTTAAAAGTAATAACAAGCTTTTTTGAAAGATACCCATAAGGAAAATTTACCCCCGGGGGGATTTTCCTTCAGGGAGCAGGCGATGCTCCCTGCATATACAAAAAAAAAATTCGCAGTTTATTTTTACTATTATAAACAATTGTTTTTAATTTCATAATGATTCCTAAAAAAAAAAATTCTTTTTATGCTCATTTGTACGAAATTTCATCCTATACTGCCATGTTAAAAATTCATAAAAAGAGGGAGGGCAACGCCACCTGTTGAACGATTTTCACCAAAAGTTGATAGGCACTAATTTATGTCTATGTGCAACTGCATACCAATTTGTATGAAATTTCGTGCAATAGTTCTTGGCATACAGTTGGCACAAAATTTTGTCACACACACACAGAGAAAGACAGACAGGATTTTTTTTTTTTAAATACGATACGCATACCCTCTAATTTTTTTTCTATTTCACCCTAAACACTTTTTAGCAAAATATCAGCTCTCTGAGATAGTTTTTACACGTGCCGAATTGACAGGAAAATCCTTATATAGATATTAAGATTTTCCCGTTTTTTCCGAACTTTCATTCAAAACACATTTGAAAAAATAGGTAAGCATAAAAAAGGGTAGAGGGGGGGGGGAGGGATAAATTGCATACTTATATATTTATTAATTGTTAGAATATAGAAACTTGTCATTAATGCATAGTTTTTCTTTAACATAATTATTCCATAGAAAATGCAATATACTACTAATTATACTCCTTTGTTAAATAATTTAAAACAACGAACTTTTTACAGTTTTATCTCTTTAAATCCATCGTTCGCAGTTGTTTTTCTTTACTTTTTACAGAATTGCTAGATTTGGAGACTTTTTTATTAAATAGCCACCAATAACTTTCATGAGTGATATTTGACATACATAATAGACAATTATTTTTCGAAGTGATTAGGTAAGCGTTGTGATTAAAATTTAGTGGTAAATGTTGAATAGATGTTGGTAGATGTTGAATAGCCAGATGTCCTCAAATAGGCAACACAATAAAAATATGGGCTAATAAAAATATTTCCTCGAGCAACACAATAAAAATATGGGCACATTTAAAACACAATTGTAAATACGGGTGAACATAAAAAAGGCGTTGCGGCTAAATTACATATTTATTTGCTGTTAGAAATATGGAGATATGTGATTGCTGCATAACATATTATTTAATAGGAAACTCAATAAACTAAATCTTAAATTATATTTCTATTTTTTTTTTTTTTTTCCTTAATGTGACTATTTCATTAGTCGTGCAACATTCTATTGTTACTATTGGTTATATTCTTTTATTAAAGAATTTCAACATATAACGTGCAACAACTAGAAACAACGTACTTTCAATAATTTCACCTCTTTAAAGGGATGTTAGACATTGAAAATCGTTTTTTGAAGTTACTCTTCTTAGAGTTGTGAAAGTTAGCATACATAAGCATATTTAAATGAGTCAGTATAAAATGTACATAAATTTATCGCAAATTATTGGAATATGAACGTTTTTTAAAATTTTTAAATTACTTTATGCGACTCAGGTTTTAAAATTTCCCTCGATTCTGCATTATTATAGTTTATCAATATACTCTAATCATATATTTGCATTACTTGTGAATTGATTGATAAGTTTTTTTTTTTTTTTTTTTTTTTTATGTTTGAATACTGAAATTTCATAAAAAATGTTAACTTTCAAATATAAAAATATTTAAAAAAAACTAACTTATCAATGTTTGAATGCTGAAATTTCATATTTTTTTAATGTTCAAACATAAAAATATTTTTATAAAATTTTATTTATCAATTAATCCACAAAGTAATACTCAAATATGTTTAGAGTATATAGATAAATTATAATAAAATAAAGTTGAGCGGGAAATTTTAAAAAATGTGTCGTTAATTTAAAAAAAAAAAAAAAAATCACATTTTAAATTTTAATTATTTTTTAAACCTTAGTAGTTTTCAAGAGATTTTAATACATTTAATATTGATGCATTTTATTACATACAAATACAAACTTTCATATCTCTAAGACTAATTTCAAAGAACGATTTCCTATATCCAACATCCCCTTAAAAACCACTCCTCTCAGTTGTGTTTTTTTATACAGTTCAATGGATTCAATTTCATTTCAAAACACAGCATAAAAATGGGTGAATATCCAGAAAAAAAGAGCTGAGATCGTGTGAAAAAATTACTTGTTTATATATTTGTTTACTATTGAAACATGAAATTTTATCGTTGCTGCATTAGAAATTATTAAAAAGAAAAACTGAAATTACATTCAAATACGTTACATTATCTTAACTATTTCATAATAAGTGCAAAATTCTGTTATTAATATTGGTTACATGATGTTTTTTTTTTTTTTTTTTTTTTTTTAATAATTAAAAACAACGTGCGTTCCACCGTTTCGTCTTTTTAAAATCCAATCCTCGCAATTATTTTTATTTACACATTTTAATAACTGGAATTTCCAATCAAAACACAGTAGAAAACATAGGTGAATACCCAAAAAATGATAATGAAAATAAATCACGGTAATGTTACACATTAATTTATTTATTTACAATTAGAAATTTATCATTGTTGCATAACAAACTATTAAATAAAAAACTAAATATTAAATTATACTTTTTCTTTAATATAACTATTATATAATGTGTGCAATATTCTCTTATTATTATTCATTAGGTTCTTTTGTTAAAAAGTTTTAAACAACGTCTCTTGCCTATAAAAACTATTCCTCACAATTTTTTTTATTTACACATTTCAACAACCTCGATTTTCATTCAAAACACAGTTTAGAAAATGGGAGAATACCAGAAAAAAGTACCAAGATCACACGGCAAAATTACATATTTATATATTTATTTATTACTATTAGAATATGTAAATTAATCATTACTACGTAATACGTTATTAAATAGAAAACTAAATATTAATTATATTATTTTGTTAAAAATTTTAAAACAACGTGCGTTCAACAGTTTCGTTCATTTAAAAACTACTCTTTGTAATTATTTTTATTTGCACATTTCAATTACCTCAATTTTCATTTAAAACACAGTTTAGAAAATGGGTGAATACCAGAAAAAAAAGAGTGACGAGATCACATGGAAAAACTACATATTTATTTCAATACAGAAATTTTATTCATCAACCTGGAAATTAATTTAGATAGAATGGAGTAGAAGGTTGATTTTTTACCAACTATGTGAAAAATACCAGAGCCGGGAATCGAACCCGGGCCTTCCGCCTTCAGTGGTTAGAGCATCCGCGCGTTATGCGGAAGGCCCGGGTTCGATTCCCGGCTCTGGTATTTTTCACATAGTTGGTAAAGAATCAACCTTCTACTCCATTCTATCTAAATTTACATATTTATTTATTTAATTTTTTACCATTAGAATATGTAAAATAATTATTACTACATAATGCATTATTAAATAGAAAGCCAAATCATAAATTATATTTTCAATTTTACCTTAACGTAACTATTTTGCAACGTATGTAATATTCTGTCATTACTATTAATTACATTATTTTGTTTAAGAATCTAAAAACAACGTGCATTCAACACTTTCGTTCATTTAAAAACAACTCTTTGCACTCATTTTTATTTACACATTTCAACGACCTCAATTTTCATTTAAAACACAGTTTAGAAAATGGGTGAATACCCGAAAAAGAGTGCCAAGATCGCACGGTCAAATTACATATATATATTTTACCATTGGAATATGTTTATTAATCATTGCTACATAATACATTATTAAATAGAAAGCTAAATCTTAAATTATATTTTTAATTTTTCCTTAACGTAACTATTTTGTAACAATGCAATATTCTGTTAATAGTATTAATTACATTATTTTGTTGATGAATTTAAAACAACGTGCGTTCAACAGTTTCGTTCATTTAAAAACTACTCTTTGCAATTG
Source organism: Salticus scenicus (assembly GCA_963930645.1). Taxonomy (NCBI): domain Eukaryota; kingdom Metazoa; phylum Arthropoda; class Arachnida; order Araneae; family Salticidae; genus Salticus; species Salticus scenicus. The sequence continues at coordinate 220,697,882 of OZ005662.1, forward strand.
TTTTTATTTACACATTTCAACGACCTCAATTTTCATTCAAAACACAGTGGGAAAAAAGAGTAATACCAGGAAAAGAGTGCTCATAAAGCACGGAAAAATTACATATTTATTTATTTTCCATTAGAATATATGTAAATTAAACATTGCTGCACAATAAAAAAAATTAAATATTAAAATATATTTTTTAATTTTCTTTAATGTAATCTACGACGTCTGTGATAGTTGTTACTACTAATAATTACATTATTCTGTTAAAGAATTTAAAGCAACGGCGTTCCACAGTTTCATTTTATTATTATTATTATTATTATTATTATTATTATTATTTACCTACTCTTCGTAATTGTTTTTATTTATCCATTTCAATTACTTTAGTTTCCATTCGAAAACACAGTAAAAAATAATGAGTGAATAGTTTGTATCGCGCGGCAAAAGTACATATTTATTTATTTATTTTCCATTAGAATGTATGTAAATTAATAGTTGCTGCATAATAAAACTAAATATTATAATTTTTTTTCCTTTCTTTTTTCTTTAATGTAATTTACAACGTCTGCAATAATCTGTTATTGCTATTAATTACATTATTTTGCTAAAAAAAATTTAAAACAACGTGCATTCTACAATTTCGTTTCTTAAAAAATTTCAATGCATAATAAAACTAAATATTATATTTTTTTTTTCCTTTATTTTTTCTTTAATGTAATTCACAACGTCTGCAATAATCTGTTATTGCTATTAATTACATTATTTTTCTAAAGAAATTTAAAACAACGTGCATTCCACAATTTCGTTTCTTAAAAAATTTCAGTGCATAATAAAACTAAATATTATATATATTTTTTTTTTTTCCTTTAATGTTTCTTTAATGTAATTTACAACGTCTGCAATAATCTGTTATTGCTATTAATTACATTATTTTTCTAAAGAAATTTAAAACAACGTGCATTCCACAATTTCGTTTCTTAAAAAATTTCAGTGCATAATAAAACTAAATATTATATTTTTTTTTTCCTTTAATTTTTCTTTAATGTAATTTACAACGTCTGCAATAATCTGTTATTGCTATTAATTGCATTATTTTGCTAAAAGAAATTTAAAACAACGTGCGTTCCACAATTTCGTTTCTTAAAAAAATTCTCCTTGTAATTGTTTTAGTTACAGATATCAAAGAGCTCAATTTCCATTCAAAACAGAATAGAAAAAGTAGGCGAAAACCTGGAAAAGGATATTCAGATTGTAAGGGAAAATTACATATTCATTTATCATTAGGAAATAGAAATTATTCATTGCTTATTAAACAGAAAATTGTGTATTTAATTATGTTTTAAATTTTTCTTTAATGCAACGTGCATGCTTCTATAACGTGTATAATATTTTGTTAAAAGTTTTAAAACAATCTGCGTTTCGCCCTTTTGTTTCTTTAACCCTTTGAAGCAGATTTCTCATCAAACATAATTTTTACACTTTTTTGATAGTTTTAAGTTATTTTAGATCTAAATAAGTGGAAAATGTTATATTTAAAATTTTAATTAATTTTGGTTCTAAAATATAGAATGGGGCACCGGTGTCCCTTTCTGCGTTAAATTCACCATGGGACACGGGCGTCCCATGAATAAATATTTTTACAAATTGAACTTATTTACAATTACTTAGATATAGGCGGAGCAATAATTCATTACTGATCTTTTTTAAATAATCAAATTTAATTAGAAATAAATTTTTGAAAATGGTTGATAAAATTTTTTCAAACTACTTTTATTTAACATTTTTATTTTAGTAAAAAATTTACTCTGACAATCTAATAGATTTTTTATAGTAACTATTAGACTCTCTTTTATAATAAAAAACTATCGTATAATAATAATATTTGTAATAAGAGCGTCAAAAAATAAATAAACAAAAGGGACACCTGTGTCTCACCTGCGTCAAAGAGTTAATAGCTACGCCTTGCGATTGTTTTTATTTACACATTTCAACGACCTTAATTTACTTTCGAAAAAAAAAAATGGGTGAATAACAGTACAAGAAGGTTACTATCACATTAAAAATTTACATATTTATTTACTTATTTACCATTTGAATATGGAAATTTATCATTGATACATAACAAATTTTTAAATAGAAAACTAAATCTTAAATTATTTTTTTTTTCTTTTACGTAGATATTCTACAACATATGCAACATTCTACTTTTATTATTAATTAAATTTTTTCTAAAGAATTAAAATAACGTATATTCTACTCTTTCGTCTTTAAAAATATATAATATTCACAATATTCTTTTCCTTACGAATGTCAAAAATTTCAATTTCTATTAAAACACATTGAA